>JARFXV010000459.1:662500-1262500 GCA_031761425.1 Cosmopolites sordidus | reverse complement strand
CGCCATTATGTAAAACTCAAAAAATATCAAAAATACCTGTTCTTATTTAAAAAAAAAATCACTGGGTAAAAACAAAAAACCAAACGGAGACAATTTTCTCAGTGATTCTTTTTTGTAATAAATTTGCCTAACGATCAAAATTGTAAAGATATATAAATGTTATAAAAAAATTTACAAACTTTTAACGTTAACGTTTCGGAGGGTACTCTCTCCCCGTTTTCAAAACTAAACTAAAAAATAAATTATATTAATTTGTAATATATAAAATAACGAGTGAAAGTAAATATATTTTTTTGTATATGTCAACGATACTTACTATATAATTATAATTATATATAATTATAATTATACATAATTATATATAATTATAATTATATATAATTATAATTATATTTAATTATAATTATATATAATTATAATTATATATAATTATAATTATATATATTATATTATAATTGTTGTCAATGTAAGTATCGTTGACATATACAAAAAAATATATTTACTTTCACTCGTTACTTTATATATTACAAATTAATATAACTTATTTTTTAGTTTAGTTTTGAAAACGGGGGGAGAGTACCCTCCGAAACGTTAACGTTAAAAGTTTGTTAAAATTTTTTATAACATTTTTATATCTTTAACATTTTGTTCGTTTTGCAAATTTATTACAAAATAGAATCACAAAGAATCAGAACAGGTATTTTTGATATTTTTTGAGTTTTAGATAGTGGCGAAAAACCCAAATAAAGGAAAAAAACCTGCTTTTAGTTCAAAAAACATTATAACTTAAATTCACTTATACGTTTAATTCGATTTTGCTCTCACTGACACTTTGATGTACATTAGTAATAAGTGGTTCTATATTATTAGTAAATGATATATAGGAATCTTCTGTTTTAATAACATGGTTAATTGTATGTATCCAGCTTTCTTTGGGATATACTATCTACAACTCCTCTAATGAATGTTGCAGCACTTGCACTGAGAGTCGGATAAATGGTTTCTGCTGTAACATTGGATTTTACCTGATGCCACATATGCTCAATGCGATTAAAAATGCAGTAATACGGATTTAATTGGCTTTGTCGCAATATTTGTAACTGTAGACAAGGGGGTTTTCGATAATAAAGGCGTTTCTGCTGCGACTGCATTTACATTAAGCCCTCTATTCAATAAAGAAACATACACATTATTAACAATTTGATTAGAATCGGGCGATAAATGTTTTCTTTTAAAATTAGTACTACCGGGGGCACAATGATCATTACCTTGTCAAGAACGCCGCATTTTTAGCACGTTTGGAATAACAAAACATACGATGGCAATTTTAGAACTGTACTGTTTAAGAAAATAATGCGAACTAAACTAAAATATTTCGAAACTATTATACCATGTATAAAATTAATTTTATCTTTTTAACTGTTATATTAGTAGGCTCGGCCCTGTTTACGTTTCTTTGTGTTTCGTTACGACAGGGGTTGTTAAAAGTTTATTGCAGTCAATCGGTCAACGATATATCTTGAACCACATTATACTATTTTTACACATACCTACTATATCTTGAATAGTTGAGTTTTTTTACATAAAATATATTTTTGGTTTAAATTGTGAAATATTTTAAAAATTTGTTACCTTTGGATTATTTTGTTTTACCAAGTTCTTTTGAACCTGGTACTTCAAACATAAAATATGCTCCCTTTGTTAACCCAAAAAGGATGCTTCTTCTGCCTCTCCATATTAAACTTACACTAATGAAAAAATTCGTCAAAGCGATTTTTTTATCATTTTTAATGCTTAACAAAATTTAACTACAACATCGCAACTTTCTCCAAGTGAAATTGATTTTATTTCTAGTGCAAAAATCACCCAACAGAAAAATAAATAAAACAACCCAACAGAAAAATAAATAAAAAAAAAGGTTTTGCTTTTTTTTATCGCCTATTATCCTCACCAGCTTAAGAACATCTACCAAATCTGATTTGAAAATATTGAGAGGTGTTTTTTTTGCCACATAGTATATGTTTTGTAATAATTGAAACGTATGTAATAAATTTGATGACAAGAAACACTGTTACCGCACTTTCTTAACTGTTACATGGACGCTTATCTATGGTGGTTAAGCAAATCCGGCGTGTTTATTAAAGATAAGTTTAGTACACTGAACAAAAATATGTTGTATTGTCCTTGGATTTAGATGTGATAGACCAATATTTTTTGTGGCTACCCTTTTCGGTATATTAATACACATTTGTTTAAAAACGTTTGAATAAAACATTTTTATAGTATCGTTGTTTCACTTAGAATTATTAGTCCGTTTCAACATATTTTGTTGCTATTCGGTAAAATGCTAATTGCCCCAATAAATCTCAAGTGGTTTAACTTAAAATAATTAAAAAAAATATTGTTAAATTAGGATTAAATTATTATTATTATATATAACTAAAACATTGTTTATTGGTTTGTGTATTTTACATTTATTAGTACAATAAAAACAAATAAATTAATAAATTTATTTGTTACTACAATAAAAATTGAAACTTAAATTTAATTATACATTTAATTCGGTTTCGCTCTTACTGTCAATTTGATCTACATTAATAACACTGGGGAACAGCAATTTTGTTGACTTGGATCTGTGACTTGTTTTTGACTAATTTTTCATCTCTGAATTCAAAAATATTCACAGTTTTTCTCTATCACGTCAAGTTCTTAAGCTACATATTCCCCATACCCCTCATTTTACTTTAAAAGTGTACATACGAAAGGAATTAAGGTGAGATCTGACCAAATAGATTAGAATATTTTATTCATACAGAGGTTAACATATTATTAAAAGTTAAATTGTGTTTATACAAAAAATAAATAAAAGATATTATGGTAAAAATTTCTTCTTATAGCTTTTCCTGGAGTGTTCCTGGGAAGTTAGCAAGACGACTATGTAAGAAATGCAGTTTGATGCTCATGTTGAAACCAAGCTTTTCAAAGCTCTCCAAGAGTTGTTGAACAATTTCGATGTAATTCGAGACTCGTGTATTTCCAAGAAAGTCTTTAACAATATTTTTAAAAGCCAACCAAACATTCCTTTCAAGTTCTGTCATTGTTTCAGTGAAATTTTCATCTTTAACGAGTTGCCGAATATGTGGACCATCAAACACACCAACTTTTATTTTTTCATATGACAGGCTAGGGAATGCCGAAATGATATACTTAAAGCAGTTTCTTTCAATTGACAAAGCCTTAACAAATTGCTTCATGAGACCTAGTTTTATATGCAAAGGCGGAAATATAATGTTTTTTTCTGTCAAGTGGCTGATTTAAAATTTTTGGATCACCAGGTCTTAGGTCAGATCTTGGCGGCCAGTTCGATTGCACCGAATACTTCTTACGAGCTCTGCTGTCTCACATGCACAAAAAACAGGGATACTTAGTATACCCGCGTTGCTGGCCAAGAAGGAAACAGACCATTTTAAGGTCAACACAGATGATTCATTGGTGCATGTTATATATCAACAAGTCAATGACTTTCTTTATGTCGCCATATTCTTCACGCAAAGAATCTAAATGACCTATTGGGACTGAACCGTATATATTTCCATTATGTAGGAGAACACACTTCAAGCTACGCTTTGAGCTATCTATAAACAATCGCCATTCAGTTGCGTTATAGTTAGAAATGGCCAATTCTTTCATTAAACCTTCTACGTTCTAGCAATACACAAATCCGTCATTATTTCTGAAGTACTGCTTAAATTCACTTTCTCTGGATCGATAGTAAGTGATTCTCTGATAGTCTGTGATTCACCAAGCTTAGTTGAATGCGCAACGACTGTAGAGAAAAAACTTGAAGGTGATGAAAAACTAAATAAAGTTTTGGAATTAGCATGTCAATTTACGTATAAAACATCTTAAATATCGAACTCAGCAGAAATTATTTTTCAAATTGTTCCCCAGTGTAATAAGTGGTTCTATATTATAGAATTAAGGTTATTACATAGGAATCTTTTATTTTAATAATATGGTTAATCGAATTTATACAACTTTCTTTGGCAATACTACCTACAACCTTCCTAATTAAAGTTGCAGCACCTGCACTTAAGACTCGGAGAAATGATTTCTGCTGTAACATTGGATTTTACCTGATGTCACATATGCTCAATTGGATTAAAAATGCAGTAATACGGAGGGAAGGCGTAAAAACGTATGTCCCATATCGGCAGCAGTGATATCACATACATATTCCTCTTTAATATTAAATGTCTTTAATACTTGTAGATTAAATTTTTTATATTTATTTTCGAAGTATATATCGTTTTTTAACATGTAGAACTCAAGGAAACTCAAGTTATAGAATAACTTGACTTTCCAATTTAGTGTTATTTGCATTAGGAACTCTATTGTTTGGCGATTATAATAACTAGCATTGACCATTACAATTACGCTTTTTACGCAAAAAATAATGCGAACTAAACTAAAATATTTCGAAACTACTAAACCAAGTATAACTGGTTTAATTGATTTAATTAATTTTTTAATTAAATTTAATGTTAATTTTATTTTTTTACCTGTTATTTTATTAGGCCCGGCGCTGTTTACGTTTCTTGCAACTTTGCCGGGTTTCGTTACGGCAAGGGTTGTTAAGAGTTTATTGCAGCCAATCGGTTAACGATATATCTTGAAACGCACTATATTTCTCTATTCATTTCATAGCAGATTGAGCGTGAACGAAGCGTGACCGGGTTGAGCTGGTATTTCTATTAAAGCTTCACGGAGTTTGAAACAAAATTTAATATCAACTATTTGCTTCATCCTGTTTTTGTGGCGAGGTGACAAAAGGTATGACTTGATAATCCGTTAATCGATTCTAACGACGGAGGTCTTGTTTTATAGATTAGATTTTATTTTATTTTATATATTAGAGTTTATTGCAGCCAATCGGTCAACGATATATCTTGAAACGCACTATATTTCTCTAATCATTTCATAGCAGATTGAGCGTGAACGAAGCGTGACCGGGTTGAGCTGGTATTTCTATTAATGTTTCACCGAGTTTGAAACAAAATTTAATATCAGCTATTTGCTTCATCTTGTTTTTGTGGCGAGGTGACAAAAGGTATGACTTGATAATCCGTTAATCGATTCTAACGATGGAGGTCTTGTTTTATAAATTAGATTTTATTTTATTTTATATATTCGAGTTTATTGCAGCCAATCGGTCAACGATATATCTTGAAACGCACTATATTTCTCTAATCATTTCATAGCAGATTGAGCGTGAACGAAGCGTGACCGGGTTGAGCTGGTATTTCTATTAAAGCTTCACCGAGGTTGAAACAAAATTTAATATCAACTATTTGCTTCATCCTGTTTTTGTGGCGAGATGACAAAAGGTATGACTTGATAATCCGTTAATCGATTCTAACGATGGAGGTCTTGTTTTATAGATTAGATTTTATTTTATTTTATATATTCGAGTTTATTGCAGCCAATCGGTCAACGATATATCTTGAAACGCACTATATTTCTCTAATCATTTCATAGCAGATTGAGCGTGAACGAAGCGTGACCGGGTTGAGCTGGTATTTCTATTAATGTTTCACCGAGTTTGAAACAAAATTTAATATCAGCTATTTGATTCATCTTGTTTTTGTGGCGAGGTGACAAAAGGTATGACTTGATAATCCGTTAATCGATTCTAACGATGGAGGTCTTGTTTTATAGATTAGATTTTATTTTATTTTATATATTCGAGTTTATTGCAGCGAATCGGTCAACGATATATCTTGAAACGCACTATATTTCTCTAATCATTTCATAGCAGATTGAGCGTGAACGAAGCGTGACCGGGTTGAGCTGGTATTTCTATTAAAGCTTCACCGAGGTTGAAACAAAATTTATTATTAACTATTTGCTTCATCCTGTTTTTGTGGCGAGATGACAAAAGGTATGACTTGATAATCCGTTAATCGATTCTAACGACGGAGGTCTTGTTTTATAGATTAGATTTTATTTTATTTTATATATTAGAGTTTATTGCAGCCAATCGGTCAACGATATATCTTGAAACGCACTATATTTCTCTATTCATTTCATAGCAGATTGAGCGTGAACGAAGCGTGACCGGGTTGAGCTGGTATTTCTATTAAAGTTTCACCGAGTTTAAACAAAATTTAATATCAGCTATGTGCTTCATCTTATTTTTGTGGCGAGGTGACAAAAGGTATGACTTGATAATCCGTTAATCGATTCTAACGATGGAGGTCTTGTTTTATAGATTAGATTTTATTTTATTTTATATATTAGAGTTTATTGCGGCCAATCGGTCAACGATATATCTTGAAACGCACTATATTTCTCTAATCATTTCATAGCAGATTGAGCGTGAACGAAGCGTGACCGGGTTGAGCTGGTATTTCTATTAAAGCTTCACGGAGTTTGAAACAAAATTTAATATCAACTATTTGCTTCATCCTGTTTTTGTGGCGAGGTGACAAAAGGTATGACTTGATAATCCGTTAATCGATTCTAACGATGGAGGTCTTGTTTTATAGATTAGATTTTATTTTATTTTTTATATTAGAGTTTATTGCGGCCAATCGGTCAACGATATATCTTGAAACGCACTATATTTCTCTAATCATTTCATAGCAGATTGAGCGTGAACGAAGCGTGACCGGGTTGAGCTGGTATTTCTATTAAAGCTTCACCGAGGTTGAAACAAAATTTAATATCAACTATTTGCTTCATCCTGTTTTTGTGGCGAGGTGACAAAAGGTATGACTTGATAATCCGTTAATCGATTCTAACGATGGAGGTCTTGTTTTATAGATTAGATTTTATTTTATTTTATATATTAGAGTTTATTGCGGCCAATCGGTCAACGATATATCTTGAAACGCACTATATTTCTCTAATCATTTCATAGCAGATTGAGCGTGAACGAAGCGTGACCGGGTTGAGCTGGTATTTCTATTAAAGTTTCACCGAGTTTAAACAAAATTTAATATCAGCTATGTGCTTCATCTTATTTTTGTGGCGAGGTGACAAAAGGTATGACTTGATAATCCGTTAATCGATTCTAACGATGGAGGTCTTGTTTTATAGATTAGATTTTATTTTATTTTATATATTAGAGTTTATTGCGGCCAATCGGTCAACGATATATCTTGAAACGCACTATATTTCTCTAATCATTTCATAGCAGATTGAGCGTGAACGAAGCGTGACCGGGTTGAGCTGGTATTTCTATTAAAGCTTCACGGAGTTTGAAACAAAATTTAATATCAACTATTTGCTTCATCCTGTTTTTGTGGCGAGGTGACAAAAGGTATGACTTGATAATCCGTTAATCGATTCTAACGATGGAGGTCTTGTTTTATAGATTAGATTTTATTTTATTTTTTATATTAGAGTTTATTGCGGCCAATCGGTCAACGATATATCTTGAAACGCACTATATTTCTCTAATCATTTCATAGCAGATTGAGCGTGAACGAAGCGTGACCGGGTTGAGCTGGTATTTCTATTAAAGCTTCACCGAGGTTGAAACAAAATTTAATATCAACTATTTGCTTCATCCTGTTTTTGTGGCGAGGTGACAAAAGGTATGACTTGATAATCCGTTAATCGATTCTAACGATGGAGGTCTTGTTTTATAGATTAGATTTTATTTTATTTTATATATTAGAGTTTATTGCGGCCAATCGGTCAACGATATATCTTGAAACGCACTATATTTCTCTAATCATTTCATAGCAGATTGAGCGTGAACGAAGCGTGACCGGGTTGAGCTGGTATTTCTATTAAAGCTTCACGGAGTTTGAAACAAAATTTAATATCAACTATTTGCTTCATCCTGTTTTTGTGGCGAGGTGACAAAAGGTATGACTTGATAATCCGTTAATCGATTCTAACGATGGAGGTCTTGTTTTATAGATTAGATTTTATTTTATTTTATATATTAGAGTTTATTGTAGCCAATCGGTCAACGATATATCTTGAAACGCACTATATTTCTCTAATCATTTCATAGCAGATTGAGCGTGAACGAAGCGTGACCGGGTTGAGCTGGTATTTCTATTAAAGCTTCACCGAGGTTGAAACAAAATTTAATATCAACTATTTGCTTCATCCTGTTTTTGTGGCGAGATGACAAAAGGTATGATTTGATAATCCGTTAATCGATTCTAACGATGGAGATCTTGTTTTATAGATTAGGTGTACGTCTTTCAGATTATATATGCGTTTAATAGATAGAGCTAGAAGTTTTCTTTAAATTAAAAAAGTTCAATTTTTTTCCAGCATACTGTGTATGCGGACAAAAATTATGGAAAATCGTGGACAGTTGCATTGTTGATGATGGCTGACATTTAATTGGTATAATTTTCAAAAATTAATTAAAAAAAATAAAAACAAAATAAAAATATTAAAGAAAAAATATCAATTTTGTTTCGTTTAAAAGTTATAAATAGTTCATTTGGAAGCGTGATACTTGCCCTATCCGTTACATGCCTCGAATAATGGGATATATAGTTATAACATATCCGACTTAGCTGTTTTAAGTTGTTCACCCTGTGCAAGTCACCACCACCCGCAACAAGGACAGAAACCAGACTGCATAAAATAAATTTCAAGGTCGATCTCTAGTTGGGCTGTTTAGCAGGTGGCCGGGCTTTTGCAGAAATTGCCTCGCAGGACGGGGTGACCTCGAGGGTGACTCAAAAAAACTACCTGTGTAATTTTAGCGTTGCGATCGGTTCGGGCGAAGCATGTTAAATATGCGGGATTCGCAAAGAATACCCTTTCGGCCGGCCGTGTATAATTTTATGTTCTTTGTTAGCTTCCCCCTAGAGAATGCAAAAGAAACAAAATAAAAAACGCCCAAGATGCGCCGCTTGTGAACGATTAAACAAAAATTGTCTTGCTAGGATTCTTAGAACGTTACCTATTTTTATTCATTGACTTAAATATTTTTCTCGTTATTAAATCTTTTTTCCTTATCTTGCAATTGATCTTGAGATTTTCTGCTTTATGATTTATTTATTACACAATAGTCCTCAAACCTCATGATGCATTTAACATAACATTTTGTTATATGTACTAGGCTAATTAAAAAGTTCGTGGAGCGACACCTATAGTAAAAGAACTATACAATCTAATACATTTTGCAGTCTCATCCTTCAAATGCACATATGTGAAGTTTCAAGTCGGTCAATTTATTGGCACAAAAATAGCAGCTTAAAGTAAACGTTTCACTGTTATTTTTTAAAATGGAAACTATTGAAAATCGTGCAGTGATTAATTTCTTTGTAAAAAAGGTTTAAGTGCAATGGAAATTGATAGTAAAATGGTAATTGTATTTGGGGAATCTGCTCCTTCAAAAGCAATGGTTTGTAAGTGGGCAGGTGAGTTTCAACGTGGTCGTACAAGCTTGGATGATGATCCTCGTTCTGGACGTCCAATAAATGTAACTCCTGAACAAATAACGAATTCTATAATAATATGGCTATGGATGACAGACAGTTAACTTTGAGTGAAATTGCTAAGGTTGTGTATGTTGAATCTCCACACAATTTCTGTTTATTTATTGAGGGTTTTGAAATGGTGCAATGAAATGATAGCCCAGGTCAACCTAACTTTTGTAACATTGATGAGAATGCTCGTTTTGCAGGTTTTATTTAGGTAGTTATTAAAATTGCTTTTTACAAAAATGGCTGGCTTTTTGAAAGAACTGGCTTTTCCTTTATATTATGTGGTCATTAACATTATTTGTACCTGACTTTGGTACTTTGGCACAAAGTATAGCTGTTTTTTTTACATTACAGTAAAAAAGATTGGCCTTTTAGAACTTCTTTTGAACCTGGTACTTTAAAAATAAAATATGCTCCTCTAGTTCTCCCAAAAAAGGTGCTTCTTCTTCCTCTTTTATTAAACTTGGACTAATAAAAAACTTTGTCAAAGTCATGGACAAAGAAGGCAATGGTTTCAAGTACCTAAAAGAAATATTTCCCCAATTAAGAGAAGCAAAACTAAAAGAAGATGAAATGCAAAACTAAATAAAGGGCAATAAGAAAGACAGTGGAGGTTCGTGGGGGAAAAAACAGGTGGGGCACGTATAAACAAATTTTGGAATGGGGATAGGGAAATGCGTCGCAACCAAAAATTTTACATACACACACTTTGCTGTGTAGAAATATGAGTGTAACTGACAGACATCAATTTTTCAAATAGTTACCTAGATAATAAAATTTTGCTAAACTCACCATAGGAACACGACCATTAATTCTATTTGTAGTTGAAGTCCACCCTCCTACATTTCTGAGCAGCAAGCAGCAAAATTGACTTCACAAGTTTTTTTTTTAATAGATCTCATTGCTAAAATGTGAAGATTTCCTGGATTTGATGATAGTAATTGTGGCTCCTATTGACAACTACTTCATAACTGTCATTGTAATAAATAATATAACTAGGGTTATCTTTCAATTTTTCTCAAAGCTTATCATTTCTGTTTATACTGTGTGTCCCAGCCAAATGGAATAAATTCGTTAATAAATAAATGGGAGCGTTTTCGAAAAAACGCTCGAACACGTCGATTGGTATTTTTAGATGGGCATTTTTTTCAACAATTTTTTTTTATACAGGGTGTGTCATGTAACAGTGGCCAATACCAACTTTCTTATTTTAAATACAATACCCTCTATATTATTTAATTTTTGAATTCTTCAGGAAATTCTAGACATAGTTCATGTAAAATATCCTAGACTTATCTTCAACTGTTTCGGAAATATTAAGTAATTCTTCGAACATTATCAGTAAATAGGCAAAGATAAAAAAATCAGGTTTTCAAAGGTAGGTACTTGTTGTATGAAACGTCAAAAAAATCAACGTGCCTTTTAAATTAGTTTTCTTTGACGTGTGTGATTCATTTGATTTAAACATGGTGTATTTATCAGAGAGTCATAAAATAACTATCTTAATGATGATAGGTTATGGAGATAGGACACGAACTCAAGCCGAAGTTATTCGTCTCTTTAGGGAAAAATATCCTGACTTACCACCCATATCCCAAGGTACAGTAAGTAAAGTTGAAAAACAATTTAGAGAACTGGGACACGTGAGACAAATTAAGAAGGAAGCAGTGTCGTTGACCGATAACAAAAAATTGGATGTAATGCTTGCATTCCACATACCTCAACTCGACAAGTTGCCTTGGAAAACAATGTTGGTCACTCTTCGGTTGCCAGAATATTGAAATAGAATAAAATGCATCCGTATAAGCTACAGCCTACTCAAGAGCTTAGTGAAGACGACTTCGACAGGAGAATGGAGTTTTGCGAACAAATGATGCACAGAATAGACAACAACCTTCTGAGAGTGGAAAACGTTTTATTTTCTGATGAATCTACTTTTACTCTTCATGGGCATGTCAATAGCCAGAACTGTCGTTATTGGTCGAGAGAAAATCCTCACTGGATGCGGGAAATTCACACATAAAGACCTGAAAAGATTAATGTCTGGGCAGGTATTATAGGAGATCAAATAATTGGTCCAATATTTTTCGATCAATATTTAAATGGGGTAAATTACTTAGACTTTCTCCAAAATCAGCTCATTCCAAATCTTATAAATTTGTACCCTAATAGAAGAAATCCTCAATTGCTAGCCGACACAATTTGGTTCCAACAACATGGAGCACCCCCCCATTATCAAGTTAATGTGTGGTAGTACCTCGATAATGTGTTTCCAAATCGATGGATTGGGAGGAGAGGGTCACTAGAACGGCCACCAAGGTCCCCGGACCTCACTCCGTTGGATTTTTTTTATGGGGATATCTCAAAAGCCTCGTATACAAAACCAAGCCACAAGATCTGAATGATTTAAGAGGACGCATTACCGACAGCATTAGGTCAATTACGTTACAAACATTAAATAATGTCAGGAATCAGTTTTACTTGAGGTTGGGGTGTTGCCAGGACGTCCAGGGTTCACAATTCGAGCATTTATTGCATTAAATGTTTTAAATAAAACATTTATACAAAAACTAAATAGTCTTGAAAACTCCACAATTTTGTTTACAGTGTTTAAAAAAAGTGTAGTTACGCATTTTTTCCGACGAAAACCTTTTATACAGGGTGTGTCATGTAACAGAGGCCAACACCATCTTTCTATTGTGTGTTGTAGCGAATTTCTGTAATCAAATAATTTTCAAAAAAAAACAGTTAATTTTTGCAATAAATCTGAAAACACTTAATATTTCCAAAACAGTTGAAGATAAGTCTAGGATATTTTACATGAAATATGTCTAGAATTTCATGAATAATCCAAAAATTAAATAATATACAGGATGTTGTATTTAAAATAAGAAAGTTGGTATTGGCCACTGTTACATGACACACCCTGTATAAAAAAATTGTTGAAAAATGCGTATCTAAAAATACCAATCGACGTGTTCGAGCGTTTTTTCGAACACGCCCCCATTTATTTATTAACGAATTTATTCCATTTGGCTGGGACACACGGTATATATATATATATATATATATATATATATATATATATATATATATATATATATATATATATATATATATATATATATATATATATATATATGGACATATTATACCATATATATTCATACCATTTCACCGGAGATTCAAACGCAAATTTCCTTTTAATATTAACATGAAATATCCTGACAAAATTACAACTACAGACCAGTGAATGTTTTGAAGGTTCCCGATCTAATCGCTTAGAAATTACGCAATAATTTTTATACGTCCATGCCATCTTATAAATACTTAATATTACCTCACAAGATTTAACCCTGTTTTTCGTTCAGTTAAATTGACAGAAAATGTCGAATTGAAAAAAAATTACAATTTTTTTTATTTACTGTAATGTTTACAGTCTGGCATTTTTAACTAAAACAGAAACACCAATATCGTCAATACAATTTATATAAAAGATTTTGTAAATAATCAACTTTTCGACTAACCGCCAGTGAAGGAAGATTTTTTTTAATCTCCCATATATTTATAATCTACT
Source organism: Cosmopolites sordidus (assembly GCA_031761425.1). Classification (NCBI taxonomy): domain Eukaryota; kingdom Metazoa; phylum Arthropoda; class Insecta; order Coleoptera; family Curculionidae; genus Cosmopolites; species Cosmopolites sordidus. The sequence continues at coordinate 1,249,456 of JARFXV010000459.1, read as the reverse complement.
CAAAGGTAATAAGCAACTGTTACAACATTAAGGGCAAGGTAAATAATTGCCAAGCATCAGAGGTTATGGCGCTTACATTAAAGGGTTAACATATACAGGAACTTAGGTTCTTTATGACTAAAATAATGGATTATCTTAATTATATCTTAAATTCTATAGCTTATCTCTAAATGATCACAGCGTTTCAGTCTCTGCGGCTTTTGGCTATTGTCCAGGAGGCTGACAGCAAGGGAGTTGGGGTGTACTTCAAGTCGCGGTAGATACTTCGCACTCGCGCACTTGTTTTCTTCTAGCACAGGCTTTATTTTTAGATCACGGTGTAAAGTTTGATTTGTCACGAACCAAGGAGCATCAGTAATTATTCTCAGGGTTTTGGACTGGAACCTTTAAAGTATTTCTATGTTAGATTCACTCGCGGTTTCCCACAGTTGTATGCCATAACTTCATACGGGTTTGAGGATGTTTTTGGATGAAAAATGTCTCATTCCAAGATATTTTGCACAGTCTGCCTGGGGGAGTTGATATCCATTAAGTGTTTCACTCGGGCATGACTCCTTCCTTAAGGTAAAAGTGACTTGCTGTGATTTTGCCTCATTGATTTTTATACGCCATTTTTTTATCCATTCTTCCATCCCATCAAGAGCTTCCTGAAGCTTCTCAGATGCATATCTTGGTACCCTGCTTATTGCCATAACTGTGGTATCATCTGCAAAGGTGACTATAGACGTGTTTGGCGTAGTTAGTAGATCAGCAGTGAAGATTTGAAAAAGTATGGGACCCAAGACACTACCCTGAGGTACTCCTGATTTAATCGATATATACTGTTTTCTGATTGGTGCTATGATTTCTTGTGTTTTATTGATTTTTACTGAGTCTTTCCACAGAGAGTAATCAGTAGCTTCAGTGGGAGTAAGACCTTCAAGGTAATTTTAAATTGCCTCATTTTTTTTCATTACTGAGTTTTTTTTTACCTCTTTCACTGCTCTGTTAAATCTTGTCTTGTCTACTGGGGCTCTAGTTGTCATCCACCTTTTGCGTAGTCTTCGTTTTTTGGCAATTACATCTTTTGCTATTACAGAGCAATTCTGCTTCTGGATTTGACTACTCATTTCAGGAGTTACATCCCAGGCGGCTTGTTATATTGTAATAGTTAGATCTTCTACAGCCTTGTCTATATTTTCAGGAGATTTTAACAGGATATCAGTATGTATTCTTTCATCAACCAAGTGTTTAAACAAATTCCAATTCGTTTTTTTATTAGTGAGTACGGCTTGTTTTTGTACATTGATGATGTTTGAACTGACTGTTACTATTGTGGGAGAATGATCCGAAGAAAGATCGAGGCTTTGTTCTGCTAGACAATTGCTAGTAGGAATACCTTTAGTAATACAGAAGTCAATTGTGTCTGGTAGTTTGTTCCTATCACTAGGCTAGTATGTCGGCCTACCAGTAGACAAAGTGTTTAGATTATTTTTGTCGATATATTTTATGAGCTCTCGACCTTTAGTAGTTATTAACCTTGATCCCCATCTAAAGTGTTTGGCATTGTAATCACCACCAGCCAGGAATCTACTGTCTAATGTGGAAAAGTACTCAGCATAATGATTTTCTTTCAAATTGTGAAGTGGAGGACAATAAAGGGCAGATAAAGTTATTGGACCTCTCTTATCTTCGATTACGACATTAGTTGCCTGAATATGTGCTGTCTGGAACTTGAGTGCTTCATGATGTTTAATTGTTTTTTTAATTATTATTGCACTGCCACCATGGGCTGTACCATCCGGATGTTGAGTGTTATATATTATATAGTTTTGAATTCTTAAATAGCTTCGATTGGTATAATGCGATTCAGAGATCAACATCTCGTCAATATTATGTTCTCTAAGGAACACTGATATTTCGGGGCCATGGTTAACTAGGCCATTAGCGTTCCAAAGGGCTATTTTAAAATGCATGAACGTTAATTGAGTTTATCAAGCAATTTAGACACAACATTCATCATTGTATCAATTCGTTGCACCATTTGACTAATTTCTCTAGTCTGTTAATCCTTTCTTCCGATTGATTAGGGTTTGCAGCTGCAACATCAAAGTTACTATTAGACGATTTGAGTCCATTAGTGACTGAAGCAAATGAAGTACCTTCTCTCACTTTATTATCAGCAATATGGGTATTATTGTTTTGTTGGCCTTGTTGGATTTTAGGTCTAAGAGAGGGAAAATTTCTTTGTTGAAGTTCTTTATAAATTTTACAACCCTTATAATTGGTGGGGTGATTTTCGCCATAGGATGCACACCGAAGATCTTTTCGTTCAGTTATTATGCAGTTTTTGCTACTATGTAGACCTCCACATTTATTGCATTTCTGCTGTCGGGTGCAATAATTTCGAGTGTGTCCCCTTTTCAAGCATCTGCCGCATTGCGGTATCTGTCTTTTTTGTCTTGCAGTTCCAATTTTTTCTTTGTAATGTTGCAAATTTGTTATTTGAAAAATTTCTTTGTTATTATCGTTTGGTTCCAGTTCCAGGAAGAACATATTTAGAGCCACTTGCCACTTTTTGCGTCATATACATTTCTAACTTTATGATTGAGTATAGAGATTTCTTCTTTGAGCACTTCGTTTATCTCTTGGCATGTATGTATGATGCTTTACGTCCTTTTCTTTCAGGATTTGACATGCTGCTTTATAAGCTGCTTCATTTTTGGTCATTAATTTGCTTTCATCATTTATTAATTTAAGGGAATATTTATCCTTCAATCCTTCATAGCTGTTTAAAGTTTTAACTAGTAAATTAGCTTTTACAATTCCTGATAAAAAAATAGGGGGAGGTTTAATTTTTGGCGCTGAACTCGTACTCGTTTCTTGTTTATTTGTATCAAATCTGGGCCATTTTCTAATACTTGGAATTGATTATTTGGATTTATATGCTTGTAGTCTGTGATTAATTTCTGTTTAACGAGGTAAATGGTGAAATAAATATTGATATTAACATTAATTATTTATTTTTAAGCTACATAAGGATATATTAACAAATATTTATTACAACATGCCAGGTCATAAACTATAACTAATTTATTGTCGTTATGACATTTGGGAGCATTTTAAAGATTCGTGATCTTTACAACAAAATTCTCTTCCCGCTGAAAAATTGGTTGGGTGCCATTTTTCGCTGCGGTTCTTGACGAAGAGGAAGGCCTTTTCACGATACACTCGATCTTTTTCGACTGTAGCGCATATTATTTCGTTACTCTTGGGAAGATGTTTTACAATCTGAAATAACGTAAAGTAAATTTGATTATATGTTTGTGAACGTTCATTAACTTTAGTAACAAATCACATTTTTGATTACTTTTTATTATTGCTTAATTAAAGTTCATATCAAATGAGATGTCCACTATCTTTGTTTAATGAAAGACTGTTTTGTCTAGATTTCCACTTTATTATTATTATTTAACGCGTTTCGCTAACACTGTAGCTTCTTAAGAACTGGCTATTTTCGACTGTTGGTTTGTTTTGAGTGTGTTTTAGTCTGTTTTGGTCTGTTTTGATTTGTTTTGGTTTGGTTTGGTTTGGTTTAGTTTGGTGACGTTGATGATCCTCCGACCATACATTATTCGTCTGTCCCAGATGGGACGGTATAAGAAATAAAGCAGAGAGAGAATGTGGAGCTGCAATATCCAGGGATAATGTAGGAGATTTATTGTGTCGTGAGGGGGCCAAGAGTATATCAATTTTATCTTAAAAAATTAATTCATTTTATCTTAAAAAAGAACTATTATGAATAATAAATAGGCTGGGGGGGTTGCGGGTGGTAGCTTGGCAGAAAATCGTGCATACGTCGCGGCATAAAATCAGGCGCCAAATCCTGTGTAATATTTTAACTATATCACGACCTGCTTTATCTATTATATAGGGTGTTGAAAAGGGGTTTTTACTTGTCCTATTCTAAGAATATTTTGTCCTGTGATGATTTTTGAAAAACCCCTTTGTTTCGAAGATACAGGGCGAACAAAATTTGCGACAACCATATTCGATATTTGTTGAAATCATTAATGTAAATAAAAGTAGGGTGTACGTCAATGAGTTTATCAAGTACAACAATTTTTTTTTCGATCTCGATCACATGGAACGGCTGTTTTATCTAGTAAGTGGATTTCATCGGTCGCATATGTTTACATAGATTGAGTGACGTTTGGCTGTTTGACGTGTCTTAAATAGTGAGTGAAGTCCTCTATCATAATGTATACAAACGCCGAGATGACTGACATGCACTTCATATATGGACTTGCTGATGGCAATGTATTATAAGCTAGGCGATTGTACAGTGGACGATTTCCAGCAAGGGGTTTTTCAAAAATCATCATACAACAAAATATTCTTAGAATAAGTTGACCGTTTTAATTTTTGCTGAATGCTTACCTAACACCCTGTATATATCATTATCGTAAATGTGAGTCTGACTTATTATTCTTATACAGCGAATTATTTCATCTATATTATACAACTGTCAGATCTGTGGATGTTATTGTCAACTATTAGATTTTATATACAAATAATTATTTTATTTATATTATACAATTAATGTTAGAATAGTGGATGTGATTGTCAAGTTGTTGTTTTATCTGTACAGGGTCTACAGCGTTGATATCTATGTTTGCTGAGTAAACGTGATTTTGTGAACAGGTCTATGCGATTGATTATAAGGGTTGCAATAACGAAATAAATTATAATGATATTATAATTCACATCTTGATGCTATGTTTCTGCAGTTTCAGGATGTGGTAGGGAATTGTACTATAGAAACGGGTGGTTTTTTACTGGATATGCCCTTGGGAGAGTCCCACATTCAGTCTATAAAAGGTTTTTCCATCATTACAAAAAAATTGTTTGGTTTGGTGCTTAAAATGACTGGAGAAAGGGCAAAGAGAAGAAACATGGGTGCCGTATCGACTTTCAGTTGAAATAAAAATTCATCGTGTTAAGAAAAAATCCTTTTCTTCAATAAATTATTTACTGGAGATGAAAACTGAATTTTATGCCATAATCAACATAAGAAAAAAAGTGGTCCCCGCTTCAAAATCAGATCGTGATCGTGTCACCGTCAGATTACTACCTTTTCAGATCTGAGGAATATTTACTTCGTGAAAAAAAAAGTATTGCGGCCACCATAACTGCACTCGAAAAATATTTTACTTCAAAATCACCGTCATTTTAGAAAAAGGGAATAGAAAGTTTCATGGGCGAAGCTTGACAATAATGATAACTATATAAACTCTTAAATAAAATAAAATTATGTACAGTATCAAAACTACATTATTTATGAGTACGCTTAATACTTTAAAACTGTGGTAATTTCAAATGTAAATATATGAACATTAGCGAGAAGCAACAGCCCCGAATAAGTTTTTAACTGCCTTAAGGAAAACAAATCAATTAAAATCTTTTACTATGTATTTATTAACTGATTTCTAACAGAATTATAGAGAAACAAATCATTTTATGTAACATATATGGTATGTGGGAAATACACCAAATATAATATACAACGTAAGAGTCAGGTGTATGTGAAAGCCATTTAAAACTATCGATACTCGTTGACAATTTATTTCCTCGCAATAGCACCTTGTGCCAACTTTATTAATTGACGTTAATTTTACGGATTTTTTGATGATTTTAAACGCATGACACACGTGCAGGTAGGTGCAGCCGTGACAAAAAGAAAATAATGTTTCTAATTTATGGAGAAATAAATCCCATGCGGGTTCGGTGCGTCATTTTTTCTTGTAAAAGGGTGATAAACTATTTAAAAATATTCCTTTTTAATTTTATATATGGTTTAGTTTATAAATTATTTAATTGTTGTTTATATAATTATTAATTATATAATTATTAATTATATAACTATTAATTATATAATTATTAATTATACCATTATTAATTATATAATTATTAATTATTATTATTATTATTATTATTCACGTATGGGCCCTGGTGGACCACGCGAAGTACAATTAGAGGCGTTTGTTGTTGTTAGTCTTCCTTCGAGCCCATACTAATTTCATTCTTTCGCTATGAGCTTTTTTCCTTTCGTCAGACCAAGTTGTTCCAGTCTTCCTACATTTTTCTCTCTGGCCAACCTTCCAAACGTTAACCTTGTGTCTGAAACAACCTCTATTCTGAATTTCACTTTGTGTAATATTTGCTGATCTTAGGTCCTCTTTAATTGCCGCAATCCATTTAATTATTTCTACTTTAGCTCTACTCCTATTTTCATAAAATTCGACTATTTGTCTAGTTAGCCTACTCGGATTCATCCGTTTGATGTGTCCGTAAAACTTAAGTCTTCTTTTTCTCATATCGCTATGTATATCTGTGTATTGTTTGATTTCTTGGTTTTCTCGAAGTCGGTATGTTGTTGTATTTATTTGTTTGGGGCCTAAGATTTTTCTTTCCTTCTTTTCAATGTCCTCGATGTCCCTCTTTCTATTCAAAATGAGCGTTTCTGCAGCATATAGACATTCTGGCTTAATAACCGTGTTGTAATGTCTCAGTTTTGTGTTTTTAGATAGGCATTTTTTGTTGTAAATACTTTGTGTAAGTCTCAATGCCGTTTCCATTTTTTGACATCTACCCTTATTGGCCGCTTTTTCCAACCCATTTTCCATGATTATTTCACCCAAATATTTGAATTGAGAGACTCGTCTGATGTTACCATATTTTGTTTTTAGAAATGGCGTTCTTAGTCTGTTGCAGGTCATGTGTTGTGTCTTTTCAAAGGATATTTAGAGTCCTACCTTTTCTGCTGTTTTTTTTTTTAGGATTTCAATCTGTTTTTGAGCCGTTAATACATCTTGAGCTAAAATTGCTAGATCATCAGCAAATGTCAGACAATCAATTTTGATGTTGACTGGTTTTGGTTTTGATTGTTGAGTTTAATGGGCTGGTCAATATTTAGGGCCGACTTTTTTTCACGCCACTCCTGTATTACTTTTTCTAGAACACAGTTAAATAAGAGTGGCGAGAGTCCATCCCCTTGTCTCACTCCAGTTTTAATTTCGAAGGGTTCTGAGATGTCACCCATGAATTTAACTTTTGACCTTGTGTTAGTTAATGTTGCTTTAATAATTGCTGGTATTTTCAAATCTAGTTCTAGTTCTTTCAAGATTCGGAATAAAGATTCGCGGTCAATAGAATCATATGCTTTTTTGAAATCCACAAATGTACAGACGAGATTTTTATTGTACAGTTTTTGATGTTTTAAAAACCTGCTTGATATTCACCAATTTTAGGTTCTAACTGTACCTGTGCTCTAGACTGTGCTAGTAGACATTGATATGTACGGCAAGATGTACGGCAAGATGGAATTTTTCGCAGTTGAGTGAGCACACTATCTCTTATTCCACCGAGAACGCCTATTATCAACACAACTATATGCATGGTGTATTCTGGGTAGAGTTGCTTCAATTCGTAAAGGAGATCCTGCTACTTGAGCCGTTTTTGTTCCTCCTTGATAGTAATATTTGTTTCCGCTGGCGAGGAAAACTCAGTAACAAACATCATTGTTGTGTCCTTGTCAAGGAGGACAATATCAATATAATATAATATTATATAATTAATTATAATAATTAATTATATAATTATTATTTCCGGTACGTTTTGCAATGACATTATTGTTGTTTGGGTTGAAATTGGTTGTATTTGGTATCACAACAATAGCAGGCCAGATATTTAATTTCTGCTCGGTAAGCACTGTTCGGTCTCAATACATTCTGTAACTGTTGTTCTCCAGAACTGGTTGCGGATTGTAATTGTAGTATGTAACTTTTTCTGATTCCTTTAGCTGTAGTTTTATCGCCAATTCTTGATGAATTATCTTCGTTACTGCGTCGTGTCTTTCTTTATATTCTGTTGCTGCAAATGCTTCACAGACCCCTGTTATATGTCGGATTGAATCCGACTCCGACATCCGACTTGTCGGAATGTCGGAAGGAGCGAATCTCCTTGAAAAATACCTCTTTTGATTGGAATTTCTGTAGTTGTTATATTGTGGTCACCCTCTCTAAGTTGGAATTTAGTTCTCCACACTGACATGATGCTCTTCAAAAGATTTATTATTGGATGATTTATCTTATATTTAAGATTTCTATAAGCATATGCATACATTTTCTATAAGCATTTCTATACGCCTAATTCCAAACGACTGAATCAATAATCAATTGTTCCTTGCATTCCATTACTCCTTTAGCACAGCCTTTTTGCTGATGTTATGACTTTATATATCGTGGGGAGGCAGGTTATGGTTTTATACCCCACAGGGACAAAAGTCCATGTGGGGTAAAAGTTCTATCTATGAATTTTTTATCCAAGACCAGCAAAATCTGCCAACGTGTATACTAATCTTTATTACTTTTCCATGTGGTTAAGTCTCTAAGAAATTTAAACGGTATTGTAACAAGATTTGTAAAAAATATGAGGTAAGTTGTATTTTGGATAAACATATTCTTATTTTCTCATCTCAATATTTAAGATATTTCATGAAATCAATTGTTCTAATTCTAAAAAAATATGGACCAGTTTTAGGTTATGTTTTAAGAATCTACAATACACATGGTAGTGCCTGCCGTATAGCTGCACCTGATAACCGAAACTATTTTTTAATTTCCGCGACATGTGGGACAAAAGTCCGATGGTTCAAGGTGGGGCAATAGATCGCAAGTGGACTTATGCCCTATCAGAACCATTTGTAATTTAAGGTTTATTTGTTTTAGGTCATATAATAGAAAAACAAATAGGAAAACATGCCCGGAAGAAATGATACCAAGAGCTGGACAAAGAATTAATGAAGGTATTTCTAAAAGAACCGTCGCAAAAGAGCTCTACGAAACAGATTAAAATTGGAGCATGGTGCTTGGGAATATATCGAAATGTTTTCTCAGAGGAAATGGAACGTGAACTTGTAGAACACTGCCAAAATCTGGATAACCGGTTTTATGGTATCACGTTTAAAACTTTAAACTTTAAACAACATAAAAAAATACATTTAATTCAAACTCAAAACTAGCTGGCAAAGATTGGGCAAATAGTTTTATTAAAAAATACCGTCATTGCGGGCTCCTCACGCCACTAGTTTAGCAAGAATGATGGGATTTAACGAATATCAAGTTAGTTAGGTTTTTGAAAATCAATCAGAATTGTTCAAATCATTTAATTTTCCACCAAGTGCTATCTACAATATGGATGAGAGTGGTATTTCAACCGTTCCTAACAACATACCAAAAAGTATTAGCACGAAACGCAAGAAATTTGTTGGAAAAATATCTTCAATTGAGCATGGGAAAATAGTCGCTATTGTTTGCGGGGGGTAATTTTGTTCCTTGCGCGAGCTGATGGATGGGGCTCCACGAGAATCTATAACAATGTGTTCGGACTCTGGATACATAAATAGCAACTTGTTTATAGAGTGGCTTAAATAATTTCGCTCCAAGGTTAGACCAAATAAAGAACATCTTGTTCTTCTCATACTCGACAATCATGCTCCCACGAGAGTTTAGAAGCTGTAAATTATTGCAAAAACAAATTTATTCATCTATTGACGATACAACCCCATAGAATCTAGCCTTTGAATCGCTCTTATTTTGAGGCATTAAAAACATTTTATGCAGACGAATACGATAAATGGTTGACAATAAATGCCGGTGGAAATATTACTCACTTTCAGGTTGTCGAATTATTAGATAAAGCTTATGAACGTGGCTCAACTATGGACAGGGGAGTCAAAGACTTTGAAGTTTGTGGAATATGTCCAATAAATAAATGTGTGTCCCCAGAAGAGGATTGTCTCCCGTCAAAGGTCACAGATAATGCAAATGTGGTCAATCCCCAAATAAATAACAGCGATTCCGTTCACATCGCGGTCAAGCAAACACCTTTAACACCAAAGGATATAATTCCACTTTCAAAACGAAAAGATGAACAAAAAAAGAAGAAGTGAAGGAAAGAGATCGCTAATACTTTCTAGCACTCCTAATAAATTAAAACTGGAAGGTCTGAATGAAGAGAAGTTGAGAAAGTCAACATGTACCAAAATAAAAATGAAAATTACAGAGGATGCTACGCGTGAATCAAAAAAGAAGGTTAAGGTAAAGGAGAAACTATTTGATGACATCAGTGTAAGGTCTGCAAGAAGTGGTGGCATAAAAAGTGTACGTCGTATGATGTTCATTGCGATTTATGCATTTAAAGTGTGTGCGGATATTTGTCCTACATTAATCGGACTATTGCCTCACATATAGGGCATGTATGTATGTCATGATAGTTAAATTAATTAATAGATAAGTTTTTCTTGTTTGTCACGAAAACGTGTTATTTTGCATAGTAGTTCGATGTAATGTTTGAGTCCTTTATATATTAAAATGTTTTTTCCAGTATACCTCGCCTACGGTACTGGACCGGTCACGGGTGGTGGATAGTGAAAGTTCCATTAGATATTAATGGACAGCTGCGAGTATCTCAAAATAAGCAGCCCCGAACCAAGGCAAAAAAAACTAAATCCACTTAGTATCTGACTTGTATCAAGCGGTTAAGTGGTCAGCGTCTGTTCACCAGTGATGCGGCTGATATTTAAATTCTGGAATTAACCCCTCCAGGCTTAACCTCTGAACCATCAAGGTTCAAACCTTTAATTCAAAGTACAAGATGAAGCTTTCTAGTAATTACAAAATTATCCCAGGGGGTAGACAATCCTCTGCCAGCCTTGCTGGTACAACCCGACTTTCGGATTCTGGGGCGTCCGGGCTTAAACGCAAAATCTTTCAGAGGGAGTCGGAGACCTCTGGTCAACGTCTAAAACCGAAAACAAAAGCTTTCTTTGGAACGATAAATATCGATTCTCCCCAGGAAAACTACACGAATTGGGGCGAACATTAAATCAGCAAAAAATCCAAATTTTAGCTTGGCAAGAAACCAGATTTACAGATGATAACACCTTGGAATTCGGCAACAACAGACTTTTTAAAAGTAAAACGGACAAAAGAATATTCAAAAATACACCACATCTCGGTGTTGCTTTCGCTATCTCAAGAAACATTCTTGGTTCAATAACTAATGTCCAGCCAGTAAATAATCGACTTCAATATGCAACTATCCCTCAAGTGTGCTAACAAAAATTATACATTAATCAATGCACACCTCCCAGTTAACGAAGAAAATAAATCTAATCCTGAAAAAGTAAATAAGTCCTGGGAAATTCTGGAAAAGACTATCTCTAAAATTCCCTCTAACCATGCAAAAATTCTATTGGGTAATCCCAACGCCCAACTAGGGAAAGAAAGAAAGTACAGGAAAACAGTCGGCAGTTTTCCCGCTCATAAATGGACTAAACATAATGGTAGAAGATTGTTTGAACTACATTCGTAGTTTACTCTAAAAATAATGTCAACCCATTTTAAGAAGAAAATTAACAGCATTCTAGAAGAAGTTAGGCGAACCAAACGAATTCCGGAAGATTGGAAAGATGCTCTAACCCATCCACTACACAAGAAAGGGGTAGAACAGATGTAAACAACTACAGAGGGATATCTCTTCTCCCAGTTTGTTACAAGATTATATCTCAATGTCTACTAGACAGAGCACAGGCACAGTTAGAACTTAAAATTTGTGAATATCAAGCATGTTTTTAACCGGGCTGATCCTGCCCTGATTAGATCCTAAATCTAAAGTTGATCCTAAAACATCAAAAACGGTACAATAAAAATCCCGTCTGTACATTTGTGGATTTCAAAAAAGCATATGATTCTATTGACCGCGGATCTTTATTCCAAATCTTGAAAGAACAAGGACTAAATCTGAAAACGCTGGCAATTATTAAAGCAACATTAGCTAACATCAGGTCACAAGTTAAATTCATGGATGACATCTCAGAGTCCTTCGAAATTAAAACTCTTATCTAACTCTTATTTAACTGTGTTCTAGAAAAAGTAATCCAGGAGTGGCGTGAAAAAAACTCGGCCCAGAATATTGACGAGCCCATCAAACTGGGAGACCAACATCAAAATTGATTGTCTGGCGTTTGCAGATGATCTAGCAGTTTTGACTCAAAATATATTAACGGCACAAAAACAAATTGAAATCCTAAAAGAAATAGCAGAAAAGGCAGGACCCCAAATTTCCTTTGAAAAGACACAATACATGACGTCCAACAGACTAAGAACACCATTTCTAAAAACAAAATGTGGTAACATCAGACGAGTCTCTCAATTCAAATATTTGGGTGAAATAATCGTGGAAAACGGGTTGGAAAAAGCGGCCAATAAAGGTAGATGTCAAAAAATGGAAACGGCATTGAGACTTACACAAAATATTTACAACAAAAAATGCATATCAAAAAAATACAAAACTGATACATTACAACACAGTTATTAAGCCAGAATGTCTATATGGGGCAGAAACGCTCATTTTGAATAGAAAGAGAGACATCGAGGACATTGAAAAGAAGGAAAGAAAAATCTTAGGCCCCAAACATATAAATACAACAACATACCGACTTCGAGAAAACCAAGATATCAAACAATACACAGATATACATAGCGATATGAGAAAAAGAAGACTTAAGTTTTATGGACACATTAAACGGATGAACAAATAGTCGAATTTTATGAAAATAGGAGTAGAGCTAAAGTAGAAATAATTAAATAGATTTCTGCAATTAAAGAGGACCTAAGATCAGCAAATGTTACACAAAGTGAAATTCAGGATAGAGGCTGTTTCAGACACAAGGTTGACGTTTGGAAGAGAGAAAAATGTAGGAAGACTGGAACAACTTGGTCTGACGAAAGGAAAAAAGCTCATAGCGAAAGAATGAAATTAGTATGGGCGCAAAAAAGGCTAACAATAACAAACGCCTCTAACTGTACTTCGCGAGGTCCACCAGAGCCCATACATGAATAATAATAAAATGTTTTTTCGGGTTTGTGGTTTTTATAATCATTTAACTCTTAAGTGCGTCATTTTGCCCCACCCTGCTCTGACTACTGAAAGAAATCCAGAAATATATAATGACACATTTTTCTATTTAGAGTATTTTACTACTTGATTCGTTGAAATCAACTATTAATTGTGATCATTAGGTATACCAACAACCCTAAAACCTGATACGCACCAGTGTTTCTTTCGGTTCTTCTCCCATTTTACGTGAGTATTTTTTTTAACATCGCCGGTTTGATTTAAATAACAACAATCACGGTCGAACAACCCACGTCCACCTGATCAACAGACCAAATTAAAGAGGGTGTAGAGAGCACCATAATAATTTTCCTTCGGAGTGCATTTCATTACCAACCCTGCTGACCGTCGACAATAACCGGATGGACGTACCCGTGGGGGACAAAAGTACTTTCTCACCGCCTTTTTCATTCGTCGAGGGTGTAGTATAACCCCTTTTTTACCTGCTTACCTGCACTGATTATAATTTCAGTTTTTTGTTTCGTGACAATGTGAAATCCAAACAACTTTTTTAAATATGTCCAGGAAAACCATTTGTGTTTATTCGTATTGAAAGGATTTTTCCACGCTTGGAAGCTTACCGAAATACAGGATTTTTCACATACATAAAAATGCAATCCAATTTAAACCTTTTTGATGTTTCGTGAATATGCTGCTTAATTAATTTCATAAAATTAAAATAATTAGTAAGCTATAAAGTTTGTTAGAAAAACCTTTGATAGATAAGTTTCACCACAGTATACCACTTGTGGTGCTTAACAATTCTTAATTTTTTCTTAAAAGAAAAACACGTTTAATTTTGGAGAAAGATAAAATATGGTATACATATTTTTTCAGTCATCCATTTTCAGTTATTCAATCAGTCATTTCAGTTATTCAGTCATCAATCTCTGAAATTGTTGAAGTGTTTCATGGAAAGTGCGTAGGGCATCAATGAGAACAAGTAGTAGTCGGAAGGAACCAAGTTTGGTGAGTACGGCGGGCGGGGTAAGAATTCCTAGCCAAGTGCAGAAATGATGTCTCTGACCGCTTCGGCTGTGTTTGATGGGGCGTTTTACTGCAAAATCATTTTTCCGTATGTTGCAGCCAGTTCTGGTCGCCCTTCGATCAATGCATGATTGCAAATTGATCATTTGTTCTCCTCTGGCTATCAACCCTTAGTTACTAAGTTACACTACCCTTAGTTACACTACCGACTAGGGAGTGTCCAATGTAGAACACCTCTCATAAGGCATTCGGCCTTATCTAAACTGATACTGGCATGACAGTTGTCGAATTATACCCTCTTCTTTATTGAAATGCAGTACGTAAGGCTGGTTTGTCCTCGGAGGGTTACCCATCCAGGTACTGACCGCAACAAGCGACGCTACTGCATTCTTCCTCCAGCTCTGACCTTTAATCGTCTATTTTTCTTAATTTTTTACAAAACCCCACTCAAGTCGGGTAGACTATACAAATATATCAATACCCGAACCAGGGTTTGCATGCATAATAAATTGGACAGTCAGGAGAGTCCTGGCAATCCTATCTGACCACTGCGAGCTATGTGGCTCCTGCAGTTTTTGTAATTTTTATTTTAAACACCGTATTTTTCAAATAAATTTCTGTTAAATTGCTTCGACTATATATATATATATATATATATATATATATATATATATATATATATATATATATATATATATAGTCTAACCTAAGTCTATATATATATATATATATATATATATATATATATATATATATATATATATATATATATATATATATATATATATATATATATATATATATATATATATATAATATAATATATATTATATTATTATTATTATTATTATTCATTCACGTATGGGCCCTGGTGGACCACCGAAGTACAATTAGAGGCGTTTGTTGTTGTTAGCCTTCCTTTGTGCCCATACTAATTTCATTCTTTCGCTATGAGCTTTTTTCCTTTCGTCAGACCAAGTTGTTCCAGTCTTCCTATATTTTTCTCTCTGGCCAACCTTCCAAACGTTAACCTTGTGTCTGAAAAAGCCTCTATCCTGAATTTCACTTTGTGTAATATTTGCTGATCTTAGGTCCTCTTTAATTGCAGCAATCCATTTAATTATTTCTACTTTAGCTTTACTCCTATTTTCATAAAATTCGACTATTTGTCTAGTTAACCTACTCGGATTCATCCGTTTTATGTGTCCGTAAAACTTAAGTCTTCTTTTTCTCATATCGCTATGTATATCTGTGTATTGTTTGATTTCTTGGTTTTCTCGAAGTCGGTATGTTGTGCTATTTATTTGTTTGGGCCCTAGGATTTTTCTTATGATTTTTCTTTCCTTCTTTTCAATGTCCTCGATGTCCCACTTTCTATTCAAAATGAGCGTTTCCGCAGCATATAAACATTCTGGCTTAATAACTGTGTTGTAATGTCTCAGTTTTGTGTTTTTAGATAGGCATTTTTTGTTGTAAATATTTTGTGTAAGTCTCAATGCCGTTTCCATTTTTTGACATCTACCCTTATTAGCCGCTTTTTCCAACCCATTTTCCATGATTATTTAACCCAAATATTTGAATTGAGAGACTCGTCTGATGTTACCATATTTTGTTTTTAGAAATGGCGTTCTTAGTCTGTTGCAGGTCATGTATTGTGTCTTTTCAAAGGAAATTTGGAGTCCTACATTTTCTGCTGTTTCTTTTAGGATTTCAATCTGTTTCTGTGCTGTTAATACATCTTGAGCTAAAATTGCTAGATCATCAGCAAATGCCAAACAATCAATTTTGATGTTGGTTCTCCCCAGTTTAATGGGCTGGTCAATATTCAGGGCCGACTTTTTTTCACGCCACTCCTTTATTATTTTTTCTAGAACACAGTTAAATAAAAGTGACGAGAGTCCATCCCCTTGTCTCACTCCAGTTTTAATTTTGAACGGCTCTGAGATCTCACCCATGAATTTAACTTTTGACCTTGTATTAGTTAACGTTGCTTTATTATAATTGCCAGCGTTTTCAGATCTAGTCCTTGTTCTTTCAAGATTCGGAATAAAGATTCGCGGTCAATAGAATCATATGCTTTTTTGAAATCCACAAATGTACAGACGAGATTTTTATTGTACAGTTTTTGATGTCTTAGAATCAACTTCAGATTCAGGATCTGCCCGGTCGAAAACCTGCTTGATATTCACCAATGTTAGGTTCTAACTGTCCCTGTGCTCTGTCTAGTAGACATTGAGATAGAATCTTGTAACAAACTGGGAGAAGAAATATCCCTCTATAGTTGTTTACATCCGTTCTATCTCCTTTCTTATGTAGTGGATGGATTAGAGCATCTTTCCAATCTTCCGGAATCCGTTCGGTTCGCCAAACTTTTTGTAGAATTTTGGTTATTTCCCTGATTGTACCTGGACCAGCGGATTTCAAAAGTTCCGCAGTGATTCCATCTTCACCAGAAGCTTTGGTTTTTTTTAAGCCGCTTGATTTGCCTAATTATTTCATCTTCATTCGGTGGTAATGAATCTGGGTTTGTTTGTTTAGGTTTTAGTGTTGCTAATTTGTTTAAGGGCTCAGGACAGTTTAGTATTTGTTCAAAATATTTCGCAAGTTCTTTGCAATTGTCTTGGTTATTTAGAGCTAGTTGTCCGTTTTCCTTTTGGAAGCAAAGACTTTGCGGTTGATAGCCTGTTAATTTACTTTTAAATGTTTTGTAAAAGTTTCGAGTGTAATTTTTTTGGAAATCTTTTTCTATTTCATTAAGTTGATTCTTTTCATATTTTCTTTTAGTTTGTCTAATTACCTTCGATGTTTCTTTTCTTGCTTCCAAAAATATGTTATAGTTTATTGCTGTCTTTTGACTGTTCCAATCTTTGAATGCTTTACTTCGGCTTAATACTGCTTGCTCGCAAACTTCATCCCACCACGGATGTTTTCTACGTTTTTGTAAAGGGACCAACTTTAAGGCTGTTTTAATAATTTTTTGTTTCAATTCTTGCCAGTTCTGTGCTGGTTGTTTATCAAGTTCTTCTATTAGGGCTGGTTTTATTTTCGTTGGGTCAAACTTTGGTATTAGCAGCCGCTTTTGAATAAGTTTTCGAGGTTTTAAGCTAAGTTTGATTCTAGTCAAGTAGTGATCCGTGTCTATATTTGCTCCTTTCCTGACTTGAACATTCAAAATCTCTTTATAATTGGGGTACGAAATAGCAACATGGTCAATTTGAAATTCACCCATGTACGTGTTTGGGCACCTCCATGTCTTTTGTTTTGATATTTTCTTCTTAAAATAGGTTGACATTATTTTTAGATTAAACTGCGAACATAGTTCAACCAATCTTCTACCATTATGGTTAGTCCATTTATGAGCGGGAAAACTGCCGACTGTTTTCCTGTACTTTTTTCTTTCCCTAGCTGGGCGTTGAAATCACCCAATAGGATTTTTACATGGTTAGAGGGAATTTTAGAGATAGTCTTTTCTAGAATTTCCCAGGACTTATTTACTTTTTCAGGATTAGATTTATTTTCTTCGTTAACTGGGAGGTGTGCATTGATTAATGTATAGTTTTTGTTAGCACACTTAAGGGATAGTGTCATAAGTCGATTATTTACTGGCTGGACATTAGTTATAGAACCAAGGATGTTTCTTGAGACAGCGAAAGCAACACCGAGATGTGGTGTATTTTTGAGTATTTTTTTGTCCGTTTTACTTTTAAAAAGTCTGTAGTTGCCGAATTCCAAGGCAGAGCCTGGCAGTTCTACGCAAAAAATTGCAAATACTTTGAATGTGAGTCACTGGACAGTTTGGAAAATTCTTAAGGACTATTTGTTGTATCCATACCACATTCAACGCGTTCAGGCACTACTACCTGTTGGTTTTCCTCCACGTATTGCATTATGTCAATGGATATTGCAAAACTTTACTTCGCATCCCTCTATTCCTGACACAAATTATTTTCACCAAAGAGGCCACTTTCGCAAGAAACGCAATAAGGAATTTTTATAATAACCATGTGTGGGCAGATGAAAATCCGTATGAGGTATGTGAATATAGTTTTGAACATCAGTTCTCGTTGAATGTTTGGGTTGGAATTGTAGATGACTATCTAATTGGACCGGTATTTCTATTACAAAGACTTACTGGCGAGGTGTATCGCAACTTTTTGGAAGCAACGCTGCCTGAGAAACAAAGAGGCGAAAGAAGAAAAAAACAAAGGCGAAAAAAAGCAAATTAACCCCTTTAATTTTTGCTGCATGTTTACCTAATACCTTGTATATATATATATATATATATATATATATATATATATATATATATATATATATATATATATATATATATATATATATATATATATATATGAACACTTTTGTTGGTTGCTTGATCGGGAAGGAGCCCCACCTATCTCTTCAACTTAGTTTTGCTCTAATATTATTTTGGCACATTTGTTCAGAGCATTAAATACAAGATGATGAGCCTAGTGGTCGGTCATCGGATATTGACAACAAAGACCAATTAAGGTTCTTAATCTAAGCCAATCCGCGTATAACTGTTCGGGTGTTTACCTCTGAATTACGATAATGCATGTGATGATTTATAACCATATACAGAAAATTGGAAAGTCAAAAAAGCTCGATAAGTGGGCGCCGCGCGAATTCAATGCAAATAAAAAAAATTGTCATTTTGAAGGGTCGTCTTCCAAACCAAACCAAACATTTCTCAAACAGATTGTGACGTGCATTTGGTTGCTAAGATACAATAGGCGACGATCGTATGAGCAGTTGGACAACGACGAAGCTCCACAACACTTTTTAAAGCCGAAAATCCGTCAACATATGGCCGTATTGGTCTGCGACCGGTCTGATTCCTCACACCTTCTTTAAACCTGGCGAAACGTTTACAGTGGTGAAGTACTGCGACCCAATCGGTGAAATGTACTCAACATTATTCAACAGAAAAGGACCAAGTCTCCTATATGAAAAAAGTTTTTTGAAACAAACGCAAATTCTGTGCTTTATTTAAAAATTTAAAAAGCCGGTCAATTTGAATAACCCTATATCTAAATGAAGAAACATTTAAATTCACCTTATCGGGACCATCGTGGAATGTTTACTAACAGCACATAAAATAAAAATAAGTAAAATAACGAACAACTAACACTAGAATACAAAGATACTATGAAAAATGTTATAAACCCAATTTTTTTCCAATAAATAGGCCTTATTTACAGCAAGTATGTGTCGATAGAATAAACAGTTATCAGAAAATACTATTATGATCTGCCGCCAAGCTTCAGTCACATAAAATTGCATTACGATAACGCACCTGAGTACGAGTTAGCAATATAATCCGTGTTTCTAATCAAATATGTATCCTCAAGAAGCTTGAAATGCATAATAAATACCGAAATTGATACGAGGGTTGCTATTTTTATATTCGGAATATTAAATAAAAACAAATATTTCTCATTGAAAATGGTTTTATTGTTTTTCAAGATATTCTCCGCGATGATCGATACCATTTTGTATACGTTTGAACCAATTTTCATAGCATTTTCTCCACTCCGATTGAGGTATCTCCAAAATATACATTTTAAACGCACCAACCGAAGGGAACAAAAAGAAATCATTGGGTTCCAAATCAGGGCTATATGGTGCATGACCCATCAATTCGATGTTTTGACCGATCTGATGTGTAAGAGCTCGTGTTGTCATGGTGAAGAATGATTGTGCGTCGCTGGTTGTTTTTTTGATTATTTCTTCAAAGACTTCTGGTAAACAAATTCAGAATTGACCGTTCTACGATTCTGTAGTGGTACTGTAGCCTCGACTATTTGGCTTCTTGGGCGAACAAGTTTTGTTGGGTTTGGCTAACTTTGAAAGACAGTCGACTGCTGTTTACTTTCCTGTTAATTTTTGTCTTTACTTTTACATTTACTTTCTATTTTTGTTTCAGGTAACAATCATGATTTTACAATGAAGGTATTAAAGCTTTTTTTGGATTAAAGTAAGTACAGCTTTTAACTGGGAACTAAGAATAAATTATCATTTAAGAATTAAATCAAAAATTAAATATGACACCGGAATTTGTCCATAGATGGCCCTAACTCTTAATGCAGTTACCGCTTATCCCGTCATCGGCGCCATTTTTTTTCTTGTTGACATCTGACCAAGATTTTCAACTCACAAGAATAGAAGTACCATACAATAACATAGTTTGTATAGTGCGGTTCAAGATATATCGTTGACCGAATAGCTGTAAGAAACTGTTAACAACCCCTGTCCTAACGAAACCCGGCATTGTTGCAAAAAAACGTAAACAGGGCCGGGCCTAATAAAATAACAGGTAAAAAGACAAAATTAACTTTATATCTGGTTTAGTAGTTTGAACATATTTTAGTTTAGTTTTTATTCTTTTCTTAAACAATGAAATTCTATAATTTCGATCGTATTTTTATTATTCCAAATGTGCTAAAAATGTGGCGCTCTGGGCAAGATAATGATCATTGTGCCTCCGGTAGTGCTAATTTTAAAAGAAAACATTTATTGTCCGATGCTAAGCAAATTGTTAAAAATGTGTATGTTTCTTTTTTGAATAGGAGGCTTAATGTAAATGCAGTCGCAGCAGAAACGTCTTCATCATTAACGGCAACGCCGTTGTCTATAGTTAAAGATATGGTGACGAAGCCAATTAAAGCCAAAAAAGTTCGTAGTGATTCTGGTCAAAGCAAATGTGTTGACGAAAGCGACTAAGACTTAATTCGAAGCAACATTTATGTTATGTATGAAGAGCAAACTGGGCCTGCATTGCATTCATTGCAACAGCGACTAAGGAAAGATAAAACCAACATTCTTTTCAGCAGAACTAGCTTCCGGAGAATATTATCTCTAATGGGTTTTGCATATCGGACCATTAATAAGAGACATATATTAATGGAATCACAACGATTGCGACGATAGCGGTTTGACTACTTAAACTCTATAAAAAATATCTATCGTTTTCTATCTTGATAAAACATGGTTCGATACACGTGAGACGCCAGCAAAAATGCCAAACCAAAGCCCCAGCAAACAAGGGAAAAATAATTACAATTTTACATGCTGGTTCCGAGGATAGATGGGTTCCAAATTGTTTACGGTTGTCCTCCAAAAACATTAAACATTCATCTTTGGACTATCATGACGACACTACAGGAGAACTTTTTGAAGATTGGTTTATAAATAGCCTTTTGCCTAATGTGCCTAAGGAAAGCGAAATTATAATGGACAATGCTAGTTACCATAACCGCCAAAAAAATAAAGTTACCAAATAGAGTTACCATACCGTTGCTGCCGATATAGGATATACGGTTTTACGCCTTCCCCCGTATTTATGTATTTTTAATCCAATTGAGTATATGTGGCATCAGGTAAAATCCAATGTTAGAGCAGAAAACATTCATCCCAGTCTAAGTGCAAGTGCTGCAACATTAATTAGGAAGGTTGTAGATAGTATTCCCAAAGAAAGTTGGATAAATTTGATTAACCATATTATCAAAATAGAAGATTCGTATGAATCATTTACTAATAATATAGAACCACCTATTATTAATACAGATCAAAGTGACAGTGAGAGTGAAACCGAATTAAATGTATAATTAAATTTAAGCATTAATTTTTATTGTACTAATAAATTCAAAATACACAAACCAATAAACAATGTTTTAGTCATTCATAAGAATAATAATAATAATAACAATAATTTAAAGATATCTACAAATTTCACGAAAGGAATCACGTATATGCTCCCGAAGAGAGGTGACTTATCTGAAGCAAACAATTTTAGACCGATAACTTGCCTCCCATCTCTATATAAAGTCCTAACATCTATATTAAGCATAAAAATTAATGAACATCTTTAGATCAACAAAATCTTCGCATGGGAGCAAAACGGATGTAAACAACGTTCAAGAGGATGCAAGGAAACTTTAGTAATCGACAACATCGTTACTCGCCAGGCAAAGATTAAACAAAGAAAGATATCTACCGCATGGATTGACTATCAGAAGGCCTTTGACTCAGTCCCATATTCATGGCTGAGCAGCATACTTCACATATACGAAATCCAGCCAACTCTATCGACTGCTCGAGTATCTTATGAGCACATGGCGCACATCCATATCAGTCAAGAGAATATCTGAATCTTACTTAACGGAAGAAATTCCAATACGCAGGGGAATTTTTCAAGGGGATAACCTTAGCCCCTTGTGGTTCTATATGGCGTTAAATCCGTTGAGCTCAATGTTAACAAACACCAAATATGGTTACACCCTGAATAAAGATACAACCATAACACATCTATTCTATATGGATGACTTAAAGGTGTATGCCAAAAGGAAAGAACAACTTAAGGGAGCGCTTGAGTTAGTAAGGGAATTCAGCACGACAATTGCTGTGAACTTCGGACTAGACAAATGTGCGACACTACAGGTAGAAAAGGAAAAATAATTTTCACCACAAATTTGACTTTGTCTGATGGTACAGAACTGAAAACATTAAAACCAGAAGGCCACTATAAATATCTAGGTCTTATCATTGGAAGTGATACACGAAAGGGAATGTCAAAGTCTAAAGAACTACTTTTATAGAAAACACTCACCCATACATCGATATTGTAGTATTGGATAAAAAGTACACTCCTCTTCGGCTGGCCGAACCACCGCAACCGGAACCAGAAAATGCATTTGAAATAATGAAAACCAAGTGGCGCAACAAAGCCTTGCATGGACGGCACTATGCTACTCTAAACAATCAAGAACAAGTTGACTCCAAGGCTACAAGTAACTATCTAACTTCAGGATATCTCTTTGGAAAAACAGAAGGATTAATAATGGCAATTCAGGATCAGGTTGTACCAACGAGAAATTATGTTAGAGTCATCATGAAACGAAACATACCAACCTCCAAATGCAGATACTGTGATAAAGACGAGGAATCGATACAACATTTAATATCGGGTTGCACCTATCTGGCCCCCACTAGCTACCTGTCAAGACATAATTCCATGGATAAACTTATTCACCAACTTCTATGTCTGAAACATGGCTTACTAAAGACATTCACACCATATCATCAATACGCTCCCAATCCTGTTCTAGAAAATCAACACATTAAATTATATTGGGACTTGCAGATTCGAACTGACAGAACGGTGCAAGCAAATAGACCAGATTTAGTGCTCTACCAGAAAGAAGCTAATCAAGCCACAATAGTTGACTTCTCTGTATCTTTAGATGAAAATATACACCGAGCATACAGGGAAAAAATTGACAAATATAGAGATCTGGCTTTTGAAATCAAGGATATATGGCACCTAGATAGAGTTAATATCCTTCCATTTGTGGTGAGCGCTAATGGTCTAGTCCACAAATCCCTAATACCGAACCTCGAAAAACTAGGTATCACAAAAAGGGCAGTAGTATGGATGCAAAAAGCGGTAATATTGGGAACAGTCGGAATAGTCAGACGCACCCTTGACCGTCAGTAGACACCCAAAGATTCTTGGTTATACCTGGGTACTTGGAGTTCTTACCACAACTGTGTGAAAAAAATAATAATAATAATTTAACAATATTTTTTTTTAATTATTCAGAAGAAAACCACTCCGACTATGGCGCCTTTGAAAAAACTAGGAATATTTATATTGAAATGTATTGGAGCAATGAACATTTTGCCGAAAGGCAAGGAAATATCTTGAATCGGCCTATAATACCTTTGAGCATGTCGAATTTTGTTCCTGGAACTACGATTTTCGGACAGAATTGATTTTCTGTTACCATTTGAAGAACACTTCTGCAGAATCGCATCTAATGCTTGTCGAAGCTTACGGTGAGCATGCTCTGAGTAAATCACAGTACTGTGAGTGGTTAAAAAAAATTCAAAAGCGGCGATTTTGAGGTGAGAAACGAAGAACGTGGAAGACCACCAATAAAGTTTGAAGACAGCAAATTGCAAGCATTGTTGGATGAGAATAACGCCCAAACACAATAACAACTCACAGATCAATTAAATGTGACACGAGAAGCCGTCTCTATACGTTTGAAAACTATGGAAAGATCCAGAAGATGGAAACATGGGTTTCACATGAACTGGTGCAAACAACCATTTGCAGTGCTGCTCGCCAGGTACAAAAGAAAGTCGTTTCTCTATTGAATTGTGACTGGCGATGAAAAGTGGATTTATTTTGAGAATCCTAAGCGTAAAAGAGCATGGATAACTTCAGGCGAACCATCGACATCGACTGCAAGGCCAAATCGCTATGGGCGGAACACAATGCTCTGTGTTTGGCGGGATCAGAAAGGTGTGATCTATTATGACCTGCTAAAACCTGGCGAAAGCGTTAATATTGAACGCTACCTACAACAAATGATTCATTTGAATCAAGCTTTGCGTAAAAAATGACCAGAATATCGAAACAGGTAACACAGTGATTTTGTTTCATGATAGTGCATATCACACACGCAATTCGGGTTAAGGAAACGATTGAGGTGTTTAGTTGAAAAATACTTACGCATGTAGCTTACTCACCAGGCTTTGCTTCGTCCGATTACTCTTATTTGCATCGATGAGATATGCACCTGCTGAGCAGCGCTTCGCTTCTTACGAAAATAGCTCTATGCATAGCTCTTTTGAGGCAAACCAGTTTTTTTGGCGTGGCATCCATAAATTGTCATACAGGTGGAAAAAAAGTTTGGCTAGCGATGAGCAAAACTTTAAATGGCAACATCTAGCAACATAAATAGCATCGGATACATAAATAGCAACCCTCGTATTAACTGGTATACTCATTAAGTGTACAGGTTCACCATTTTATTAAAATACGTGACATAATTAAAGATTGCAAGGAATAAAATGAACATTTTACTTTTCTCTTTGGTATAACGTAATAGGCCCGTTAAGCCTTCGTAATTAAAGAAAAGTGATTATTTTAAACTAAGAAGCCATGTAAAGGTCCGCTACTGATATACATCCTTTTAGTTGATTATGAGAATTATAATAAAACAATTTACTGTTCGATATAAATTTACCGTGGTAATTGTGGTTAGTTTTTCTTATGCTGCAGAAATAAATGGACGGTATTAGCTCGGATGTTCGTGTACGTGGGATAGAAAGAGTTTTGTAATAAGTGTCAGAGCTTTGAAATGTGGCAACACTGGTTGAAGCGTAAATGTCACTCAAACACTCCTGTGTTCAGTATATTGTCTCAATTCACCTTGGAAAGATACACGATACACGAATAAGCACATTTCTGGATTACCACGTGTGACGGTTAATAATTCTTATTTATTTTAATAGATGTCGTTGTTCTCGTTAATTGTTAGGTCATATTGTCTTGACTTTCTTTCCAACATCTTGAAAATCTTTACTAATTCATCCTTGGATCTCGCCATCAATACAATGTCGTCGATAGGCCAATTATTGGTGTCTGGCATCATATATTAACCCCTTGGTATTGATGCCACTCTCCATCAGAATCACTTCCTGCACCAGATTGAACAGAACTGTTGACAGTGGATGGCCTTGTTTCAGTTCTTTATTTGCTATGAACTCTTCAGACATTGCTCCATCGACTGTATTATTAGAGTCGATCAATGGATTCTTAAATTATAGAGTTTAAAGTAACAGTATATTTTGTCACCTCTTCACGAAAACACGACGGAACAAAGAAAGAGATCTAGATAGCGATATATGAGCTGTATAGTGAAGGAATTAAATACAGCCAAAGAAAAGATTCACGAAATTTTAACAAAGGATTTAAACAAACGAAAAGTCTCTGCTTGATTTGTTCCTCATATCTTGTAGCTGATCGTAAATTTGTGGGGAAAAAACATAAAATTATCTATGCTAGTATTTGTTGAACGTGGCCAGTGGTGTGTTGATGTGAAAGGGATGTATTTTAAACAAAAATAAATAATTAAACTAATTGTTTTATTTTATAATTTAAAAAGTTTCGATATTTTTCTGACATATAGCGTATAGATGCTATTTTTTTCTTTTCAACTTTCTTGTCTTTTTATCCTTCTTTTCTTTTTCAAAGTGGTTTTTCTTAATTTTAGTATATTTTTGCTTGCACGTTCCATACAACTTCCCATTTGTATTCCTCTTGTTTATAATTTCCGCTCCTATTCTCTTTCTATTTTTTTAAAGTTACTTATTTCTTTACCACAGCTTATTCATTCATTCGATTTAATTTTCTTTACTTTTTATTCCTCCTAATCCTGTTGAACGAAATCATGTAACTTTTTCAATTTTCGTCTCATTATTTAATCACAGTTAGTCACGGGTAGTGCAAAATAAGATACCTACTTTTTAAAAATTATAACTTCTGAGTTCTTTGTAGTTTTTAAAGTGTTTGATTTTTGTATATGATTTTGTATGCATAATTTTTCATGTGTAGTAAGGTTATAACTAGAATAAAACTTTCATTTTTCATAGAGCAACATTTTCAAATTTTGTAGAGCGAACAAATTAGGAACCTTATTTTGTCCTACCCTGTGGATTATGTATATTTTGTAACAGTTACTTTGATATTATAGGACATATATATGACAATTCTAGATGATCGGGGGGTCCTTGGTTTGATTGTCTATTCTGCCTCTTCTCACCATCGTGATCTTGGCCTGTCTCTCCTACTTTTTAGTAATTTTTTTGGGGTTCGATCCTCCAGTATTTTAAAAACATGCCCCAATCATCTCAATTTTTGAGATTTCACAACTCCTCTAAGTTTTAGTTCCTCAGAAACCACTTTGAACTCTTAGTTTGTTCGACTCTCCCATCAATTTTCAACTCTACTGCATCCAAATATCTTTATTTGACAGTTACATGACTTTAATTTATTTTTTTATATTATATTTCTATTTTTCATAATTATATGCAATTTAAAATATTTTAGAATCTTATTGTTTGAAGTAATCAGTAAATTTAATTATTAACAAATATTTGTTTTGATTATTCCAAAAAGAAATCAAATTATTATTATTGGATTTATTTTTGATAATACAAAAATAAATCCAGTTAATTTGTTAGAATGCCTGCTATCTCAGCATGACTCTTACATCAGCTAAACAAAGGTGGAAAGAAGAGCATGTAAAAAGGAAAAAAGTTGAGCTTGATCTCAAATATAGAAAATACTATTGGTTTATAGGAAGATATTCCAAGATGACAATAAATAATAAGATACTGGTTTATTAAACTCGAAGAGATTATTTACCACTGAAAACCAAATAACTTTCTGAAACTTCTCGACGCACGTTTCACCAAGCCTGTTAGCATTATCAGGAGATTATTTAATCTAATTCTAAAACTTAACTATGTTCTATTTTATTAATGAGCCTAAAAACCCTACCTAATGAAGCGTGTAAAATTATGAACCGTGAAGTTTACTCAGTTGAACCAGTGAACAGTTGAACCGTGAAGTTTACATTAATAACTGAAAAAGTTGACTGAACGGAATAGATCTTTTATCCCGGTTCATGACTTTCTTACATTTTTCTATTTGCTTCATATCAGGACTTCTCTTAATACCGACGATCTGATTCTTTTGAAAGTCGAATCTTCTTTCAATAATTTTATTATTATATTTTTATTAAATTTTCTTAATTAAACTTATGTTTTGTAATGAATTTATTTACAATATTCTTTTAAAACCATTTACTTCGGATACCTCCTTAATTAATTTTAATTCTTTGGTATAATTATCTTTGTTTAAAGGAAAATTGATGAATCTATTTACCATAAAATTTATACTAGTCATCTTATTTTGGAAGCTATGATTCGAATTGTTAGGAATGTATCTCGAAGTCGTGGTGGTTTTTCCAAAAACATCAAAATCTAATCTATTTTTATTGTTTTTACTGACTAAAATATCCAGAAATGGTAAACTATCGTTGTTTTTGAGTGAATGCGTGATTTGCACTGATCTATAATCAAATCTTAAAATCAGTGTGGCTGTTTGGCATCCAGCTGTGGGGATGTGCCAACGATAGTAATATTAAAATAATATAATTAATATAAATAAATAGTATAAAATAATATAAATAATACAAAACAAAGTGTTGTGAAATATAGTACACCGTCGTTTATTCGTAACTCCAATCTTCATCGATATCTTCGAATTCCAATAGTTAAAGAGGAAATAAGAAGGTTTGTAGCAGAAGTTTCAATTGCTGGGCAACTAAAATCATGCCCGAAGATTGAAGAGAACTAAACCTCGTGACTTCTTGTGGTTACGTACAAAAGCAGAACATAGTGTGCATATAGAGTAATATAATCATTAGAACAATCTAATGGACACCGTTGGATTAACTTTCGTTGATATTTCGGTTAAGATTTGTTAGAGAAAAATTTATGGTTAGTCTTTTTGGCTAGTTTTAGTAGACTCGAAGAGATTTACCATTAAACACCAAATCACTTTTTGAAACTTTAAACTTCAAACAATTAATTCAAGACTGTCCATATACACGATTACAAAAATGATTAACG
Source organism: Cosmopolites sordidus (assembly GCA_031761425.1). Taxonomy (NCBI): domain Eukaryota; kingdom Metazoa; phylum Arthropoda; class Insecta; order Coleoptera; family Curculionidae; genus Cosmopolites; species Cosmopolites sordidus. Next base: position 1,220,959 of record JARFXV010000459.1, on the reverse strand, counting down.
AAATCAGAGGTACTTATTTCTCCTTCTCTGAAAAACAAACTGCATCTAATTTAAAAGTGCCAAGATTTTATGCTCTATCAAAAATTCATAAACCAGGAAAATCAATGAGACCAATTGTATTAGCCATTGATTCTCCAACACACAACTTGGGAAAATGGTTAACAAAGCAATTTGAAAATCTATCAAACCTTCTTCCTGTTTTGTGATAAACTCAACAGAATTCATAGAAAAAGTTAAAAACACACATCTACAGGAAGGTGAGGTCTTGGTTTCCTATGACGCATCATCGTTGTTTTCGAGTGTCCCGATTCCACATACCTTGAAGTACCTGAGGGAGTTACTTAAGAAATTAAAAATAAATTGAAAATAACGATAGTTTACTATATCTGGATGTTTTAGTTAGTAGAAACAATAAAAATAGGTTAGAATTTGATATTTTTAGAAAAAAATACCACCACTTTGAGATACATTCCTAATAATTCGAATCATAGTTTTGAAGATAAGATTTACCAAATTAGTTGTCAAGATTGTGATCGAAGGTATAATGGGCAAATAAAAAGATCCATATTAACCAGATTTAAAGAACACATTGTCCACATTAGATATAAGGGAAATGAAAAATCTTGTGTTTCCCAACATGTAGTTGAACATGACCACAATATAGATATTAGAAATTTAAGACTGGTAAAATTGATGAAGGTTCCAATAGAAGAATTGATCTAGTTTTAGTAGATTTAGAAACTATCAGTGAATCAATATTTGTACCTCAATTTAAGATTACACAGTGCCCATCGTTATTAAACAAAAACCCTTAAAATTCTCCCACACTACGTATAAAATTAAGATCGTACACCTGACTGACGGACAAAGCGTTTAGTTGGCCATTACGACCCATAACATGCGCGCAGTTGGGGTGTAGAAAATAAGTTCCCCTAATAACAAATTCTATTATTCACCCCATTGACCTTCCACCCACTTAGGAACCGGACGATGGCCATTATGTCGTAGACATTCTCATAGATTTCAATATTCAACTACGGGGTGGTTAGAAACGTGATTGAATAAATTTACGTTAATTATCGTTGATATTTAAATTTCATTTTTAGTTTTTTTTATCCATACGGTTTTATTTGAATACGACTGCTTTTATTTGTTTTTGTGTGCGGTTCTTATTCGAAATTGTCTATGTATCATAGGATGGTCAAGACCATATTGTTGATTATTTTTCTTATGAAGCTTGAAGGGCTCACTATAAGTTTTAGATGCTATTCGACTTGCTTAAGCTGTAATTTTTGTTAACTCAATACAAAACATCTAAAGAAATAATTTTAACCTGTTGCATTTATAGTTACTAATTTGAAATATTTTCTTTTAGAAAAAATAGCTGTCTTATTTTTATTATATATATATATATATATATATATATATATATATATATATATATATATATATATATATATATATATGTTTGTTCGTACTGTTTCACGGATGGAAAAACATGTATTGAGTTTTTTCCGGGAGTATATCCGGTTGTCGAGTTGGTCCCTGTTCTTCTGCCTCTCCCGTCTGCAAGCTCCCGACAGGGACCAATTCGATAACCGGATGTACTCCCAGAAAAAACCTAGTACAGCATAATCGAAACGAACAGAGGAAGACCAAGTCAACTGGTCATATCGATGGCGGGTCGCAATCTCAATGCAACTCGCGCCATCCTACGGTGAATGTTCGCGGCAGTCAAAAACTTCGCGATACATTCTTCCCACAACCTTGGATGTAGGTATAAGGTTTGCTCAAAGGATAGCGTAGTGGGGCCGTGGAGAGAGATATTTGAAAAGCAGAAATTTTTCATCCGTACTTCCACGTACTTATATATATATATATATATATATATATATATATATATATATATATATATATATATATATATATATATATATATATATATATATATATATATATATATAGGTGCGTATAGACCTAGTTGGATCACGCAAAGTATTCTGACTCATTTTCGACAGTTCTTTCTGATCCTCCACACCTCTCTCATCCTTTCTCCGTGGATTCTCCTTCTCTCCTTCCTCCAGTTTGTTCCCGATCTCCTCGAAACTTCGCTCTATGATGTAACATTCCACATATGTATTTTGTTTCTGTACGTTCTTCTATCCTCAATCTCTGGCGGAACCATTTGTGCCTCTCCCAGATCATCTCTGACTTGTGTGATTCATGGTACTGTTGACTTGACTACTTGTATGTATGTACGATTTCTGTTGGTGAGTCTTGTCGGTGGGAGTCTACTGATATGTCCACAGAATTTCAACCTTCTTTTTCTCATGTCCGCCGCTATGTTGGACATTCTCTTTGTGGTCTTTCGAATGTAGTCTGTATCCATCCTCTGTCAGTTTTGGGCCGAGGATTTTCCTTATAATTTTGCGTTCTTTTTTTAGTATGTTTTCTATGCCGCTTTTTGTATGAAGTGTAAGTGTCTCGCTTGCGTATAGTACCTCTGATTTGATTACTGTGTTGTAGTGTCTTATTTTTGCGTGTGTCGATAGGCATTTGTTATTGTAGATATTGTGTATGCCCTTTTCATCTTCTGTAATCGAGTCTACTGTGCTATCTTCTCTCCTCTTGTAGCTTCGAGGATGTCGCCCAGGTATTTGATGTGAATGGCCCTATTTATTTTGCCGTATTTGGTTTTCAAATTTTGGACATCTAATTTTGAGCAGAAAAATTCGGTTTTTTGAAAGGAGATTTGTAGGCCAATTTTCTCTACACATTCCTTGAGGACTTCGATCTGTTTGGTTGTCCTTTTTTCATTGTCTGCAAGTATGTCTAGGTCGTTTGCGAAGGCCAGGCATGATATTTCTATGTTGTTTTTTGATCGTCCGAGTCGTATTGGTTTTTAGTGTCCTTGATTTTTCAGTTCTTTTTCCTATTCCCTTATGACTTTGTCCAGGACCAGGTTGAAGAGAAGTGGGGATAACCCATCTCCTTGGCGTATTCCAGTTTTAATCAGGAAGGGTTGGGAAATTTCTCCTATAAATTTTACTTTAGAGGTTGTGTCCGTCAGTGTCTGCTTGATCAATCATAGTGTTTTGGGGTCGAGTCCTTGTTCTTCTAGGATATTGAAAAAAATTCTCGGTTGATGCAGTCGTATGATTTTTTGAAGTCCACGAACGTGCAGATGATTGAGACATTCTGATGGCTTTGTATTTCAGTATAGTTTTTAGGTTAAATATTTGTTCAGTGCATGAGCGACCAGGGCGAAAGCCTGCCTGATACTCGCCAATTTTGTGTTCTAATTGTTCCTGTGTTCTCTAGAGAAGGCATGCTAAGAGGATTTTGTAAGTGACTTGTAAGGAGATTCCTCTGTAGTTGTTCACATCTGTTATGTCTGCTTTCTTGTGCAGCGGGTGGATAAGAGCACATTTCCATTCATCTGGTAATTTTTCGGTTTCCCAAATGTTAGTGATAATTTGCGTAAGTTTCTGTAGTGAATTTGGTCCGAGGTTTTTCAATAGTTCCGCGGTGATACCATCTTCACCGGGTGACCTGTTATTCTTTAGTTTGCGTCTATGCCTGTGGATTTCTTCCTGTGTTGGTGGTGGTGATTCTGAGTGGGTATGCATACAACTTTCCTTGGGGAATCTTGTGTCGCGTTCAAGGCAATTGAGGAGATCAGAGAAATAGTGTGCCAGCTCCTGACAATTCTCCTGATTGGTTAGCGCTAATCTCCCATTCTGCTTTCTGAAGCAACGATTTTGTGGTGTGTATCCACGGAGTTCTCTTGCAAAAGTCATATAAAAGGCTCTCGTGTTATAATTGCGGAAATTCTTCTCTATAGAGTTTAATTGTTTCCTCATGTACTTCCTCTTAGTTTGCCTAATACCTAACCTAACCTTTACTTTCTGTTTTCTAGTCACCTCAAAAAGCTGTTGACTTTCTGGCGATTTTTTAGTGTTGTACTCCAGAAATGCTCGTTTGCGTCACTGCAATGCACTTTCGTATACACATTGGATTGATACGGGTTGATGATGATATATATATATATATATATATATATATATATATATATATATATATATATATATATATATATATATATATATATATATATATATATATATATATATATATATATATATATATATATATATATATATATATATATATATATATATATATATATATATATATATATATACACTTTGTGTAATATTTGCTGATCTTAGGTCCTCTTTAATTGCAGCAATCCATTTAATTATTTCTACTTTAGCTCTACTTCTATTTTCATAAAATGGGACTATTTGTCTAGTTAGCCTACTCGGATTCATCCGTTTTATGTGTCCGTAAAACTTAAGTCTTCTTTTTCTATTGTTTGATTTCTTTGTTTTCTCGAAGTCGGTATGTTGTTGTATTTATTTGTTTGGGGCATAAAATTTTTCTTTCCTTCTTTTCAATGTCCTCGATGTCTCTCTTTCGATTCAAAATGAGCATTTCTGCCCCATATAAACATTTTGGCTTAATAACTGTGTTGTAATGTCCCAGTTTTTGTGTTTTTAGCTATGCATTGTTTGTTGTAAATATTTTGCGTAAGTCTCAATGCAGTTTCCATTTTTTGATATCTACTCTTATTGGCCGCTTTTTCCAACCCCTTTTCCATGATTATTTCACCCAAATATTTGAATTGAGAGACTCGTCTGATGTTACCATATTTTGTTTTTAGATATGATGTTCTTGCAAGTCATGTATTGTGTCTTTTATAATAACTTTTTTATATTATTTTTTTAAATTTCAAACTTTTTTAATGTTTCAATAATAATAAAATTTGAAAAAATAGTTTTGTTATTTAACTCTGAAAAAAATTATATAAAAGAACTTTTTAATAATTAAATGTGAGAGTAATAAATGTACATTTCTATTTATATTGAATTATTTATCTACAGGAAATTCCTGATTTGCCTCCAAAGGTTTGCGGAGGGGAAATGATAAAACAATTTTTTAGTTGAAAAAATGACTTTATTCTTCCGTAAGGGAAAATACTATTTTTCTCGCATTTTCCCAGAGGTTCTCCATTTCATTTATTTCGTATCTGAAGTGATTTTCTGGAAGTCCTTCAAAATACTGATCTACAGCTGATATAGCTTCTTCATTTGATGTAAAACGCTCGCCACGTAGGAATTTTTTAAGGTTTGGGAACAGATTGAGAACAGTTTAAATGCAAACTATCACTTTGCCTGAAAAGAAAAGACTTTGATCAGTGTGTCCTGCCCGTTATGACATATGGAAGTGAGACCTGGACACTCACATCACAGTCAGTTCAAAAACTTCGAGTAGCACAGAGAGGAATGGAAATATGTATGCTTGGCATTACTAGATGGGATAGAAAGACCTGCACATGGATCAGAAAGCAAACGAAAGTGAGTGACATCATTGGAAGAATAAAGCAATTGAAATGGAAGTGGGTAGGCCATGTAGCGAGGCGGTGGGACGGAAGATGGACCAGGGCGGTCCTGGACTGGATACCGCTGGATCGCAAACGTCCACAGAGAAGACCGAAAACACGACGGACTGATGAGAGATGGCAGAGGAGAGCTCAGGACGGCGAGAGTTGGAAGCATGCTGAAGAAGCCTTCATGATATATATATATATATATATATATATATATATATATATATATATATATATATATATATATATATATATATATATATATATATATATATATATATGAACATTTTACTGATTGCTTGACCGGGAACAGGTTCTAGACTCTTCAGAGTACCGACATATGCTCTCTCGTCAAGAATAGGGAGTCTCTATCCACAGTCAACAACCCATACTTCTAGAATATCAAGAGACGAAACATATTGGAGGGCATATGTTTCGTTGCATTGCATTGCAGTGATGGGTGGGACCGGTTGTTGTGTGTTCCATATGAGATTGTGGAATCCAGCAGTTGGGTATATGAATACACTCAGCACTGTATTCATTTATTCATTGTCTCATTGGACACAGTCCAAAGAATTCTAACACTGCATATATATATATATATATATATATATATATATATATATATATATATATATATATATATATATATATATATATATATATATATCACTCGAACGATTCTCTCCCACAAACGCTCCATAATACGTAGATAATATTCATCAGTTACTTTTGGAAAGAATTGACTCTGTGGAACGAATTCTCAAAGTATAATATTTTAAGAGCCGTAAAAACAAATGTCTGTCTCACATGTTTTCTGTCCATCATGCTTTTGTGACGAAGTGACAAAAGTTACTTTCACTTTAAACGTTATAACTTGACAATCATTTGATCGATTCTAAGATGTCGCTCTCATTTTATAGAAGAGGTATATATCAGATCAGATTGTATATTGTATTAATAGATGGCGCTAGTAGTTTCCTTTGAATTTTAAAATTACCGTTATTTTTCGGACATACTTGACTGTATGTCAAATATTAAAAATTAATCATAACCGGTTGTAGATATTCCTAAGTACCAGTTTTAAAGATCTGAAGTAACTTTTTCCCATTTAACTGTACATTTGATGTATGTTATTAGTAAATTTAAATAAGTAATTTAAGGTATAAAACATTTAATCATAAGTTTAGTATTAACTATTGGTTGGAAAATATTAATAATGATCACAAATTATTAAAAAAATATATATATTTATTTTTACAATAATTATATAAAAAATTCCAGAATGAAAATAACTGGATATATAATTCTTAGTACTGCTGTGGTAGTAGTTGTATTTTACACTATGACATAAGTCTTACTACTTTTTTTCCAGTCTTCGAATAATTATTTTAAACTTAATGACATGAATGAGAATAAATTATTCTATATTAACAAGTTACACGGTGTGATATCCGATGAATATTGTGTTTGTGGAATGATATTTGTTTAATACTTAGCGAAAATTTGACGAATAATTATATCGATGTACGAGGGTTGGAAAAATGATGAATCCTTTTGACATAAATCTGGAATTATATTACGGACATTCCTATTTAATCGATGACTATTCAGTTCAATATCTTTGATTTTAATTAAGTATTCTTCAATGGTTGACACTGAAGTTCTTCCTGAACCAGATCCATCCTCAATTGGTTTTCTACCATCATTAAAGACCTTTAAACATCTTTACCAAATTTCTTGTACTGATACATAATAAAAGAAATTTCGTTTTTTAGAGAAAATTTATTGCAAATCTATTTTAAAAAATGACCGACCAAATAATGATTTTAAACTTATTGGCACAAATGAGAATATATTCCTCGATATGAACAAGTTACACGGTGTGATATCCGGTGAATATGGTGTTTGTGGAATGATATTTGTTCGATGTTTAGCACAAGAAATTTCGTTTATTAGACAAATTTTTGGAAAACCATTTTAAAAAATGACCGACCAAATAATGATTTTAAACTTATTGGCACAAATGAGAATATATTCCTCGATATGAACAAGTTACACGGTGTGATATCCGGTGAATATGGTGTTTGTCGACTGTTATTTGTTTGATGTTTAGCACAAAAAATTTCGTTTATTAGACAAATTTTTGGAAAACCATTTTAAAAAATGACCGATAAAATAATGATTTTAAACTTAATGACACAAATGAGAATAACTTCCTCGATATAAACAACAACGAAAATATTACTCTTTGTATTAAAAATACAACAAATAAACCAATTACAATAAATATTCCAAATGCGTTTCATTCTCGCGCGCGGGCTCTGTACAACACGGATTTTTGAATAAATTATGTACGAGGGTAATGTAAAAAGTTTCCAGCCTAATAAAGAAACAAGTATTTTGTGTTAGATTCAGTGTTATTTCTCAACATAGCCTCCTTGAGATTCTGTACACTTTCCCTGCGATGTTCTCAAGTATTTAATCCATTTAAATGGTAGTTGATATCTTGTTTTGCAAATCATGGCCTTTACGAATGTGATGGCCTCCTCGTTCGATGAAAATCGAACGAGAAAAAAGTCGCTGAGGCTCAGATCTGGTAAAGACGGTGGGTGATCAATCAATTCGAATCCCAATTCGTAAATTTTGGCCATGGAGCATTTTGGCATTTTGGCATTTTATTCATCAAATTGCAAAATGCTTTTTATAAATTCATAAAAATTTATTAATAATTATAAAATTTGTTTCGGTATTATAAATAAAAATTGTGAATTTCTGTAACTATTTTAAGTTTTAGAGGCGCAAGTTTTAGAGGCGCTGTTAAAAACTTTTATTGCTAGGAAAACATACAAATTATTCAAGCAAATCTCGAAGACAGATCTAGGGGAAATTTTATTATATTTTTGGTGACAAACGATACTACCTTTAAATAATTTAATATAAAAAAAGAAAGTTCATAAATTTAAATAAATTACTAGCCACATTGATCACAAAAATAAATGAAGACTTTGTAGGAAGGGAATGCAAATAATGCAAAAATGTTAATTCAATCTCTAATATGCCCCTTTTTGTATTCTAAATGAGCAACTCACCATATCCAGGCACCTGTGCGTGCACTGCTTGTTTCCGAAGGCATTGTTCATGAAAGGAGTGTCAATTTCCTGTGTTAACACTGGTCCCCCTTTGGGTTGGCTTTTAGAGCCCTTTATAAATTGACTGCTCAAAAATACGCCACAGGTACAAGGGGTGTCTTCTGGTCTTATTTGAACTTCCTGTAACAGAACAGTGATGTGATTATTTTATTTAGGGTGATTTGTAAAGTTTTTTTAGACATCCGAACGATATCAACAGGTATTTTGCGTGGATTCATGAAATATGTTCTTATAAATTACAATCTACGAGGTGTGTAAATAAAGTACTGAGACTGGTGGTGTAGCGTTTGATCTGGCAACACTGTCGGTTCTCCGTTTGGAGAGAAGACAGGCCAACGTCCGATACGTCTTCAGTACGATTTGAACTCCCTATATTATTTGACAATAATTTCGAGTAACAGTGTCCTATTATATTCTCTTTCAGGCAAAGTGGGACGAAAACTTTTGCAAAAACTTAACATGGCTATGGAAATAGTGTTTTGTAAAGGGCTCAGCTTTAAGGCATTTTCAGAAGGCCGAGATTCCATTGAATATGAACCTCGCAGCAGATATTTCTGATTAAACAAAGTAATGAAACAACTTATCTTGTTTGACAATTGTTTTTGACAGGTATGTAATCCGTGAAATGAGTACTACAAAAAGCGAAGACTACGGAAAAGGTGGATTACAATTAGAGCATCAGAAATGACTAATTTATAAATAAAACGTCATATTTGGATAATTTTTGAATGAGCTATAACTATTTGAAAAAAGCCGCTTTTTTGAAAACTTTTTTCCGGTTGAGTAAACGAATTTCAAAATATTACAGAAAAGTATTTAGTGGAGTAGTATAACATATATCATCATCATTCAGGGCGCTCCCACCTCCATTTCAATCCATTTGCAATGATGTCACATACTTTCGACTGTTTTCTGATCTATGTGCAGATCTTTCTGTTCCGCTATGTAATGTCAAACATACACCTTTCCATTCCCTTCTGTGCTACCCGAAGTCTTTGAGTCGATTGTGTCCATATTTAACTTCTGTATGTCAGAGTAGGCAGCGCGCACTGATCAAAAAGTTTTCTCTTCTGACAAAGTGGGAGTTTGTTCTTAAACACCATGTTGAGCCTGCTAAATACCTGCCAGCCACACTTGCCGGGCGGTATCACCCTCCATTGAAATCCTTTGGCCAAGATATATGTAGTGGTCCACCACCTCTAGGTCGTTTCCTAAAATGGACATTCTGTTTGCAGTAAATTTGTTGAACATAGCATGACTCTTTTTCAGATTTATTTTCAAGCCAAATGGTTTTCCTTCCTTTTGCAGCTCTTGTATGTGTTTTGTAGTTCATCTGGGTTTTGTGACAAGAGAACGATATAATTTGCAAATCTAAGGTGGATCAAGTACGCACCATTTACTTTTATTCCATCCTGTTCCCAATCCTGATTACGGAATACCTCTTCAAGGCAGGCTGAGAAAAGAACAAGGGACATTGGGTCACTCTGCCGTACACCTCCTTCTATATTGATTTTAACATCAAGATCACCTATGTGAACTGTTGCTGTAGCTTCATCATACATGGGTCTAAGTAGGTTTACATAGGCACTGTCTATCCCTTGATTAAGCAATGCATCCATTATGGCTTGCTTTGATATTGAGTCAAATGCCTTTTCATAGTCAATAAAAGCCAAGCACAGTGGCATGGTGTATTCATTGTGCCTTTTTATGGCCTGTTGAACACTCTGGATATGATCCATTGTACTGAATCCACTTGTTCCCTGAACCCTGCCTGTTCTCTTGGTTGTGCGTCATTCAGTGTCTCAGTATTCTTTTAGATACTATCTTGGTGAAAACCTTGTACAATACTGACAGGAAGCTTATTGGGCGATAGTTTTTCAAATCCTCATGTGTTCCTTTTTTATGATGAAAAATCAGTTCAGCACTTTTCCAGTATTTTTTGTTCCCTGGGGCATTTTGAGTACAATTTTGCCAGTATTTTATGTAAAATTCGACCGACAACTTTCAACATCTCTACCGTTACACTGTCCTTTCCTGGAGCCTTTCCATTCTTCAACGCTTCTATAGCATTTGTCACTTCATCTAACAGGATATCTGGTATTTGCTCTTCTGTGGGGTTTGCTCTATTTAACTGGTTCTGATCTTCATATAACTTGGAATAAAATCTTCTGATAACCTCTAACATTTTCGTATGTACCTGCACACTGCGCCATCCTCACGCATTAATGCATACATTTGTGTCCTTTTATTTCTCAGATTGTGTTTTGCTTTGTTTATTTCCTTGTTTCCTTTTAGTGTTTTTTTTCGCACTAGCTGCATGTTGAACTGACACGTTTCTTCTCCCTTCATTCCTCATTGTACGATGTTTTTTTCATTAAATCAATTGTCTCATTGGAGATTGTTGACTGTTTGAAACTTTTTTTTGCTTGCTTGCTTTCTTGCAGCAGCCGTTTCAAGCACATTGTCGATTATTTTTTCATAATGCTTTGTTATTTCCATCTGCTCTGGGTCTTGCAACTCATCAAGGCGGTTTGACAAAGCAATCTCAAAATCGCTGCCGCTCTGAAGCAGCTTCCCAGAATCTACTTTACCTTTCTTCGATCTTACCATTCTTGTACGTTCTTTTCGACAGTTTATCCTAACCTTTGCTCGTACCATTTTATGGTTAGTTCCGAGATATATATATATATATATATATATATATATATATATATATATATATATATATATATATATATATATATATATATATATATATATGATGCCTCTAGGGATTAAAACATAAAAAAGTTTCTATAAACATACCCCAAAAATTGCTTCTTAAATGGGCTAGCCCTGTTAATTGGCCACCAAGGTCATGTAATTCAACACCTTTAGATTATTTTCTAAAAGCCAAAGGGTTATGTTAAATCTTTACTACTACTACTTCTTGCCTGTGTGTCAAGTTAACCCTGAGGCCCTTAATTTTGTTCTCTTGTTAGTCGATTGCAACTGTTTCGCGTCAGTCACAATCTAGGTTTTTTATGCGCCGTCCTTTTGGCGCGGTTAATACCATACGGTACTGGTCGAGATTAATCGACCGAAGTGAAAGGTGGTTACAGCTCCGGAAACGACCCGCAAGGATCGAATCCGGTGGAAGTTTATTCGTAGATTGGATGGTTGGTTCACTGGTCATTAACGCTGGATTCCTTGATTGAACTGGTGTACTGTTCGCTTCTTATTCGTGTCTGTGGTCTTCTGGCGTATTCTTTTTTATTTTCTTGATGTTATTCTTTTTTGTTTACTTGATGTTATTCTCTTTTTTGTTTTCTTGATGTTATTCTCTTTTTTGTTTTCTTGATGTTATACCGGTGTTAGTGACTGGAAGGACTGGATGTTGCTGCCAGTCCCAGCGCATCGCATCTTCACCGTCTTCGGGACTGAGGCTTATTCACTTGGTTAGGTTTGGGGCCGCCGCGCTTCTGCGTGACGACTTCGGGGGTGCCCGCTCCCTACTTCAGTTCGGACTTCCGCTGCTGGAACAGTCAACAGCCATGGACGTCTGCCCCCGCGATGGCCAGCGCGCTCGCAACGCATCCGACCACCACAAAGTTCACCCAATGCTTACAGTATTACACTGTTTATTCTTGGTTAGCGAGTCCGGGCAAGAAGGATTTGGTGTTGCTGCCGGTCCCGGTGCTTCGTTCTTCACCAACTTCGGGGCTAAGACTTATTCACTTGGTTAGGTTTGAAGTGTCGCTTAGCGGAAGCGACACTTCGGGGTTGTCCGCTCCCTTGGCCAGTTCTGTACGGCGGCGACCGAAACTACCAACCGACACTGTTATCTGGTCCCATGGTGACCAGACAAAACACGTCCGGTCACCTCAGAGTCTCGCTCCGAACTGAAATCTTTACTGTATGTCAATAAACCTGCAACTATTAACGCCTTGGAAACCAACATAACTCAAACAATTGGGGATATAAGACTCCAATTGTTTGAAAAAGTGGTTGGAAATTGGATTGACATAATGCGCTTTGTCAGAAGAACCCGCGACCGGCATCCGATATTGTTTTCAAACATCAATGCATCTAATTTGGTTGTTGAATTATTTGAATTTAAAGTTCGGACGAACTAAAAAAATTACTCTACAACAAAAGAAATAGAAATGTCGATAATGAAACATTCATGGTTTATAACTTATTTTAATTTTTTCATTCCAATACAAAATTCCATGAGTTCGACTGATAGTTTTTCTCATTTTACGAAAGTTAACTTAAATTGTAGGAATTTACCTTAGAATCAGAATTTATAAATTAACACTCCAAAGGATATCTGGAGTTTAAAACTATGTAGTTTTCAAATAAGGCAGAAATACTAATAAATAACTAATAATAAGTTATTATATTTTTTTCGCCCGGTTTCTATATAACAATAAGTAAAATATAATTTTCACTCGTCGTTTTGGGCTTTAAACTCAGTAATATTAAGCAACTTAGTTTTTTAAGACTTTTTATTTCTATTCACTACTGAAACATTTGATATAAAACATACCTGGAATTCTTCACTAGATTTACTTTCTGAACTCTTTTGTTCAATGTCATTAGTGTCGATTTGCACTGCACGTGATATCAGTGGAATTATAATGATGCAGTAAAGAATTATGAACTAAAACAGAAAATAAATTATTGTAAGAATATTTTCAAATAATTATAAGCTTACCCTGTACATGTCTGTAGCTAACACGTACTTAATAACATAAGTTAATTTATGTTTTGTTTGAAACAAAATGACAAATTCAGTTTCGGTTTGGTGAAAAATTAGGTCAGTATACCAAAGGCTGTGAAAATGCTGAGGACAATAGAAATTTGCTGGCTGGTATTTATTGTTTTGTTTTTAAGCATTTGTAATATTTCGTATAACATTATTATAGCGGGTGTTTTAGATTTTGGGGTAATTTATTCGACGTGTTTTATATTTTAAAAATTTTCGTTCAGATAATGGGTCTTTCAAGATAATTGGATGGGATATTTTCTTTGGGGTTACGTGAAAAGCCAGATCAACAAGAACAATCCACAATCGATCACCGAGATAGACCCATCGGTTATGCCAAAATGTCATACAAAATTTTGATAAAGGACTGCACGTCTGTGGAGCCGTGCTTTAAATGTCATACATTATGCTTCAACCTATATAAATAAAAATGAAATGTTGTTTGTTGGTAAGCGCATCACTTGAGAACGGCTGGACCGATTTGGCTAATTTTTTTTAATGTTTGAAATAGTGCGAATAAGATTTTTAGGGAAAGAAAAAAAATCTGAAAACTGAAATTGCTTTTTTCTATGGGAGTTTTGTATGAACTCAAGGCCATAACTCACGATTTGAACGATGTATATGTGTAATTGGTCTTGAAAAAGTTTTCAGGAAAAAAAATCAAGACAATCAGAAAGGAAACTCGTAAAATTTGGACAAACTGACGATACGAACGACATATTTGGTAGTTTTTTTTTCGTTTTGTTCGTTACGCTTTCGGGATGAAAATAACTCAATTGAATGTTTTGAATAGAAAAAAAATCTGGAAGATATGGAAAAAAAATTGGAAAAATACATTCCAGCCTAAATAAAAATAAAATTACATGAATTGAGTTTGTGATTACTCTTCTCTGGGTTTCATCTCAATCCTGTGATAAACAGAAAAAAAGGAGTTTGTAGCTTTCGGCCTTTGTCAGTTGAGTGATCGAGTTTCGGCCTTTGATCAGTTGAGCGAAGTAGCTCAAGAGCTTGGAATTTTTTATATATTTTTTAAAATTACATGATTATTCTACGCAAGAATTCATCTCACATGTAAAAGTTCTCATTGGCGAACTTCTGAATGTACTCCTCAAATTGAATATTCGTGGCTACAATCGTTAGTAGATACAATGATTATTCAGAAATATGTTTTTTTCTCATTTTTCTTTTATTTTCACATTTCAAAAAGCTTTTCACAAATTCAAAAAACGATAATGTCTGAATGATTGTGGCGTGTTCATATATTTTTTCCTTTATTTGGGTTTTTCGCCACTATCTAAAACTCAAAAAATATCAAAAATACCTGTTTTTATGTAAAGAAAGAATCACTGGGTAAAAACAAAAAACCAAACGGAGACAAATTAAAAAAATTAAACAAATTTAAATATTTGAATACACAATCAGTACAATAAACAATCACACAGTAAACATTACTTATATATTATTTATTATTCACGTATGGGCCCTGGTGGACCACGCGAAGTACAATTAGAGGCGTTTGTTATTGTTAGCTTTCCTTTGAGCCCATACTAATTTCATTCTTTCGCTATGAGCTTTTTTCCTTTCGTCAGACCAAGTTGTTCTAGTCTTCCTCCATTTTTCTCTCTGGCCAACCTTCCAAACGTTAACCTTGTGCCTGAAACAACCTCTATCCTGAATTTCACTTTGTGTAATATTTGCTGATCTTAGGTCCTCTTTAATTGCCGCAATCCATTTAATTATTTCTACTTTAGCTCTACTCCTATTTTCATAAAATTCGACTATTTGTCTAGTTAGCCTACTCGGATTCATCCGTTTGATGTGTCCGTAAAACTTAAGTCTTCTTTTTCTCATATCGCTATGTATATCTGTGTATTGTTTGATTTCTTGGTTTTCTCGATGTCGGTATGTTGTGCTATTTATTTGTTTGGGGCCTAGGAGTTTTCTTATGATTTTTCTTTCCTTTTTTTCAATGTCCTCGATGTCCCTCTTTCTATTCAAAATGAGCGTTTCTGCAGCATATAGACATTCTGGCTTAATAACCGTGTTGTAATGTCTCAGTTTTGTGTTTTTAGATAGTCATTTTTTGTTGTAAATATTTTGTGTAAGTCTCAATGCCGTTTCCATTTTTTGACGTCTACCCTTATTGGCCGCTTTTTCCAACCCATTTTCCATGATTATTTCACCCAAATATTTGAATTGAGAGACTCGTCTGATGTTACCATATTTTGTTTTTAGAAATGGTGTTCTTAGTCTGTTGCAGGTCATGTATTGTGTCTTTTCAAAGGATATTTGGAGTCCTACTTTTTCTGCTGTTTCTTTTAGGATTTCAATCTGTTTTTGAGCCGTTAATACATCTTGAGCTAAAATTGCTAGATCATCAGCAAATGCCAGATAATCAATTTTGATGTTGGTTCTCCCCAGTTTAATGGGCTGGTCAATATTCAGTGCCGACTTTTTTTCACGCCACTCCTGTATTACTTTTTCTAGAACACAGTTAAATAAGAGTGGCGAGAGTCCATCCCCTTGTCTCACACCAGTTTTAATTTCGAAGGGTTCTGAGATGTCACCCATGAATTTAACTTTTGACCTCGTGTTAGTTAACGTTGCTTTAATAATTGCCAGCGTTTTCAGATCTAGTCCTTGTTCTTTCAAGATTCGGAATAAAGATTCGCGGTCAATAGAATCATATGCTTTTTTGAAATCCACAAATGTACAGACGAGATTTTTATTGTACAGTTTTTGATGTCTTAGAATCAACTTTAGATTCAGGATCTGTTCAGGGCAGGATCTGCCCGGTCGAAAACCTGCCTGATATTCACCAATGTTCGGTTCTAACTGTCCCTGTGCTCTGTCTAGTAGGAGGTCTAGTGGGAGAAGAGATATTCCTCTATATATATTACTTATATATATATATATATATATATATATATATATATATATATATATATATATATATATATATATATATATTTTTTTTTTTTTTTTTTTTGGTAGTATGTCACTGTCATGAAAATCTATTGTTGTTAATGTAAGTATCGTTGACATACACAGAAAAATATATTTACTTTCATTCCTTACTTTATATATTACAAATTAATATAATTTATTTTTTAGTATAGTTTTGAAAATGGGGGGAGAGTTTCCTCCGAAACGTTAACGTTAAAAGTTTGTAAAATTATTTATAACATTTTTAATTCTTTAAAATTTTGTTCGTTAGGCAAATTTATTACAAAAAAGAATCACTGAGAAATTTGACTCCGTTTGGTTTTTTGTTTTTACCCAGTGATTCTTTCTTTACATAAGAACAGGTATTTTTGATATTTTTTTGAGTTTTAGATAGTGGCGAAAACCCCAAATAAAGGAAAAAAATATTTACGAAACGATTACAAACAAATTTATCGAAACTTGATAGGATAACGTCTCTCTGGTCAACTAATATACAATATAATCTCTATCGTTATCGGCAATCTTCGCCCATATCTTGTAAAATGAGAATAATTTTGAGGTAGAATATTCTTCAAATGCACTTTTGATAGCTATTGAAGTAGGATTTTTTCCTCAAAGAAAAGACTGAAGCATCAGGGGAATACGGAGGGTGAGGAAGATTTCTTTCATTGTTCTTGGGTGATTTATGCACTATAAAGTCCTGCGTTGGTATCCTGTAGAATAACACCTTTTGGATAACACAATCTTGGACGCTTTTGAATCAAAGCCATGTTTAGTTTAGCATGCTGAACATGAATGTATTCAGTATTTATGGTTTCAATAGGATTCAAAATTTTGACCGTAATACTTTTTATTACTATGAAGATCTTGTTTTAGGATGGTTGTCCTGCGCCAAAAATATACTTTTCTATTTCATTCCACAAAATAGGATGAATCTTGTTGCTTAGCATCTACTGTAATAGGTAGAATTCCTTTTCCGTTCTGTCCAAATGCCTTCTTTTTTCTCGGGGAAGAGCTCAGCATGCATTTCTTAAGATATCATTGTTTTCCTTGTTCTTGTATCAGTGACGGCTTGTGGGTTTTTAAAGTGGGAGGACGTATAAGAAAATAGTGCTGTTGAAGATTTTTTTTTTGCTTTCCCCTTCCTCTTTTTTACTTTCCGTGCTATTGACACCCTACGCAGGAGGTAAAATATCGTGTTTTGTTCTGAAAAATTGTTTACTGTTATAAAAGCCCTTCCTCACGAGTGTTTTTAACCATATTTAATGTTAAACTTGAAGATATTTACCACTAAACACCAAAACGCTTTTTTGAACTGCTCGACGCACGTTTCGCTAATCATGTTATCATCATCAGGAGATGATTTAATCTGATATCCTGATGATGCTAACATGGTTAGCGAAACGTGCGTCGAGCAGTTCAAAAAAGCGTTTTGGTGTTTAGTGGTAAATCTCTTCAAATTTAGTATTTCACACCAAAGGTTCCAACAGAAGAATTGATATTTAATGTTATTTATTTTAAAATATTTTATAGATTTTTTATCGCTAGGCATTTTCGAAGCTTTAAGCGAACATTCATATTTTGAACTTTTTAAATTTTTTGCCATAATGAGTTCGCTACTTTGTAGTAAGACCTGCGTCCAGATTTAATCTCACTATTTGTCTTATTAACTTTAGTTGTAGTGGGGAACAAAAAAATTGCAACACCTTGAATATAAATATTTGAATCAAACTTTATGCGTGGAAAAATCGAAAATATTGAGAATCTGCTCCTTTACATTTTGTTGTAATGTTCATTAGTGGTTTATTGATTTTTGATGTCGTTGAACCAGCAGGAGTAATGCTCCGAGCTCAGGGCGCCTCATTGATAAAATCGCCAATAAAATTCATTGTATATTGTATTGACTGAACACCAAATGAAGGCGAGAGAGAGAACATCTCGAACGAACGCGTAAGGAACCATCTATGAGAAAGTAATCAGCATGATTGGTCCGACTTTTCTCACTATCAACCAAAAATATGTCGGCTTTACAAGGACTATTGGTGTTTTCTCAAATATGAGGGAATAGCTGGATTGAAAAAAAATCGGATCAAATGAAGATATCATCGCCGAAACAGAGGACGATTTATTAAAAGCAATAAAAAAAACAATATTTCATTTAAAGTATCTGACTTTTTACTTTACCCTTGTATATAATGGTATATAAGTTTAATAAAAGTGATAAATCGTAATAAAATGTTCTTTAAATATCGCCGATTATATAACGACGCGTGTGTTAAGAGACAGTCCATAATCATTATTGGATATTATGATATGGTTTAGGTTAATTTAACCGAACTGCGGGTTAATTTAATAAGTAGTATTCTCACGTTTCAGTTTTTCGCAGATTCATGGACACGACTGGTTTTTGGTCCGTCGCTTGAATAACACATAATTATCTACCGGTTGTTGATACTCGATATTAATATTGTAATATAATCAACATCTATGTGGGAAGGATTATTTTGAAAATATGATGAGTCTGTGTATTCTCTGTAGGTTTTTAGAAGGTTATTCTCTGTAGGTTATTCTCTGTAGGTTTCTCTTTCATGGGGGTTTGGGGTTTCGACCCCCCCCCCCCCCCAGAAATAAGCCAAATATTACCTAATATTATACTGAAAAAATACGAGGAGTGAAGAGAGTTAAATTATTATATTTGAATTGAATATATATCCGAACTAGTGGACGTTGCGCACAGTAACGCCATCTCTTGTCGAGTAGTCGAACTATTTTGTATCGTATGGAAACTTTGCGTTGTTTCTCGATTATTCGCCACGCCCGTCGGTCGGAATGAGCGGAGCTTTGTGGAAGTTTGTGGTAGTTTCTGGACGGCTACTACTGGGTTGCTATATATACGGCGCGTGACCGCGCTTACGGCAGTATTGTTACATGCGAACTCGAAGCGAATATAAGTGAAAAGTGTGAACGAATAGTCGAAAAATGGAGGGGAAAAAAAGGAAGGGTGATAAACTTAAAGGTATGGACTACTGGA
Organism: Cosmopolites sordidus; assembly: GCA_031761425.1. Taxonomy (NCBI): domain Eukaryota; kingdom Metazoa; phylum Arthropoda; class Insecta; order Coleoptera; family Curculionidae; genus Cosmopolites; species Cosmopolites sordidus. The sequence continues at coordinate 1,201,628 of JARFXV010000459.1, read as the reverse complement.
AAAAGTGGTGTAGTAAAGGGGTTTCTAATAAAGAAACAAATTTGGATTTAGCTATCAAAGCTTCAGCTACCTTGCATGCTGATAAGAAGACTGTGATGATAAGCGGGCCCTGGACCTCGACCTCAATCACAATACCGAATGTCTAAATCGATGCCATGTCGCTTGTGCCCTGTTCGATACCTTCAACTGGCGAATCTGCATCTAGTCTGCAACAGGCCACCTTGTCTGTTACCTCATCTTTTACAACTATAGCTAAGTTGGATGTTGGTTTTTACGCGAATCAAGAAAACATCTTGGATGAATATTTTAAAGTCCAAATTTTAAAAACGCCATGGAAACCACCCAGAGATTATAAGTTTCCTATTTCCACAAAACGAAACTTGCGCTTTCAATTGAAATGGTTGGAGAGATTCCCCTGGTTGTCATATTCGGAATATAAAAGTGGAGCATACTGCAGAGTTTGCGTGGTAATAGGACGTTCGCTTGATGAAGGTAAAGGCGGTCATCAAAGGGTCGACCAGTTGGTAACCGAACCTTTTTATAAGTGGAAAAATGCCCTAGAAATTTTTGAAGTTCATGCAAAATCGGGATACCACAAGCGAAATTCAGAACTGACCGATAACTTTCTAAAAGTGTCTTCGCAGGCTTTTTCGGTCACTGAACATCTGTCTTCTGAAAGAAAGAGACAACAAGAGGAGAATCGAAAAAAACTAATCCCTATCGTAAAAGCAATAATTTTTTGCGGCAAACAAGGTCATCTCCTTGAGAGGTAAAATCGAATCGGGGCGCATACAAATTATACCAGAATCACCAGAACCTGAACAACCACTACAGAATGATGGTAATTTTAGAGCTCTGTTGCGGTTTGCGGCTGAGTCTGGAGATAAAGATCTGGCTGAGCATTTGAATACTTCACAGAAGAATGCCCTGTACACAAGCCCTCAGATCCAAAACGAAATAATTGACATTTATGGTGAATTAATTCAACATAAAATAATTGAAGAAGTAAAGAAAGCCAAACCATTTGCGATTCTGGCTAACAAAACCACCGACATCGGACGTGTAGAACAAGTCTCGTTATGTCTTCGATATGTTGATTTTGCAGATTATAAACACCATATACTTAAAGAGATGTTCCTTGAGTACATCCCAACGGTCGATGTTTCAGGATCCTGTCCCGCAAATCTTATTATTACAGCTCTGAAAAAGCATGGACTTGAATGTTCTCATGTGGTTGGTCAAGGTTACGATGGGGCTGCAACTATGAGTGGGTATTTGCACGGTGCCCAAGCTTATGTTCGCCAAGAATGCCCTCTTGCTTTTTATGTACACTGTAGTGCACCCTCTCTCAACCTTGCTATTGCTGATTCATGCTCATTAGCAAATGTCCGAAATTGCATTGGGATTGTGCAGTCTGTTGGTTCCTACTTTCGACATTCTGCTCAACGCACTGCTTTATTGAAAGAAAACATTCAAAAGCTACTACCCGTCGGTAACCAAAAAAGCTTGCTTTCAATGTGTGAAATCCGGTGGGTCCACAAACATGAAGCTATTATAAGATTCAGGGAAATTTATTCAGCGATTGTGAATGCTCTCGAAGAACTCCAATTTAATCACAATAAGGAAACATCGCAACAAGCCGCCCAATTGCTAAGTACGCTTCGATCTTCGGATTTTGTGATGTGTTCAGTGATTCTTCAAAAAGTTATGAGCTATACATTGTCGCTATCAAAACAATTACAGACAATTGACATCGATCTTATCACGGCATTCAAACATGTAGATGATGTTATTAATGTCTTACAACTCCTGAGAAACAACACTGACGTCGAATATCTTCATCTCTATGAAGACGCAAAGGTTTTACTGTAAATAGACCGAACATCCTGCATTGGATGTATGCACGTATTACAAAATTAATTTGTTCATTCCATTTCTTGATCATATAATTCAACAATTGGTTGAAAGGTTTACCAAACATCGTAAAGTAGTATCAGCATTATCTGGTGTGCTACCTTCAAATTTCACTCTGAAATTGAAGAAGCAATTTCCATGTACTCGTCACTGCTTCCCGAAAGCAACATATTAGTGGTTAAAGCAGAAGTTGAAGTATGGAAAACAGTGATGACAAGTATCTCGCCTACCCCGAAATCTAGTTTGGAATGCTTAGATATGTGCGATAAAAACCTTTATCCTAATATTTACACATTACTACAAATCTTGGCTACCATTCCTGTATCCACTGCTACCCCAGAAAGGACTTTCTCGAGCCTAAGGAGACTGAAAAACTATTTACGAAACACTACAAGTGAAAACAGACTTAATGGTTTGGTTCTCATGAACATTCACTATGGAACAGAAATTTATGCAGATGAAGTAGTGGATATATTTAAAAGAAAAAGCCGAAGATTTCTTCTTTAATGGTTTTAGATTTAGCGCAGAGGAACGAAATTAATTTAACCATTTCATTTAAAGTTAAGAACTGTATAAATATGTCGTAATTTTCCCGATGAATATATAGATATTAAATTTCATGTAAGTATATTTTTGTTGTTTTATTTACTTCAAACTAAACCCCCCCCAAAACTAAATCCTGGCTACGCCCGTGATATGAAGTATTTTGTAGTGCTAAATCTGAAAATGATAAGCTAATTATTATGACACGTACAGGTTTTTTGTTACAGGGGGTCGGTATTGGGACAAAAAAGAAAACGACATATTTTTACAATCTCTTATTTATTTAATATAAACATTTAAAATGTGTTAAATTTATACAAAGTAAGTTAGTATTTCATAGGTTTTCAAGAGTTCATCTATGAGGTTTTTATAATTTTCATCTTTCTTTTTGCCCAGAAATCTATTCACTATACTTATAAAACACTTCCAAGTTGCCAATTTATTTTCATATAATTTTCCTTGAAAACGGAAATCACCTAGAAGATTCCTTATTTGAGGTCCAATAAATATGCCATCTTTTAGTTTTGCATGACTTAATTGAGGAAATATTTCTTTTAGGTACTTGAAAAAATTATGTTCTTTGTCCATGTTTTCATTAGTCCGAGCTTAATGTGGAGAGGCGGAAGAAGAACCTTTTTTGCGTTAACAAGGGGGGCATATTTTATGTTTGAAGTACCAGGTTCAAAAGAAGTTCTATGAGACAAATCTTACTGTAACGTTCTTTTATTGCCCTGCTATCCAATAGGCACAAAAAAATCGTTCCCATATACAATAAAACTGATCCACTGAATTTTTGCAAAAGCGACGACTAGAGCTTACCATTTTATATAAAATCGACTTAAACATTCGACTGTACTGTAAATGAGACAGAAACAAACTAAACTATAGAAAACAATAAAACTGTCCTTAAAAGTTCGTAGAATACTGTGGAAATACTCCCTTTACGGTCTTGTGGTAATTTCTACATTGTCCAATCCAAACTCAGGTACAGCCGACCACGGTGGTCTGGTGGGTTAGTCGCCCGCCTGGCAATCCAATGGTCCCGGGTTCGAATCCTGGTGCGGACATGGACGTCTGTGTGCGTATTTGTATGTTTGTCGGTGTTGGTAAGTCACTAAATAACGCCTTTGAGCGTTGACGTGACTTAAATTAAAAAAAAAAACTCAGGTACATATAATTTCAATTACCCCATGATATAAAAGAGAAGCAGGTGCTTGAAAATGGGACGTGCTAGGCCATTTCTGCGAAAAGATGTTTTAATAACTACCTAAACGAAACGAGCAGGAACATGGTTAATCGAATTTATCCAACTTTCTTTGGGAATACTATCTACAACCTTCCTATTTAATGTTGCAGCACTTGCACTTGAAGTCGGATAAATGTTTTCTGCTCTAACAGTGGATTTTTCATCATACCACATTTGCTTAATTGGATTAAAAATACAGTAATACATATTCCTTTTTAATAATATATGTCTTTAATTTTTCTAGATCACATTTTTTATTTGTATTTTCGAAGTATATATCGTTTTCAACATATAGTTCGGAATTTCCAATTTAGTGTTATTTAGATTAGGAACTTTATTTTTTTGGCGATTATGATAACATTGTCTATTACAATTACGCTTTCTTTAGGCACATTGGACAGAAGGTTATTTATAAACCAATCTTCAAAAAGTTCTCCTGTGGTGTCGTCATGGTAATCCAAAGATGAATGTTTAATATTTTTGGAGGACAACCGTAAACAATTTGGAAGCCATCTATCCTCGGAACCAGCATGTAAAATTGTAATTATTTTTTCCTTATTTGCTGGGGCTTTGGTTTTGCATTTTCTTGATGTATCTACCCGTCCTTTTGTTGGCGTCTTATGTGTATCGAACCATGTTTCATCAAGGTAGATAATGGGGCGATTTTCTAATCTGTATTTATTTATAGAGTTTAAGTAGTCAAACCGTCATCATCGCATACGTTGTGATTCCATTAATTTTTGTCTTTTATTAATGGTCCAATATGCAAAACCCATAAGAGATAATATTCTCCGGAGGCTAGTTCTGTTGCAAATAATGTTGGGTTCGTCTTTCCTTAGTCGTTGTTGCAATTAATGCAATGCAGGCATAGCGTGCTCTTCATACATAGCATAAAGTTTACTTCGAACTAAGTCTTTGTCACTTTCGTCAACACTACTATAAAATTGTTTTATTCGATCATTATCTTGCCAAGAACGCCAAATTTTTAGCACGTTTGGAATAATAAAAATACGATCGAAATGCTCCGGCCCTGTTTACTTTTTTTGCAAGTTTGCCGGGTTTCGTTACTATAGGGGTTGTTAACTGTTTATTGCAACCATTCGGTCAACGGTATATCCTAAACAGCACTATAATATTTATTATTATTATTATTAACGTATGTAGAGGCGTTTGTTGTTGTTAGCCTTCGTTTGCGCCCATACTAATTTCATTCTTCATTCTCTATCCTGAATTTCACTTGTGAGTGTAATATTTGCTGATCTTAGGTCCTCTTTAATTGCAGCAATTCATTTAATTCATTCTACTTAAGTAAAACTTAAGTAAAACTAAAGTTAACTTACCTTAAAACTTAAGTCTTCTTTTTCTCATATCACTATGTATATCAGTGTATTGTTTGATTTCTTGGTTTTCTTGAAGTCGGTATGGTGAGCTATTTATTTGTTTGGGGCCTAGGATTTTTCTTATGATTTTTCGTTCCTTCTTTTCAATGTCCTCGATGTCTCTCTTTCTATTCAAAATGAGCGTTTCTGCCCCATATAGATATTCTACTTAATAACTGTGTTATAATGTCTCAATTTTGTGTTTTTAGATATGCATTTTTTGTTGTAAATATTTTGTGTAAGTCTCAATGCCGTTTCCATTTTTTGACGTCTACTCTTATATGCCGCTTTTTCCAACCCATTTTCCATGATTATTTCACACACATATTTGAATTGAGAGACTCGTCTGATGTTACCATATTTTGTTTTTAGAAATGGTATTCTTAGTCTGTTGCAGGTCATGTACTGTGTTATTTCAAAGCAAATTTGGAGTCCTACCTTTTCTGCTGTTTCTTTTAAGATTTAAATCTGTTTCTGTGCCGTTAATACATCTTGAGCCAAAATTGCTAGATCATCAGCAAACGCTAGACAATCAATTTTGATGTTGGTTCTCCCCAGTTTAATGGGCTGGTCAATATTCAGGGCCGACTTTTTTTCACGCCACTCCTATATTACTTTTTCTAGAACACAGTTAAATAAGAGTGGCGAGAGTCATTCCCTTGTTTCACTCCAGTTTTAATTTCGAAGGGCTCTGAGATGTCATTCATGAATTTAACTTTTGACCATGTGTTAGTTAATGTTGCCTTAATAATTTAGTTTTCAGATTTATTCCTTATTCTTTCAAGATTTCTTTTTTACAGATTCGCGGCCAATAGAATCATATGCTTTTTTGAAATCCACAAATATACAGACGAGATTTATATTGTACAGTTTTTGATGTCTTAGGATCAACTTTACATTCAGGATCTGTTCAGGGCAGGATCTGCCCGGTCAAAACCTGCTTGATATTCACGAATTTTAGGTTCTAACTGTCCCTGTGCTCTGTCTAGTAGACATTGAAATAGAATCTTGTAACAAACTGGGACAAGAGATATCCCTCTATAGTTGTTTACATCCATTCTATCTCCTTTCTTTACTTGTGTACTAGATGGATTAGAGCATCTTTCAAATCTTCCGGAATTCGTTCGGTTCGCCAAACTTCTTGTAGAATTTTGGTTATTTCCTTGATTGTACCTGAACCAGCAAATTTCAAATTTCAGCAGTGATTCCATCTTCACCAGAAGCTTTTTTATATTTAAGCCGCTTGATTTGCCTAATTATTTCATCTTCATTCGGTGGTAATAAATCTGGGTTTGTTTGTTTAGGGTTTAGTGTTGGTAATTTGTTTAAAGGCTCAGGACAGTTTAGTATTTGTTCAAAATATTTCGCAGGTTTTTTGTAATTGCCTTGGTTATTTAGAGCTAATTGTCCGTTTTCGTTTTGGAAGCAAAGACTTTGCGGTTGATAGCCTGTTAATTTAGTTTTAAATGTTTTGTAAATCTTTCGGGTGTTATTTTTTCGGAAAATCTTTTTCTGTTTCATTAAGTTGATTGTTTATTTTTTTTTAGTTGGTCTAATTAGCTTCGATGTTTCTTTTCTTACTTCTAAAAACATGTTATAGTTTATTGCTGTTTTTTGACTGTTCCAATCTTTGAATGCTTTACTTCGGCTTAATACTGCTTGCTCTCAAATTTCATCCCACCACGGATGTTTTCTACGTTTTTGTAAAGGGACCAACTTTAAGGCTGTTTTAATAATTTTTTGTTTCAATTCTTGCCAGTTCCATGCTGGTTGTTTATCAAGGTCTTCTGTTAGAGCTGGTTTTATTTTCGTTGGGTCGCACTTTGGTGTTAGCATTCTCTTTTGAATAAGTTTTTTAGATTTTAAGCTAAGTTTGATTCTAGTCAAGTAGTGATCCGTGTCTATATTAGCTCCTTTCCTGACTTGAACATTCAAAATTTCTTTATAATTGGGATTTATTTATAGAACCAAGAATGTTTCTTGATATAGCGAATGCAACACCGCGATGTGGTGTATTTTTGATGCCGAATTCCAAGGTGTTATCTGTCAATCTGGTTTTTTGCAAAGCTAAAATTTGGATTTTTTGCTGATTCAATGTTCGCCCCAATTCGTGTAGTTTTCCTGGACGCAGGAGAGAATTGATATTTACCGTACCAAGGAAAGTTTTTGTTTTCGGTTTCAGACGTTGCCGAGAGGTCTCCGACTCCCTCTGAAAGATATTGCGTTTAAGCCCGCACGCCCCAGAATCCGAAAGTCCAGTTGTACCAGCAAACCTGGCAGAGGATTGTTTAGATCCTGGGGTAATTTTGTAATTATTAGAACGCTTCATCTTGTACTGTGAATTAAAGGTTTGAACCATGATGGTTCCGAGGTTAAGACTGGTGGGGTTAGTTCCGGAATTTAAATGTCAGCCGCACCACTGGTGAACAGACGCTGACCACGCAACTGCTTGATACAAGTCAGACGTTAAATGGATTTAGTTTTTTTTTTGTCTTGGTTTGGGACTGCTTATCTTGAGATATTCGCAGCTGTCCATTAATATCTAATGGAACTTTCACTATCCACCACCTGTGACCCGTCCAGTACTTTAGGCGAGGTATTCTGAAACTATAACATTTATTTATTACTAATATTATAAAAAGAACTGACCCTATGTTGAATAATGGTCAATACATATATTTTTATACGAAAAATTCATGACTAATTGCATGACAAATCTTACAAAGCGTCTCGGAAACCATCGGATATACGATTTTTTTTTACCTACGATAGTGACTAGCTTGCCAAGTTGCCAAATCTATTCGGTACGTTTTCTTTTTCCCGTTTGACCGCCGTATTCGTTGGCGGCAATGACTGGTTTTCGTAGCCCGTCGACCGAATAAAAACTAATTATCATCTACGTGCCCGGTAATATTCGACATTATTAAGATCCAAACAATAATGAGCAGATTCTAAGTGGGATGCACGAAAGCGAGTAGACGAGGACCGCTCCTAGATCCTGCGTCAGCAGGCAGAGCCGGCAGTAGCACACCCAGACCGACCCCCTGACCCAAGCTCGTTATTTTAAACTTAGCAACAACGCGAATCGTGGTTTCGCTTCGAGCTCAACCCATGAAGGATACGTGATTGAACTATATGCTAAACAATAAAATTGCGTTGGGGTGGCGTGTGCTAATTATTAATGTGCACACAACGTGGATTCATATTGCAAAATAAACATCTTCGTGATCTTTCGGTATAAAACTGATTGAATAGAATATGGAACCTTATATTTACTTATAAGGAATAGCTTATCAAAAAACATTATCTTTTTTGGTTATTTTTTTTGTGCAAAATTGAATGGATATGAGTTATTTAGTTTCAAACCTAGATACATCAAAAAAACCAAATTTTACAGGAACGCAAAAAAACTTACGGAGGTCGTGGATGAAGGAATTGAATTCTCAAATTGTGACGTTATTTAGATATTTGAGGTAGCTTATGTTTTGCTGTAATTACAGCTAATAAATGATAATATAAAAAGGTCTATTTTTTTTAAATTTTAGATCTATCTGGTTTTGAAAATAAAATGATGATTTTAGTAACCTTATTTTTAACCTTAATTACAATTTTTAACAACTAAATCGGTAGCTTCATGAGCATATCACACTGTTCTTCAGAGGTTCTCTTCTTGATTCACATTTTCTTCTGTAATATCTTGGTTCAATATTTCGTCTTCACCCTCTATGTTCTTCTCTTGATGAAATTTATTTCGTCTACATTATCTGAGATTGTGCAAACTTGGTATGATAAGGATTCCAAACTCCAATTCTCGCCAAAATGTTTTGCCGGAAGTGCTGAACCATCTCGCAGTTTTAAGTGAGAAACTATTACACCAACAGGTATAGATTTCGAAGTTTCAATATTCTTTTTTTTTGCTTCTTATCGACAGATTTGTAACTTCCTATGTCAGTTTTATATTGCACCTCGCTTCTAACAAGGATGTTATCGTTTTGGAGTTACGCTGGAATAGAGATGGAGTTACGCTGGAATAGATATGGAGTTACGCTGGAAGGATTAAATTGGAAATGCCACTGCCCAGATAGGCGCACAACTTTTGCAACAACTGCTTTCTAATCGAAATTGATTTCAGCTAGAGATTGAACAGCAGTGAATACGGAAAAAAGATTTGTTTACTCCTGGGTATCTACTATGACATCAGAACTTTCAGAATTTTTTTTCAATATTTGCGAAAATTTTGTCGGGTGGAAGAACGAAAAGAAAAAATGTATTCTATACTCGTGACGTTCTGAAGGACATTTTTCAAAAACTATACACTTAACATTCCCATCACATAAAAAATTTTATTTTGAGCATCACAACCATCTGAAACCATGCGAATTACTCTAATAGTTTCCGGAATATTAATCCATCGTGCTTTCCGTCTTCCTCGCGGACGTTTGCGATCAAGCCGTATTCACTCCAAGATTGCCTTGGGCCATCTGTCATCCCATTGCCTCGCTATATGGCATGCCCATCTCCATTTCAATTGCTTTACTCCTCCAATAATCCCTGATCCCTGATCCATGCGCAGGACTTTCTGTCTCGTCTTGTAATGCCAACCATACATGTTTCCATTCCCCTCTGCGCTACCCGAAGTTTTTGAATTGATTGGGATGTGAGTGTCTAGGTTTCACTTCCGGATGTCATAACGGGTAAAACGCACTGATCGAAGACTTTTTTTTTCATGGAATGTGGGAGTCTGCTCTTAAACACTACGTTGAGCCTGCCAGCCACATTTAACACGCTGTTCCACCTCCCAGACGGTATTCTCCTCCATTGAAATCCTCTGCCCAAGATATATAAAGCTAACCACAATCTCCAAATCCCTTCCTAAAACTGAAATTCTTCTGACCTTAGCGAAGTTATTGAACATAACCTGATTCTTTTTCAGGTTTATTTTCAAGCCAAATGGTTCGCCAGCCCTTTGCAGTTCTTGTATGGGTCTTTGCAGCTACAACAAGGTTTGAATTCAGCTGTCCAATATTTTATGGTTGATAACGAAGGTGCAGAGTCCTCATAAACTTCGTTCAGTTCCGTTTTAATTTCATCATTTGTTTTCTTTTTTAAAAACAAGTATTTTGTCATTGCTCGATATTCAATTTTTTCTATTGTAATATAAATTTAAATGGATGCAATCCACAAACTAAACCACGCAGCAACTTGACAGTATTTTATATATATATATATACACATAGATAGATAGATATGCAATCTTAGATTTCTTTGGATAGCGTCCAATGAGACAACAGTAGCTGAGTGTCAAGTACACCCAACCGCTGGGTTCCACAATCTCAAGTGGAACACACAGCAACCTACGTCTCCGCCTAAATGTTAGGTGCTTGACCGGGAGCGAGTCCCACCCAACCCCGCAATTGGAGGGTACATGTTTCACCTCTTGATGTTCAGGCTCGTCAGGGTATCGACACATACTTTCCCGTCAAGAATAGGAATACCCAATTCACAGTCAGCAATCTATACCCTCGCCCCGTCGAATGTAGTATATATGCAATCTTAGATTTCTTTGAACATCGTCCAATGAGACAACAGTGAGCTGATATATTCTCTTTGTGGATCAGACCTTGACGTGGTAAAGGGGTTTGAGTAGGACAATGAAGCTTTGAGCTAAGCCACCTGGAGCGTATGTTCCTGGGAGGGTCACCTCTGGCCGACAGATCAAGGCCTCAGACTAACATGATCCTAAATCTGCCAACCTGCATTGGACCAGCGTGTCAGATTATGATCCATGCCTTCAACATGACAGTACCACTTCAAACACGGCCTTCATTCCCCGGAGGCTAAGGGGCAACTATCCACAGCAGCGGGAAGAGGTAGAGAGTGCTAAGAATCACCGGATTAGATCAGGCTGCCATTGGACTTTTGACGTTGCTACGCTTAATATACGGACAATAAAAACGGAGACTCGACTGCAAGAACTGTTAATCGAACTTGACAAAATACATTGGGATATTATTGAGTTCTGTGAAATACGAAAAAAGGACGAAGAGTTAATAAAACTGGAATCAACTGGTCACGTACTCTACACCCGAGGTACGGAGAATGGACGATGTGGTGGAATTGGATTCCTCATCAATCGAAAGCTGAAAGACAGTGTAGTCATTTGACTACACTGTCTTTCAGCTTTTTTTTTTTTTTTTTTTTCATTACTTGAAAGTATATCCGACAGATTAACCCATTGCGTCATTCAGCTGAATAAAAAGTTTAAGCTTCAAATCGTTCGTTTCAATCGCTTATGCACCAACTCTAAGCCACAGAGATGAGGAAATTGAGGAATTTTATGATGATGTAGTCTAACTTTTAGACAAAGAGAAGTGTAGGTATAAAATCCTGATGGGCGGCTTTAATGCCAGAATCGGAGAAACAAGAACTGGTGAAAATGCAACTGGCCCATATGAAAATGGTGAGCGGGACAATAGAGGTGAGAGGCTGGTTGATTTTGCTAAAGGACAAAAACTCTATATTATGAATTCGTTTTACAAGAAAAAGATCAACAGAAAAATGGACATGGAAAAATCCATCTGGACTCACAAGTGAAATTGATTACATCATGTCAAACGATAAAGCATTATTTCGCAATTGTACTGTCCTTGACCATTTTAATGTGGGAAGTGACCACCGAATGGTACGAGCAAAGATTAAGATAAACTGCCGAAAAGAGCGCGAAAGAATGATAAGATTGCTTTGTCAAACCGGTTTGCTGTGTTACAAGATCCGGAAGAAGTGGAACTATCAGTTCAATATGAAGGGATTGCCCACAATGTGCTTGAAACGGCGGCTTCGATAGCACCAGAAGATAAAAATTACAAAGAGTCAATCATTTCCAAGGAGACCATTTATTTAATGAAAAAACGCCGGACAATGAAGAATGCAGACAGTCCTTTTGGCAGGGTCGAGTATGTTGAGCTTTGCAAAACTATAAGAAAACGTATTCGAGAGGAAACGCATCGAGTCAACATATAGCTTGTGCAAAAATCTCTGGAAGAAAACAGGGGAATTAACAAAGCTAAGCAGAAGCTAAGAAAGAAAAGAACACAAATGCTTTCCTTAATGAGTGAATATGGTACAATATGTAGGGAACGGACAGAAATATTAGAGGTTGTCCGAAGGTTTTATTTCTGGATTTCTTTCCAGAAAATACGTGGTTATGTATGTTGTTATCAATACTGGAATAGTACTTTCACAAATTCCGGACTCGATCAGTTGAAGACGATTTTAGTATCTGAGTTCCAGAACTGCCATGAAGAATGAACAAACCGTTCCCAGTGCTGTGTGGCTTGCCAGGCCAACTACTTCAAAGGAAACAACGAAGAATTGTAATTTCAATTAAATAAAAACAATTATAAAAAATCAGTGTCATTACTTTATTTTTACACCTCGTATATATGAACATTTTAAGTTGTATTTTATAAATCCTCAATATAATTTATAGTTTTTTCAAGTTATCAAGTAACTCGACAATTTATAGCAACCATTGTGCTAAAGAGGTCAGGGACTGTGAGTTTTCTTGCATTTTGGGACAAAGCTCTTCAGCGTTCGTTTCTGAAACGGAAAAGAATACAATACACAATTATTATTACAATAATATGACTGTAGTTTAATTTGCAGACTAGCGTAGAGAACAAGCATCTGACATTTTTCTGTTTCGGTCTCGATAGAAGTCAAGAGCAAATTTCAAGGTTAGCATTCAAAATTATTTGAATAATTTGGGGTGCCCACTTACACGTATAAGAAGCGGTTGGCCTCCCGGTTTGCGATTGTCGCTCGATATATGTATATGAATTATACATTCTGATTTTTTCACTAGCGCGGGGTATTTTAATGACCTTTATTTTCTAATAGTTCTGGATGCCGTCGTTTTATATTGTGAGTCGACGGCAGAACAATTTCGATATAAAATATTTATTTTTAGGCCGTTGTTAACTAAATTGGGCAAATTCTACTGCTTAATACTGGATTCAGTAGTCTATAATGGTTAACTAACAATACTGGTGGCTAATAAAATAAGAGTGGCGAAGCTTTATTAATCTGTTTTATTTAAACTAATTTACGTTGTTTCTAAGACAATATTAATTTAAAAAGCATTTAAAAGGCATGCATGGTATCAGTGTCAATATAAACGATTCTTTATTCACAACCCAGCTCAACTTTTTGCATTTAATTTAGGTAGTTATTAAAATACCTTTTTACAGAACTGGCCTAGCACGTCCCATTCACTAATACTTGCTTCTCCTTTATATTATGGGGTCATTGAAATTATTTGTATCTGACTTTGAACTGGACAAGGTAGGAATTATCACAAGGCCATAAAGGGGCTATTTCCACAGTAGTCAACAAATCTTTAAGGACAGTTTTATTGTTTCCAGTAGTTTAGTTTGTTTCTGTTCAAGTCCATTTTTTGTGTCTATGGGACAGTAGGGCAACAAAAAATCTTTTAAACGATTGGCCTCATAGAACTTCTTTTGAACCTGGTACTTATGTTATCCCAAAAAAGGTTCTTCTTCCGCCTTTTAATATTAAGCTTGGACTAATGAAAAACTTTGTCAAAGCCATGGACAAAGAAGGTAGTGGTTTGAAGTACCTAACAGAAATATTTTCTGAATTAATTATTAATATTTTCTCATTAATTAATATTTATTGGTTCCTGTGGCGGTTAGTCCATAAGGCCACGTGCTCATGTCTACCACGCCTACCTAAAAAAATTAAAAAATGAAGTGAAAAAAATAATTTCAGATTTTGTTTTAATTTATTCTCTGTTCTGTCTATGATCAGTTATATGAATCTGTCTATGAGCTTCTTGCGACTTTTATAGTCTAACATCTATAATGTAATTCACAGGAACGAAATGGGTCGTGGGACATAAACACGGACAAGTTTATGTCGCTACTGTTTTCTTTACTATCGCGTGCGAAAAACAAAGACAGCAATGCATCGCTTCGCTAGTAACCCGGAGATTAAACGCATTTATAACGTCATAGCTTGGGCGCTGCCCCATTCTCAATAGTCATATGTTTTTTGCAATCGCTCTTTTCGACCTTTCGAGTGGTTGCTAAGTGAACGTTTTGAACTATTTCAATAGTGCAGATGAATTCAATGCAATATATGAATAGAAATAATGTCACATTAACATTTGAGGACCGAATTAAATCTAATAAGGTGTTGTTCAATAGAAAAAGTTTTAAAGGAGTCTTTTTGCAAATCTGTCTGCATTTCCCGCTTTCTTTTCTCAATCATCCAAAATGACAACCGTTCTGAACGGCGCCGTGAAAAAGCGTCTACCCCATGTGGCCTCTACCAGATAGAACTTTATGTCTAAATGTGTGAACACTGTTTACATTTACAAAGAAGAATTGCAAATATGCTTTGTACCTATTTGAAAATTTGATGTCTGACAGTTACACTCGTATTTCTACACAGCAAAGTGTGTGTATTATACTAAGAAAAGTAAAACTTTTGGTCGCAACGCGTTTTCCTATCTCCATTCGAAAATTTGATTATACGTGCCCGTACGACATCTCATGTGATATATTTTTTATTTACGTATTCCTCAATAATGTCTTTGCGTAAATGTAACACATTTTAAATGTTTATATTAAATAAATATTAGATTGTAAAAATATGTCGTCACCTTGTTTTGCTTTTTGACTGGCCGCGATGATCTGGTGGGCTAGTCGCCTGCCTGGCAATCCAAAGGTAGCTGGTTCGTTTCCAGCGCTCGGATGGCTGTTTTTCTTTAATTCTTCTGTCCGTCTTACTTCCTACCCTGCACTCACATATACACACACGCCCACACTGATCCACACCTAAATGTGTCTGTGATTGTTTTTAAGCAAGATTGTAAAATCCGACAACGAATTACCCCTCAGTCACGCTAGTTAAAGGCTGGGTAAGACATACTGAGAAGTGTTAGCCACTCGCCAGTCGGTAGGCTTCCTGATAAACTTATGGGTAAGCACATAACCAAGGGTTGATAGTTTGAGGGGGGTGCTGGCTTGGGTTTGTCGGTAGCTGATGACCGTGGTTCGGAACACACGTTAAGCTGTAGGACCAGTCGCTAAATAGCCTTAGATTCTGATGCGACTCTACTGTAAATATTTTTGCCTTTATTTGGGTTTTTCGCCACTATCTAAAACTCAAAAAATATCAAAAATACCTGTTCTTATGTAAAGAAAGAATCACTGGGTAAAAACGAAAAACCAAACGGAGACAAATTTCTCAGTGATTCTTTTTTGTAATAAATTTTACAAACTTTTAACGTTAACGTTTCGGAGGGTACTCTCCCCCTCTTTTTCAAAATTAAACCAAAAAATAAATTATATTAATGTGTAATATATAAAGTAACGAGTGAAAGTAACTATATTTTTTGTGTATGTCAACGATAATTACATTGACAACAATAAATTTTCATGACAGTGACATACGGTCAAAAAATATATATAGGTAATGTTTATTGAGTGATTGTTAATTGTACTGATTGTGTATTCAAATATTTAAATGTGTTTAATTGTATTCTTAAGAATCGGAAACCATATTAAATTTAAATCTGCCGAAATACACTTATTTTTATTTAAATTAATTATAGCGGTTTTTTTTAATCTTCTATATTTTGTTACCGATTCTTTTAATACCGTTTTGGAATTATTCCAATTGATTTTAAGACCCGATTTCCATGCGTGTTGACAAATTTTAGATTTATTAAAATCGCCCTTTCTAAGAAGGTTTTTATGCTCTTTTACTCTAACATCTAACGGTCTAGATGTCTCACCTATATAGAATTTGCCACATTCGCAGGGAATTTTATAAACCACATTTTTGGTATTTTGTTGTATTTTGTTTGGTTTAGTCTTTGTTAATAGAGATCTAAGAGTATTTTTTTTTAAATGCCTTTCTTATGTTGTATTAATTTCTTATTCTTTTAATTGTGTCAGAAATACCGCGGATATAAAGAATTGTGAGGTTAATTGTTTGAGAGTTATTATTATTGTTATTAATAACTTGTCTGTTTTGTCTAGTATCAAAATTTTTAAATGATTTATCTATAAAATTTTTTGGGTAATTGTTTGTTATTAAAATGTCTTTTATGTGATTTGTTTCTTTTTGTAGTGTATCACTGTCGGCACAAACAAGTTTTGCTCTGTCATATGAACTTTTAATTACTCCTATTTTGACTGATTTGAAAAGAAATTGAGATACATATCTGTGTTTGTCGGTTTTCTGTAAACTGTAGTTTGTAATGTGTTGTTTTGTTTTAATATTAAAGTGTCGAGGAATGGCAATTTATTCTCCTTCTCCATCTCTAAAGTAAACTTAATTGTAGGCTCTCGAGAATTTATATCTTGTAAAAACATATTTAGATCGTCAATGCTAATTTGCCATATAGCAAAAATATCATCAACATATCTAAGCCATATTAATGGCTTTTAAGAGATTTATTTAATATGTCATTCTCGAGATCTTCCATAAAGATATTGCTCATCAAAGGAGAAAGAGAAGAACCCATTTCCATTGCGAAATTTTGTTGATAATAATCATTTTCTAATTGAAAATATGTGGTTTAAAAACAGAGTTAATAATTCCAAAATTGTATTTATGTTAAGTTTAGTGCGGTCTTTTAATGTTATGTCATGTTCTAATCCCTTTGTAACTATTAAAAGTGATTTATCAACTGGTACATTAGTAAATAAACTCACCACGTCAAAACTAACCATTAAATTTTGGTTTGTAATTTTAATGTTCGAAATTTTATCTAAAAAATCTGAAGAATTTTTAATATATGAATTTGTTCTACCCGAAAGTGTATTTAAAATGTTTAATAAAAATTTTGCTAGTTTATAACATGGGGAATCTATAATACTAACTATAGGGCGAAGTGGTATATTAGTTTTGTGTATTTTTGGTAGACCATAGAAATGAGGTGGTTTACTATAATGTGGTGTAAGTTGTGATCTTTTTAGATCTGTAAATTCACGTTAGTGTTTATTTAATGTATTGTAAATTTGTTTCTGTATTTTTAATATTGGATCTGTAGGTATTTTAGCGTAATTTTTCTCATTAATTATAGTTTTAATTTTGTTATTATATTCTGTAGTGTCCAGCTAACCTTTCCTCATGGCATAAATTTGATTTGATTTTAAATAGTTTTTCTAAGATAAATTTTAACCTAATTCTGTATTCATTTGCACTTTCCAAAGGTAATTTTTGAACAACAGACTCTGCTGCCGAAATAAGGTCTAATTTAGGAACATCTTTCGATGTAACACTAAAATTTAGTCCTTTAGAAAGTACATACTTTTCCGAAGTTAAATAATATATAAAGTCGTTACTTTATATATTACAAATTAATATAATTTATTTTTTAGTTTAGTTTGGAAAACGGAGGGAACGTTAACGTTAACGTTAAAAGTTTGTAAAATTTTTTATAACATTTTTATGTCTTTAAAATTTTGTTCGTTAGGCAAATTTATTACAAAAAAGAATCACTGAGAAATTTCTCTCCGTTTGGTTTTTTGTTTTTACCCAGTGATTCGTTCTTTACATAAGAACAGGTATTTTTGATATTTTTTGAGATTTAGATAGAAGCGAAAAACCCAAATAAACGAAAAAAATATATGAACACGCCACAATCATTCTGACATTAACTGTAAATACATTCCTTTGTTCCACCACCGACCCCTTGTAACAAAAAACTGCACGTGTTACAATAATTAGCTTAGCATTTTCGGATTTAGGACTACAAAATGTTTATACACCTAAAAAAATTGTTGACCTGTGTAATATTTTCAAAAAATTGTTGGTGATTTTTAATACAAGTCATAAAAAAACTAAAGGTGGCATTCTCCAAAACTGTTTAGTCTAATTACTGATTGACATCTTCTTGGGATGGAGTGGATTAGATGTCGCCGTGCTAATACTGCTATTGACAACCAAGCTATCTGATTTTGTTACTACAATGTCTTCTTGTTTGCTATTTTTTTACCAGCAAGGCGTTGCTTTAACTCTCTCCAAAAGTCCTCGATCGAATTTACATCCAGGGACTGTGAAGGCCACTCTATCACTTTAATATGGTTCCTCTCGAACCACTGCTTCACCACATAAGCCGTATGTTTGGGATCATTGCCACTGTAAAGGCATATTTTCTTCAGCGGAAGGTGGCATAATTGTCTTTAAGATTTCCAAGCAAATTTTTGTTGTCATATATTCTTTTATCCAAAATAATAAACCCACTTCGTTATATAAAAAGCAACCCCATATTTTAATATTCCCACCACCATCCTTTACTGTACCTAAAGTGTTACATGAATTGAATTTTCTCAGAATTTGGTCAGAACATGGATGTTGCATGCAAAAGGTCTTATTCTGCAGCATGACAATGTAAGACCTCACAACGCCAGAATTACCCAAGAAAATCGAAGAGTTAGATTGGAAAGTACTTCCTCACCTACTGTATTCTCCTAATGCTACATCTTTTCAGATCTATGTAACATTTTTTTCGTGGAAAATATTCTACTGCGATAGCTATCTGCATTAGAAGAATATTTTATTTCAAAATCACTGTCATTTTTTAAAAAGAGAATAAAATATTTGTCAGACAGATGGACAAAGATTCTCAATATCGATGGAGATTATATTGTAAATTGGAACTGAATGAACTTAAAAAAACAAAATTTTAAACGGTATCAAAAAGTGACAAACGGGTACATCAAATACGAAACTTATAAAATATTTATAAACTTGTTATAAAAGCTGAAAATCTACAACCCCAGAAACGTGAACGCGGCATTTGCGTTCTATTTTTAGTCTTCAACAAAACTTCTGCAAAACCGTCGTATATTTAAAACGTCTCAGTAGGTTACTGGCGTGCATTTTAAATTTAGATCGACATACTCACTTTTGGTTTAACCTAAAAGTAAAACAGAATGTTGAATATTGTCCATAGTGACAGCACTGATGCTACGATCTCATTCATTCCGTTAAATGTGAATGGATAGTTTCCGTAAAGAGGAACGAGTGGGCCATTCTTTAAAAATGATCCTTCATTGTCGTTTATTTTGCATAACTGTTAAGCTTTAATTCATAATTTTGCATAACTGTTAAGGAAGATATTAAACTAAAAAGAATAGTTCACAATGTTAACAGAATCCAAACGTAAGTAAGATGAGCGATGTGTCTTTCTGTTCGATGACTTTTCTACATCTTTCTGTAAGTAGCAGTTTCTAGTAAATTAAATTATAGCGATCTAAATGTCCATCTATAAGCAGTTATGTCGGGTGGTCAAAGACCCTCATGGTCTAACATTGTTTATGGAACTCATTGTCATTTCCGTTGGCTAATTCAAATCACTTCTGATCGTTTGCTCTCTTTAGTTCACTTAGTGGTGAACAGTATTTCTTCGAATTGATAGTCTGGTTTTTAGGTAACAGCTCATAATAAATAATTCCCTTCCAGTCCCACCATATACACACTATAACCTTCTTCGGCAAATTGGCTAAAACTTTCCGCTTTAGGAAAACGCAAGCAGAATTACGGTCTATAAAAGTTTTCTTCATTAGCCTTTATGGTGCACATATATCAGCCTCAACTTTAAATTGTATATAAAAAAAACTATGTATTGTATATAAAAAAAAGGTATGGATATGTAGTATCTATCAAGTACAACTTGTTTTTGTATAAACAACACGCGCAAAGCTGGTAAAAACTGTTATCTCCCTCATAAACAGTAGAATTGCAACATCTATCTCTCTCTTTCATTAGGTAAACGGAAAACCAGCTCAAAAAACGCGCGCCATGGTTTCAGCTTTTTTAGTCGAGATTTGACTATTTTTGCTGCCGAACGCATTTGTTGTTCCAATACAGCGCCGCTAAACTTTTAATTCTGTTACTTGGGTTATTTGTTTTTGTTGAGTTGTGTTAGTTTTTGTTTAGTTTTGTTAGTGTTTTTGTGACATTTTTTTGATCCGATAATGGCTGCATTCTCTAATGAAGAATACGCAGACATTTTGACAAAGAAATCAAGAACCCTTTTCTAATAAACTCTTACCTTCCCGCCACACGTTCCAAAATATTTACCGACGCTTAAACTGAGAATTTGAACATTAATGAAACAAGAGGGATTGTGATGCGACACAATGTTGAAATTGATGAGCAGATTTTGGCGCTGCTTGAGGAAGAACCTACAAGAAGCATCAGAAATGTAGCTTCATTACTTGACATTTTAGAAAAAAAAAGTCCAACGTAGGTAATTTTTTTAACATACAACCCGTACACGCTAAAGATGAATTTCCACGGCACGTGTTAGCACTAGCCGTACGTACTTAACATTTCAAATTAAATAAAAAATATTGACACTAAGAAAAGGATTCTTGCAGTTGCAGGTTTTGAAAATAACGACTTTGATAACAGTGTCCGATTTTGTCGTTTTTTGATGCGTACAGACGTGGAAGATCTTGGCTTTTTAAAAAGTACTCTGTGGACGGATGAGTCCAAATTTAATAAGGAAGGCATTCTTAATTTACACAATCTACACCATTGGCCGCCATCAGCATTTACACTGGATGAAAACCCACGAGTCAAAAGACAGAGGTCATTGAAATTGTATTCTTGTAATTAGACCACATTACTAACCTCATCGTCTCTATGGGGATAATTACCTTGAGTTCCTGCAAAACGTCTTACCCGAATTGTTGGCTGAGGTTCCAATATTTAATGAAGAGAGGAGTATTGTGTTCCAAAATGACGGTTATCCTGCACACTGGAACTTAACAGTCAGGAAGTATTGAAATAATGTTACCTCCACGGTCTGCAAACCTAACTCCGTTGAATATTTACATCTGGGGATGGGCAAAAGAACTTGTATACGTCACAGAAGTTGAAATTATAGAATATTTATTACAATGCATAGCGGCTTTCGTCATTATTAAATAAAAAATTCTTCTACGTACTACTAGGGTAGACATGAGGCGAAGACAGCGTGCGTGCATACGCAACCAGAGGTCAACAATTCGAGCAAATTAGTGAAGTTAGTAAAACGTTTTTATGGCATGAATGCTTTCCTTTAGAAAGAGAATAAACTACAGATTTTTTTAAAAGAATTCGAAGACCTTGATCGCTTTTAATTTTTTTTTAATATGCAATTGAAAATTGAGCTTTAAATTTATTTTTACTTCTTCCAAAAACTTTGCGAGTCTATAAAAAAATGTAGATGATGATGATTGATTTTCACTGAAACCTACAACATTACATATTAAAATAATTTAGAGGAAATACCAATAACTTGTTTTTAATTCAAGTTTCAATGCTGACTTTTGGAATTTTTTAAATAAATAATTAAATAATTAACATAAAAAATCTGTGGGCCCAATAATGTTTTATGGAGGCTGAGGAGATAAGAAAAAAGATCCCTCCTATCGGCCATTTTAATTTGGTAAACGATGCACCAAACACCCTGTATACTGGATTTATTTGAAAACTGCTTTACTAACGTTAAAATATTTACATCAATAATATTTTAATAATTTTTGAAATCGAATTTACCAAAAAATTAATTAGTAACCAAATTTTTCGTTTTTAAAGCTAGTTCGAACTTCAAAATAATTAATTGTCTTGTTGAATTTCAATGACATTTGAAAAACCTGTTTACTACAAAGTATATTTTAAATATTTCGCAAACGAGGGTCAAGGTCTAGACAAAACGAAAGTGTTTAGAGTATATTAGAAATACTGTGTCCGAGTTTTGTTTATTTCGTTGTTCGCAGTGCGAAACAGATGCACTTTAAATCTTTATTAGATCTTTATTTTTGAAAATAAATATTGACTTGATCAGTGATTTTGACTTGTTTTGATTCGGCAATATTTAGATGTTTTTTATTTAAAATTAGTATATTTAAGGGCCGGTTCTACAATGCAAGTATAAACCAAGTATAAACAGCGAACAGTTATACTCGGAATAAGTTATGCCAGGTATTATTCTCAGTATATCTGGGGTTGGCCTGTTGCCTACAATGCTTTTAGTTATACCTAAAATAACGCCGAGGTAGTTCTAATATGTGAAAATAGTCGGTGGAATTGCGTCTTCGTTGACAGTTGAAGGCGTGGGAAATTATAACATTTTATAAGTCTAACCTAATGTGAACGGTATGGAAATTATAAAAATACTATTGATTGATTTGTCTGCTGCTTTGTGATAAAACAATTTTATGTTTTGTTATCTATCACTTTTATTTTTACATGTGTGTGGCTATAGTTTCCTAGAACGATTTACAGTACAGCGCCAAAAAGCAAAAAATTAAACAATTTAGAAGCAATTGAAATTTGTAAATATAATAAAGACCTGTCTAGACACCCAATCAGACAGATCTCCGGAATTCCCTACTATTTAAAATATTGTAAAGAAATCAAACCAATAAAAGTGTAAAATTAGGTACATAGGATAAACAGCTGTAATACCTTAGTTTTAAAGTAGTGCTCGAGAATGTAACATCGTTTTACGAAACTATACTCTAACGAAACTACTATATAAAAATTGTTTTATTCAATTTATAAAAATATATTTTTCATCTTATTAAAATGGAGAAAAAAAGCTCAACGAGATAAATAAAGTTAAATGGTGTTGAAAATAGAGTGATTCAATCAGTTATTTTGTCTTGTGTATATATTTTATAGTAAATGCAGATTTGTCAGTTGCAAAAGACACTGCAAGCCCCATCACTTAGGCTTTTGTAGAAGAAAATATAAGGCAGTTGGAGGTACTACAGATGAATCTTCTAGTACCAATATAGAATTGGTATATATACTCAAATTAAAAAGATTTGTAATTAAATAAAAGCAATAAATAATTATAGACAAATTGTAACTGGAGTTCATGGAATCCACACCAGTTATATATCACACCCACATCAGTTTCTTCCAAGTTGCAGCAAGGAAGCAATGGGAAAGTGTATGAAGAGTTGGCCAGACAAAAGATATAGTTCATTAATTTCCAAATGGCACGTCTGGAGGAATCCGAAAAGAAAGACAAATGCTTGGAAGATAAAACACCACTTGGAAATGAAAATATTGAATGCTTAACTTAAAAGAGAGGAAAGTAACAGCCATCTTAATTAATTTTATTTGTCACAGTGTATGGCCAACCACACAGGCATTCTATGTTTATAATTATCATTTATTAATAGATGTGAATATTACATAATTAGCTAGCATCATAGATAACGAATAAATAGTTAGCATTAAGGGGTTTTATTTATTTTAGAAATTGATATATTATCACGAGGCTTGAAATAAAACGTTAAAAAATGTACCTCCATTTTTTCTTTTATTTTGATGTTTATCAACAACATAATTAGATAAAGAAATTTATTTCAAAAATTTTCCAATTTACAATCCTTATAGACAAATATTTATTTGTTCTAAGCGAACAAAATTCTAGCTAAACAGACATAACAGGCTAAACAGGCAAGGAGACAAAATTACATACTAAAATACATAATAAAACAAACAATACATTGTTTTCAGTACACAACATAATTAAATCATATTAAATTATATCAGATTTGAAAAATGGTTTTGAATCAGTGATGTTTGCATTCTGTTGTTTTCACGGACATTATGATTTTGAACAATAAGAGGCTAAATTTGCAGTTCATGTAAGTCGTGTTTGAGTGGTGGCTCTTCTTCATGTTCATCTATTGCAAGATTGTGCAGAATAACAGTTGCAACTATTCTCGCCTTGGAATGTTCCAATGACACACGCATACCATTAGCCAGAATAAGAAACCTGAGTTTACAAACTCCATAACATCTTTCTACACAATTTCTTGTTCGGATATGGGATTCATTAAAAATGATTTCTGCTGGAGTATTTGGGCGTTATTAGGACGTTGGTATTGTTGTACCCATTATCACCAAAGATTATTGATGTGTGGAACTCATTGTTCTCCAGCCTCCCTTTAATTCTGCTGTTGCTGGTTTGATCATGAGTTGATCCAGGCTACCGTGCAACAATATACATTATACGTAGGCGTGCATCATATATTGTTTGAACATTCCATGAAAAATACCCGTTTCTGTTACGGTACCTTTCTGCTTCATTTCCACCTGGTGAAATGATACGAACATGAGTGCAGTCGATAGTACCGATAACATGAGGAAACCTGGCAATAGCATAGAACTCTTCCTTTAGCTTGTGGCGATCTGCTTCTGTTTCTGGGAACTTGATGTACCTTCCACATAATGATGCAATCGCTAAAGTTAATTTGGTGACAATCGTACTTGCAGATGTTTCGCTTACCTGCAAAATCCTGCGAAATCTCCAGCTGCAAGTAACATACTACTCGTAGCGTAAAAATACAATGTCAAAAACAATTTTGTTGCAAGTTTTATCGCACGATTACGATCTGTTGAAGATTTAATGACATCTTCAATAAAACTCAGCAACATTGCACAAGTTCGTTTTTGTAAGCGAAAACGTTAAAAAATCTTCAGGTTGTTAAACTCCACGAAATAATCGAGACTATATATATATATATATATATATATATATATATATATATATATATATATATATATATATATATATATATATATATATATATATTTCATACCGATGTTTATATACTTTTGGCCATCGAATTATAACTACGCCTTCAAAATCACTTTCATCAGAATCAAAAATGTTTAAATTTATGGGATCCATATCAATTATTTATTTTACATGTTATAATTAAAAATGCATAAAACTGTGGAATATAAAGAAAGGACAGGTTATGTTTATTAATACTGACAACTGAAGCTGGCCAATAGAAAGCAATAATAACTATATTGGGAGTATATTGGTCCAAATTCAAGGAAATAACTATAATCTGTCGATTTCTACCGAGAATTGCTTTGTTCGGTGAATGTAGAGGGGGCGTTTCAAACTTTATTCCAAGTATAGCTTATACCAGGTATATATTTGCATTATAGAACCGGGCCTTAGTGGTTTTTGGTATATTGTAATAGTATATTGTATTTGGTATCTTTGTATCTTTGAATATAGAACTAAAGGAAAGAACATATGATTCTATAAGTGGGACCAGAATGGTATCTGCATATGGCTGACTACTGTTTCTGGTTTGGCAGTGACATAGGGCAGTATGAATAAACAACAAGAAACTGATTAAAGTTTACAGTTTTTTAAAACAATAAATTATAAAAGATACACAACTTTGCTCCAGCCGTTTCTTTTTTTTTCAAAATTTAAACTTTATTGTACAAAACTAGTTATACATTTATGATTCAAAGTATTGTCCATCGTTGGTCCATCTTTCAGGCAGCATTCGAATCCCGCGTTAAAAAAAAATGGTCCACGAATCGACCCAAATGTTGACTTCTTTATCAGACCGGAAGTGCTGGTCAGCCAGGCGGTGTGCCATAAATCGAAACAGGTGATAGTTAGAGGGAGCAACGTCTGGAGAATACGGCAGGTGGGTAGAACTTCCTATTTCAACATTTCCGACATTTCATTTTCCACAACAACCAAAAAAAAAGCTAACTTTCAAGAATATATGCTATGAAAGATGATTATCGAAATGATAAAAAATCATATTTAAAAAGGTCCACTTCAATTGTTGGAGCTCGAAACTAAAGAGCAGTCGACTGTATAGCTCAAATTTCAAAATGAGCCAAACCCAACAAAAGTTGTTCCCGCAAGCAGCATTTCGAAGTAAATGGTCGACTTATTTGAGATAAATGGGCATGGGGCTACAGTAGCACTAAAAAATCATAGAATTATTCATTATGACTGGTACACAACCATTTGTTTGCCAGAAGTTTTTGAAGAAAAAAGAAATAACAACCAGCGAAGAAGGATCATTCTTCACCATGGTAACGCGATGTTTTGGAGGTACCTCAATTAAAATGGAAAAACTGCTATGAAAAGTGGTTCAAGCGTATGCAAAAGTATATCGGTCATCGCGAAAATTATTTTAAAAAACAATAAAACCATTTTCAAAGATAAATATTGTTTTTTTTTATTATTTCGGATACATAAATAGTAACACTCGTATATTATATTACGGAGCAGTCAGATAAACATTTGTAGTATACGAGGTATGAAACATTTTGTTGGTACTTTTTTAAAATGGTAAAGAATTTTCATTAAATTTTGTCTACGAACGACATTTCTTATGCTGGTGCATTCAAACTATCGTCAACTATCGTCAAGGCGATGGAGTTATATAAAAACACATGGTAAAAAAAATTAGTAAAGGCAGAGAAACACTTGAAAGTGAACCTAGTTCAGGAACATTTTCCACATTTTCACATCAACCAATATCATTTGGATCAACTCATTTTGAAGAAGATTTTACTGATGATGATAGAATTACTGATGATGAGACATTGAGCTGTACATTGTGTATTGTGCTGTATCTCTGACTTCCATCCATGCAATTCCTCTTTTTCCAACCGTTTTCCTGGTTTGCTCTTTCCATTTTATTCGTGTAGTTTCTACTTTGTTTTTTTTTCAAGTTCCTGCATCGTATATTTCCTTCCGATCTTCTTTCATTCAATGTAGGCGCCCTGACCATCTTTCTTTTTTTCCCTCTTCGATTACTTTCGCTGCTGGTCTTATCTATAGTTTTTCGAAAACTAGGTATTTCTAATTCTATCTCTTCTTGTGATTCCCTCAATGTTTCTAAGAAATAAAGCAGTGACGGTCTTACTATCTTTTTATATTACTCCATCTTTATTTTTTTGGCGCATAAGAGATTAGACTGCGAACCGACCGTTGTTTCCAGCGCTATCTATTAAAAAAATTAAGGATATTGCTGAAATTAAACGAATACAAACATCTACACCATTAGCAGAAATACGTGTCGTGTCCGCTATGGTACCGTATCAGAAACTCAGCTCCCTGGCCGACAGTTCTTAAATGTTACTCATAAACTGTTGACAGATGTTTCTACAACGCGTAGATATGGAAGTTGGAAAGCGATCCCCACTTTGGGGCAAAATAATCCTTTCCGACAAACAGTTCTTAAGTTTGTGAACCCAAGTGAACCCACTTTCGGCGATTCAAGAGTTACTTTGTCATCCTCAGAAAGTAATTATTTGGTGTGGTTTTTGGGTTCAAGGAGTGATAGGATTATATGCGATGATGGAAATCGTGTTACTGTTAACGCTGAACGCTATACGAATATGCTAAAGAAATATCTTCACTTGAACTGATAAATGTGGATATAAAAAACATTTTCTTTTTATTACAAAAAAAGCTTCCTGGATATATTATGGTAATTTTATCTGGTCATCAAGATGATGCAATCTCACTCCCTTGGGCTATTTTTTGTGGGGGTATGTTGACAGAAATAAACCCCAAACCGAAATAAAAAAAACCTCGTCATTGAAAATTATCCACGCGAAATGTGTGAAACAGCACTCGAAAGTTTGATTTCCAGAATGGATTCCACCATGCGAAGCCGAAGGGGACATATGAACATTATTTTCAGAACATAATGCCATTATTTGTTCTTCAAGATAAAGTTAATATTAGGTTTGTTCTAGTAACGATTTCAAACGGTTCCAAACCGTCCGGAGTTTGTGCAGATGACCGAAACATTCGCATACATTCGCCTGCGCAAACTCCGGACGATTTGAAACTGTTTGAAATCCTTGCTAGAACAAATCTATTATATCACTTGTTAGTTATTATTGTGCCTTATTTTAAAATTCTTACACTGTTGGAGAACTATATCTTATAGTCTCATTTTGTATTATATTTAATAGCTCAGACAATATTTTAGTCAATGTTTTGTGTTCTACGTCTCAACTGTATCTAATTATATATATATATATATATATATATATATATATATATATATATATATATATATATATATATATATATATATGTATGCAATCTTAGATTTTTTTGGACAGCGTTTCATGAGACAACAGTAGCTGAATGTTAAGTACAACCAACCGCTGGGTTCCACAATCTCAAGTGGAACACACAGCAACCTGCGTCTCCGCCTAAATGAACATTTTTGTTAAGTGCTTGACCAGGAACGAGTCCCACCCATCCCCGCAATTGGAGGGTACATGTTTCGCCTCTTGATGTTCATGCTCGTCAGGGTACCGACACATGCCTTCCCGTCAAGAATAGGAAGACCCCATTCACAGTCAGCAATCTATACCCTCGCCGACTTTCTGTCGAATGGAGTGTATATGCAATCTTACATTTCTTTGGACAGTGTCCAATGCCAATATATGCAGTGTGAGAATTCTTTGGACTGCGTCAATAAGGATGAGATCTTCCTATTCTTGACGGGAGAGCACATGTTGGTACCCTGAAGAGTCTAAACATCAAGAGACGCAAGCATGTGCCCTCCAATGGAAGGGATGAGTGGGTCCCGTCCCCAGTCAAACAATCAATAAAATGCTCATATACAGGGAGTTAGGTAAACATGCGGCAAACATTAAAGGGGTTATTCCTTGACTTATTTTAAGAATATTTTGTTGTACGATGATTTTTGAAAAACCCCTTTGTTTCGAAGATACAGGGTGAACAAAATTTACGACATTAACAACCTTTTATTATCAAAAAATACATAAGTTGTAAAGTTGCTCAATCTACAATAAATGTTCGAAATTACTTCCTCCAGCCTTGATGCAATCATTCAATCTTCTCCTGCCGAACTCTTTCAAACACACCTGGGTCGTTTCTAATTGAGTTACACCCAGCAATTATCCGATTTCACAAATCATCCAAATTCTTCAATGGAGTAACCACATTTCATGCCTTGTTGCCAATGGTACATCTTCTAGAAACTCAGGCAGCGTTGCTTCCAAAAAGTTGCGATACATCTCGCCAGTACGTCTTTGTAATAGAAATACCGGTCCAATTAGATAGTCACCTACAATTCCAACCCAAATATTCAACGAGAAGTGATGTTGAAAACTATCTTCGCATACCTCATGCGGATTTTCATCTGCCCACACATGGTTATTATGAAAATTCCTTATTGCGCTTCTTGCGAAAATCGCTTCATCGGTAAAAAGAATTTGTGTCAGGAATAGAGGGATGCGAAGTAAAGTTTGCAATATCCATTGACATAATGCAATACGTAGAGGAAAATCAACAGGTACTAGTGCTTGAACGCGTTGAATGTGGTATGGATACAACAAATTGTTCTTAAGAATTTTCCAAACTGTCCAGTGACTCACATTCAAAGTATTTGCAATTTTTCGCGTAGAACTACCAGGCTCTTCCGCTATCATGTCCAGCACATTATTCCAATTGTACCATTCTTACAGTCAGTGATCTTCCTGACCCTTCAGTTCGTTTCAATGTGCCTGTTTCACGAAGACGTCGATGAATGTGTTTGAAGATTTTTCGGTCGGGGACATTACGGGCAGGAAATCGTTCACTATACAATCGCTTAGCTTGTAATGCATTGCCATTAGCAAGTCCATACATGAAGTGCATGTTAGTCATCTCGGCGTTTGTATACATTGCTATAGAGGAATTCACTCACTATTTAAGACACGTCAAACAGCCAAACGTCACTCAATCTATGTAAACAAATGCGACCGATAAAATCCACTTACTAGATAAAACAGCCGTTCCAAGTGATCGACTTCGAAATAAAACTTTTTTGTACTTGATAAACTCATCGACGTACACCCTACTTTTATTTACATTAATGATTTCAACAAATATCGAATATGGTTGTCGCAATTTTTGTTCGCCCTGTATCTTCGAAACAAATGGGTTTTTCAAAAATCATCATAGAACAAAATATTCTTAGAATAGGACAACGAATAACCCCCTGCATTTTTTCCGCATGTTTACCTAACACCCTATATATATATATATATATATATATATATATATATATATATATATATATATATATATATATATATATATATATATATATATATTTCCATTCTTCCCTATAATTGTTCTATCGAGTTCTATTTTATGTCGTTTTTTCTTTGATGGTAAGATCATTGTTTTAGTTTTTTCAATATTTATTTCCATACTTATCTTATTGAGTTCCGTTTGGTAATTAATTATATTTTTCTATAGCTTTTCTTTCATGTCTGCTACGAGGGTTGCTATTGATTTATTCGGAATTAGTAACAATAGTGTTGCTTGGCTCCATCTGGCATATAAATTACATATCCATTTAAACATAGTAGAACGTTTTGTCATACGGGCGCTATTTGTGTTGTTTAGTGACTTGAAAATTTCATCTTTGCAAAAAATGGCATTGACTCGTTGATAATTATTGTGCGATGATTTATTATGACTTTCGACGTGGATTATCTCAACAACACTGCATCGATCAACTCACTTCGAGTTTTGGCGAAAAAGCGCCATCTAAAACCAATGTATATCACTGGTTTAGTGAATTTCATCAAATTAAAATTGGTTGTTGTACCAAAAAACATCGATACTGTGCGTGAACTGATAAAGCAAGATCGTCCTGTGACATACCGTGAAATTGAGGCATCCTCCAACTGGGCATTAGAATGACAAGCATAAACAAGATTTTACATAAACATTTAGTTGTGACACAAACAAATTGTGCGCGTTGGATGCCACATAATTTGACGACAATCGCTAAAAAAAGGCCAGTGTTGATTGGTGCAAGAAAATACTCAAAAATACAATCGTGATGCTTAAAAAGCCGTGTATAACATCAACGAATAGTTGACAAATCTTGGAACTATGCGTATGAGTCCGAAAGTAAATGGCAGTCGATTGTATGGGTGTTTCAAAATGAGCCAAACCCAACAAAAATTGTTCGGCTGTTTTTTGTCAAACAACTTAATGTTTGACCGGTAAAGACATCGAATTGATGGACCATCCGCCGTACAATCCTGATTTAGCCCCCAATGATTTAATTTTATTCCTACGTGGTCAATGATTTTCGATGCCAGAAAACGCTGTTGATGCGTTCAAAATAGATAAATAGAGATTCATCAATGTGAATAGAAAAAGTGCTACGAAAATTGGTTCAAGCGTTTATAAAAATGTATCGATCATCACGGAGAATATTTTGTAAAACAATGAAACCATTTTCAATGATAAATAGTCGTTTTTATTTGTTATGCCGGATATATAAATAGTAACTGTCGTTTTAGTATGATATCGGTAGTAGCTCCCTTATAGTTATCAGTCTCATTTTCCAGTGTGCTACTGTGAGCACTCGACATTTTTCGTTAGTTCTCGACATTTTTCGTTGCATATTTTTGTTACATTGTCTATCAGGACTGTAAAAGGACTGAAAAATTGAAGTACTTCTACGAAGTAAATCATATTTTAGGAAAGTTATTATGCCATGTCATTATAGAATTTAACGAATTTTCTCATCAAAGTTACATAAAACAAAACCCTGCATATTTTTTTTGTTATTTGCATACTGTTATTTATTTGTTTTAAGTTTTAATTTGAAGAAGGGTTAATTAAATAATACTTTAACACGTAATTTGTTAGATTCAATTTAACGCACCACTGAACAGGTGCATATTGTGATTAGTTTAAAAGTTACTTGACACGACGCATAAATAACAAAGAATTATTATTGTGGTTTACCCTAATTTGTCTTGTTTATCGACTGTGGCTTGTTTATAAATAGCGTTTTTGAGATAGTGGAAAGCTTGGGGTAACGTGTGGAATGCGAGACCTGTTACTGGAAACGAATGTCTTGCATTACATGGTGCAAGGGTAATTATTATGAGTGGCATCTGAAAAATAATCAGGAAGCGTTTCAGGATGTTAGAACGAGTTCTAAATATACGATAGCGATTTATAATCGATCGGAAAAGTCAGGATGTAACGAATGTCTTTATTCCGGAATAGAATTGTAACGTTTGATTGAAAATTTACTTGGAGAACATAACAGAGTATAAAATAGATTATCTAGGTAATCGGATATGTTAGCAAGTCTTATGATAGCAAAAGGAAAGGTAAAAGTAAAAGAAAAATGACCGCATGCATTATTCAGAATAAAATTTTAGTTATATCATTTCTATTGAAACCTTCGTTTTAAAGCACTAAACTTGAAGAGATTTATCACTAAACCCCCAAATAACTTTTTTTTATTTTATGGACGCGCGTTTCGCTAGAATCTATAGTAGATTTCTCATTAATTAAATACGACAAAAATTCCCTTCCCAATGAATTTTATTCCTCCCATTTCGAAAATATCTATCAACCCAATTTTAACCATCAGTTTATATACACAAATCCTTTTAAACAGAAATCTGGAGTTGGAGTTGTCTGGAGTTCAAGATACAAACTCCCAATCTCCACAAATATTACAACTGCAAAACTAATAGCCATATATAAAGCTACTGAGTTTATTCTCACTATAAACGAGACGGCATTGGTAATAATATCTGATTCCAGAAATTCGTGGGCAAAATCCTTGAGGGAATCGAAAACATTTTCTGTAAGAATTCATTCATAAAATTTATATGATGCCCAGAACACAAGAGGGTTCTTGGAAATGAAAACCCGGACGGACTTGCAAAATCAGCAATATCCAAAGGCATACCGCCCCTACAGACTTTCTACAATAAAGACCTGTACCTGCCGGTCGCGTTGCTGCGGAAGGTAAGAGCAACGGCCTGCTGCTGCTGTGTCAAAGCCGCACTGGAGCGGTAGTTGGTTCGATTCCAGCGCTCAGATGGTTGTTTTTCTTTTTTCCTTCTGTCTGTTTACTTCCTAAAATGTTTGTAACTGTTTCTAGGCAAGAGTGTAAAATCCGACTACGAATTACCCCTCAGTCACTCCAGTTAAAGGCTGGGTAAGGTCGGATGCCTTCTGAGCTAGTGTACTACTTTGGTCACTCGCCAGCCGGTAAGTTTCCTGATAGACTTATGGGTAGGCACATATCCAAGGGTTTATAGCCCGAGGGGGGTGATGGCCTGGGTTTGTCGGAAGTTGATGACCGTGGTTCGGAACCCATGTTAAGCTGTAGGTCCAGTCGCTAAATAGTCTAGTTGCTGATGCGCCTCTAACCCTAACACTTTATCTTTACCTTTTAGACCTGTACCTTCAAGCAAACATTTGGTCTAGAAATTCTACCCATTCCGAGTGAGATTCAACGATCGGGACCAACAAATTAAGGGAAGTTAAAGAGTCCAATATCAGAGAAATATCCTAGTAGCATGAGGTCAGTACTGATCCACCGTTTAACGATAGGTCATACTAAGCTCACTCACGAGCACTTGGTAAAGGGTGAAGATTTCCTAAGATGCATTCAATGCAACTGTCCCCTGTCAACTAAATATATATTAATCGAATGCAAAAACACCTTGCCAGGGGGCAATCAAAAATTAATGACATTCGTGAAATCCTCAGGATTTTGGGAGAAATTATGATCAAGATAATGATGAATAACAACAAAGCGCAGGAGAGGGGGGAATAGATGCGGGGGGGTCGAGGAAATGCGTTTGTATGTGACTCAGAACTTTGCTTTTTGGTCTCCGGATCGTACTCGAAGATCCGAGTTTCGTCACCGGATATCACTCTATTTAGAACATTTGGATCGGTGTCCAAACGTTCCAACACTTCACGATAAATCAGATCCTTCTGCTCGGTGACAAAACCTTTGGCACCAACTTCGCGCGTCTGAATGATTGTGGCGTGTTCATATATTTTTTTCTTTATTTGGGTTTTTCGTCACCATCTAAAACTCAAAAAATATCAAAAATATCTGTTCTTATGTAACTAAAGAATCACTGGGTAAAAACAAAAAAACCAAACGGAGACACATTTCTCAGTGATTCTTTTTAGTAATAAATTTGCCTAACGAACAAAATTTTAAAAATATAAAAATGTTCTAAAAAATATACAAACTTTTAACGTTAACGTTTCGGGAAGTATTCTCCTCCCGTTTTCAAAACGAATCTAAAAATAAAGTATATTAATTTCTATAAATTATGAAAAGATAGGAAGTAAATATATTTTTTGTGTATGTCAAAAATAGTCTTATTTAAAAATAATATATATAAATATTTCTTATTTATATAAGAACAGATATTTTTTGAGTTTTAGATCGTGGCGTAAAACCCAAATAAAGAAAAAAAAAATTGAATGTACATTTTATTTCTGTAAATTTATCTCCTGTGTCATCAAACGAACACTTTACCGACGATCAGAATTCAGAAATTCTCGCACTTTGGCCACATTTTCATCGGTTGGAGCCGAGATGCGAGACGTTGTTCGTCTTCAACGTTTTCCCATTCCCCTTTGAATCATTTATGCCACTTAAAAACATGCGTTCTGGACATAGTTTCATCCTTGTAAACCTCATGGATAATGTTAAAAGTATCCGTAGTGGATTCAATTTATCGCAAAATTTGATGGCACATCGCTGCTCGGTGTGTTCTTACATCTTGATTCTCGACACAAACTTAAAACATGCGTTCACTTCTTTCACAATCTACGCACCCCAAGATTTCGGAGACAACTGAGCCAGGTTTTGTAGGTTACCTGACATCAGCCACTTCTGATATCACTTAAATATACATAAAAACAGTTCACATCTTCTCCTTGGCAGGAATAAATCAGTCCCGATATTTATTGAACTATCCCCCGTATAATAGAAATTAGACTGGGCCTAAAAAATATTGTGTTCGTTAGTTTAAAGTTATTTTATCGATGAAGATATACACTTGAATAACTTTGGAAGGAGTAAAGTTAAAAATGTTAAGATACCTTTTTTTGTAGCGCATTCAATTTCCTTTAAGAATATATATAGATGTGATTGCTATTAAAAAACCGAAAGTCGCAATGATACACTTCTTAATATATGTATTAAGGGCTCTAACATTCACAATATTTTTTTGTCATCAAAAATAATATTTTCTGTTTCCCTTCCAAAAAAAAAAAAGTCGATTTTTTGGCTCAATCTAATGGAGATGTTATATAATGGAGAGATTACCGCAGAATATGCGGCAATAGGTTGACCTGAACGTGACTATTCTCCGAGGTCGTTGTTTTTTTCAATCAATGTTTTATACTACCGTCACTTTCTATTGCGTATATTTTCATCTGCACTTTCTTTTTTAACAAATAATTCCAATAATGACCCAGAAGCACTTGTATTAGGGTAAAACAAAATTACTTGCGTACTTGGGGTAATTAATTATTCACTATTTAAAACATTTATACCATTACTATGCTTGGAAATGGCAGTTAGCGGTAGTAGTGCGGTACTCTTTTTTTTTTTTTTATTTATGGAAATGTCTGCTCAACAATTACAATTGTTCTACAAGACAGTGTTGTAATGAAGGTTTTAACATTAACATCACAAATCTATTCTAAATACATATCTTGAGGTAGTTTCCTCTTCAGTCTTGTATGTATGTTTCTGCGTCCTAGTAGATAATGTTCAGTGCTGGGAGATTGCTCTAGCCTCTGATGAAAGATGATCGTTCGCTTTTTAATATACTCTGACACTGTTAGTAGACAGAGTTCTTGGTGCAGTTGTCGATTAGTTACGTACCATTCGGCATTCACAGCTATTCGTAATATTTTGTTTTGAAGAACCTGCATTTTATGTACATTGGTAGGCGATGCGTTGCCCCAGATAACGCATGCATGAAGGATTAAAGGCCGAATTAGTGATTTGTGTAGCAATAAGGTACATTCTGTTTTTAATGAGGATCTCCTATTGATAAGCGGGTAGAGTTGAGAGAGTCTGGCATACCCTTCGTTGAGTTTGCGAATTATGTATATTCTCCACGTTAATCTGGTATCCAGGTGTACACCCAGATATTTAACATATTCTTCGTTTGTTTTCCAAGCGACTGGGTGTTGATTTATGTGAATAATCGGAGGGTTATTGATTCTCCTTAAAGTAAAAATTTTTGCTGCGCACTTTTCTGTATTGATTTTTAAATTCCATTTATTGAGCCATTTTACAATGGTATTTGTAGCTTCTTGAAGTTTGGTTACCCCAAGTTCAAGATTCTGTTCCTTGATTAGAATAGCTGTGTCATCTGCAAACATTAGAAGAGAGGCTTCTGTTTCTGGTATGTCGTGTGTATATAGGTTAAAAAGAATTGGGCCAAGTATACTCCCCTGTGGCACGCCGGTTTTAATTTTTCTAATAGTTGATGTTGCGTTGTGTATGGATGTTTGGAAGGATCTGTCGTTTATATATGAAAAAAGGATGACTTTTAAATATTCTGGAATCTTAGCCGATGTTATTTTATGTTTTAGTCCGTCATGCCCTACACTATCAAAGGCTTGGGCCAAATCTAAGAATATGGTTAGAGTGTACTCCTTGTTCTCAAACCCCTCTTCTATAGTTTCTGTTAAGCGTTGAAGTTGATGACACGTAGAATGCCCTTGTTTGAAACCAAATTAGAAGGCTGGAATTATGTTCTCGTTGACAATCGCTTGGTTTAATCTGTCGTATATAATTTTTTCAAAGAGTTTAGCCATTGTAGATAGGAGGCTTATTGGCCTATAACTTGAAATAAGTTTGTGATCTTTTCCTGGCTTTGGGAAAAGCAAAATGTATGAGTGCTTCCATGTTTGTGGAAAATATCCCAATTTTAGACAAGAGTTAAAAAGTGAACTTAGGTAGGCAATCAGCTTTTTGCTTGCATTTTTGAGTATTAAATTCGATATTTGGTCATGGCCCGGTGCTTTTTTAATCGATAGGGTTTTAATTACTGACATTATCTCCTGTGGCGATGTAGGTTTGATGTCTACACCAGCTAGTGGTCTGTGGGTTTTCACTTCATTTTGTACCAAATTTGCAAAGGCCTGTTGTGTATGCTGTTGATCAAACAGTGTTTCCAAGTGGTCACCAAAAGCAGTACATTTCTCTTCATCGCTATGTAGTAATGTATTATTAACCAGAAGAGATGGGATTTCTTCCGATTTTCGTAGGATTTTCTTAGTAGATCTCCACAATCCTGGATCTTGCGGCTCTAGATCACTTATACGTTTTTGGTATTCAATTATTCTAAGAGTATCTAGTTCTCGCTTAATGCGATGCGACAAGTTATTAACTAGATTTTTGGTTGCAGGATCCCTTGTTCTCTGCCATTCTCGTCTGGCCCGATTCTTTTGCTTAATTAGTTGATTTGTAGAGGTAGGAGGGGTATTGTTTTTAAATGTTTTTCTTGTTTTTGGTGGCGTTGTTGAGAGGCGTAAAAGGAAATGGCAGTTAACGGTAGTAGTGCGGTACTCTTAATTTTCCTGATAGTTTTCTGGTGTTTATTGTAGAATCTTTAGCAACAGCTGCACTTTCCCTTCCAATTTTCTAGACTCATGTCTCCTTCCGGGAATTTTTTAAGTTGGGCTGAGGGGTGCGGATATTCATACTGCACCTTCCCCCACTACTTCGTAAATCTCATGAGCAGCGGCGGTTGTTTTGAAGCTTTTTTTATAATAATGGCTTAAAACATGACAACTGAATATTTCTCAGTGGAATCACTTCAGTATTGAAGATGGAATGTTTTTTGTCCGAGCAAGAAGTTGAAATTGGATTAAATCTCTGATGAGTAAAGTACAAGGGTGAGTCAAAGATAAACCGGAATTATTGTTATTTATTATTTATAAAATAATACAAAAAATATATACACGGACGGTTCTAAACAGGAGTCTGGAGTTGGTAGCAGCTTTTTACATGGTACTACTTTTTCAAGATATAAACTTCCAATCTCCACAAATATTACTGCAGATATTCTCACTCTAAATGAGACGGTATGTTATTTCCTTCACCATTCTTTGCCCGCCCTTTTGTATTCTGGAGTGTTATAATGCACCCATAATTTTTTGAACAATTACTAAACTAATAACCACCTTTAAAGTGATTTCATGAATAGTGAGCCGCCGGTCACCTTCGATAAGATCGCGAACTACATCAATGTTGTCAGCAGTGATACTTGACCTGGGACGTCGATAATGATTTACATTTACCACACTTTCTCGTCAACTCTTAAACTTCTTAGGTTGGTTTAACGTCTTTCATGGCTAACAACTTTTTTATAATCCGTTGCGAAAAGGACGATGTTGCTCACTCATGGCTGTACTGACTAAAAAACTGAGTGAAACAGCTCACCGAGCGTTTCCCCCACTCCTAATACATTGCATTGACAGTCCGCCGTGATTGAAGAAAAGTTATTTATAAAATTTCGGTTTATATGTGATTCGTCCTCGTATAATCTTTTATTTATGAAACAAACCCAAATACTTTTGTTAAACTTTAGTTCTATTTAATAATTATTAGGGAGTAAGTAAGAAATAGTGATTCAAAGATGTAAAATGAGAATAATTGGAAAAGAATTAGAGACTTAAAGAGCGATGTAAAACAGTACGTAATACAAATAAGTTGAATAAATCGAGTTTCATCAGTACTTTAAAAATAACATACAAGAAAATGTCGGGATTGAGGTATCGTCCTAACAATTTTTAGCAGCGATTATTTTATCTGCATTCTTTTTTAATGTAGAAAGCTGAAAGTTGTTTTAAACATACATCTAATTTAAAAACTACCTATTAAAATCTGGTATACAGATTAACTAACGCATCAGTCATTGTCATGAGAATCTGCATTAATACTGATGTCCTCATTTGCAACACGAAATTTCTCGAATCAAAGTTGACCAGCGTATTCACGTGAAGTTTTAGCTCGATTATGAGGTTTGTATATTGAACTTCTATATCACAACTGAGCAATTTTTTTTCTGTTATTCATTTAGATGATATATATACCGTGACACTGTCTATCTGTTATCAAATTATCTTATAGTAGACTTATATTTTATATTTACGAGGTGTGGTAGTTACGAGAATGGACTGCAAGACCTAAAAAAGTGATTTTGTAGTACGAAAACGCCCCATCATATATAGCAAAACCGGTTAGTGACACCATTTCTGCACTTGACTGGAAACTCTTGCCCTACCCGCCGTACTCACCAGATTTGGCCCCTTCTGACGGTAGTCAGAAGGTAGTCAGGTGGTCAGGTAGTCAGTATGACAACAAGTGGTAACTTGTTGTCGTGGATGACTCATGCACTTTCCATGAAACACTTCAACGATTACGGAGATGTCGAAAAATGACTTGATGACTGGGTCACCTTAAAGATGTCTGGTTTTTCTGGGAGGGCATCCACAAATTGTCAGAGAAATGGGAAAAATGTGCAGGTAGCGATGGCGTATGCTTTGTATCGACCATTTTTATGTTTCTCCCAAATTAAACCTGTTTATTTTTAATAAGATATGTAAGATTTATTAACTTGGTATATGCTATACACACCATGGAGACCTTGGACATATTAGACTTAATTAACAATAGTAGACTAATAGTAACAAATTATTTTATATAAATTTTATTAGTATACACTTTATAAAATAGAATTGCTTAAACTTACTAAATAATTTCCTATTTGTTTTTAGATATTTGGTTCATGCATAATTACACAGGTTACACTTTTCAAGTACCTTCTATAGTATATTACTTCTCATTTATATCATGGGATTAATTGAAATTATTTGTATCTGACTTTGGTTTGGACAATGTAGGATTTACCATAAGGCCCTAGATGGGGTATTTATATAGAATTCTACGACAGTAAGGCAGAAAGGCAACAAAAAACATTACAGCAATCACACAACCAAATATTGGATTCATAGGACTTCTATTGAACCTGGTACTTCAAATATATAATATGTCTCCCTTATTAGACCAAAAAAAAAAATGTTTATTTGCCCTCTCCATTTTAAGGGGAGAAATAGGTATAAAACGGCGTATTTTTTATGATTTTCATGAATTTTTGAACATATAGGAACATTTTGAACATATAAGGAATGTATATATTTTATTCATATCTTGGGGTCATTTTATACATATATTCAACAGTATATTCTGAAGTTCTCAAACATTTTTTGTGTACATCCTAGAGGTCACAGTTTTCATCTGAAATCAATTTTTCAAAAAACGTACTTTTTTTATAAATGTCTCATTTATTTCCCTCACTTCCCACAAAAAAATCGAAAATTAATATTTTTTTGAGGAATGTGAAAATTTAAATGATTGTTTACCATTTTTTTGTTCTCATTTTTGCAATAAAAAATAGTTAAAGTAAGGATATTGTTTAGGATTGAGGTTTAAATAAACTGTATTAGAGTATACACAAATTCGAAAAAAGTAGTTTCAAGAAAAAGCTTTTGAAAATAAGAATGGCAGTCGAGGTAAATTTAAGGCAGTAATGAATCAATTTAAACAACTTATTAGTTAATCAGCTACTCCAGCACCATATTGCAGGCCTTCTGCATCTACTAATGCTCATCTTTCTTTCCAATACCTTTCAGATTATTTCTGAATGACTACCTGGTCGACCGCTCCATACTACATGCCACGCGCTCCAACCGTTCGACCGAAGGACACTCACTCAAACACTTATAACTCTTAAACGGCTTGGAATTTTGTTTTGAAATTTTCAGGATATGTTTTTGAATAGTTCTACAATGGATTTATGAAAAAAATCAACTTTTGAACCCTGTAAGCCATGGAAGCCCTGGAAGCCATGGATAAAAAAGGTAGTTGTTCAAATATAAAGAAATATTTTCTCAATTAAGTGATGCAAAACTAAAAGAAGGCATATTATATATAGAAAATTAAATGAAAATGAATTGGCAGTTTGAAAGTGTTTTGTAAGTATAGTGAACAGATTTCTGGCCAACAAGAAAGCTGAAAACTATAAAAACCGCATTGATGAACTCTTGAATGCTTATGAAATTCTATTTATGTAATATATTTTTTATTCGCATAATCATCAGTAATGTTTTAATCTATGTAGTAATCTTAAATGTTTCTTTTTTTCCCCACCGCCGACCCCTTGTGACAAAAAAATAGTACGTGTAAATTTGTTGAACTAGTTTATATATTTTTTAAAAAGGAATAAAACAAAATTTTACTTTGTTATCTATCACTTTTATTTTTAAACAAAATTTGTGTGACTATACGACTTTACATTC
The DNA here is from genome assembly GCA_031761425.1 of Cosmopolites sordidus. Classification (NCBI taxonomy): domain Eukaryota; kingdom Metazoa; phylum Arthropoda; class Insecta; order Coleoptera; family Curculionidae; genus Cosmopolites; species Cosmopolites sordidus. The sequence goes on along the minus strand of JARFXV010000459.1, from coordinate 1,160,500 downwards.
TCAAACATTTGGTTTGGTGTTAAACCAAACCAAACTATAGTCACACAAATTTTGTTTAAAAATAAAAGTGATAGATAACAAAGTAAAATTTTGTTTTATTTCTTTATAAAAAAAATGAACTATCACAAAGTAACGGACAAATCAACCAATAGTTTATTTATGGTTATTTTATGATAAAAAACGACACATAAAATACAATAACAACATATTTAAACGATCATTCTAGAACATAATAACCTTCTACTTTAATAAGTGCTTCTTATTTGCTTGATAGATGTTGATTTGACACGAAGAAAAAACTGTCGCTTCTTTAACTCATCGAAATAATCGTAGACTTTGACCGCCTGTCAGTTTTATCGCTTGCGCATTACGGTCCGTGACACAGCAGATAAGCTAAATATTGGCAAATTTGAAAAAAAGGCGGGCTTCATTCGAAGATAATTATGTTTTGCATTTGGTGGGAATGGAAGGGGCCCATACACTTTGAGCTCCTTCAACTTAATCATGCCATCAAGACCAACCTCTAGTGTTCACCAGCTGAACCAACCGAAGGCAACAATTGAAGTAGATAGGCCAGAATTAGCAGAAAGGAAACGCACGACTTCCCGTTTCAATCAGGACCTGGTAAAACTTGTTGAGCTTCAGTTGGGATGTTTTACCCTATTCACCTTACACATCGGACAATGCATCCTTGGACTACCATCTATTCCGCTCCCTCCAAAATTGTTTATACGGGAAATTTTTTAAAATGCAAGAAGAGGTGAAAACATCCTATTTATATTTTTTGATATTTAAGAAGCTCATTTTTGGTTAAAAGGCAGCATTACGCCCCTTTCACAACATTGGCAAAAAGTAGTAAATAATAGTGGAACTTACATAATAGATCAGATAAATATAAAACCAAATATAAAAATCCCTACGATCTTTCCGCAAAACCGGATAGAAACATATCAATCAAATCAAAGTAATATACGAGACGAAAATAAACTGCACCATAGCAAAGAGCTTTTTATATATTACCATGCTTGTTTCCCACGTTTTCTGCTGAAAATATCGATTCTATAAGCCCATAGGCACATCCAGCGACAACGCACATTTGTTAAACATTATCCGTCTCTTTTTCTTTCTCCGTCGCTAGTGGTAGGGGGAGGTGTTAATTCCAACAATTAACACTAGAGGGCCTTCAAACTTGATACTTAATCTGTACAATAAACAATGTGATATGGCCGTGGAAGACCGTGGTTGCGTAACATTTCGAATTCTTTCTTACAAATGCCATAAAGAGGGTCTACTTAACTGAAAGGCGTGCCGCCAAGGACGAAAAAGTCTCGGGCTTGGTATTTTACCCAAAGAATAACATCTGAATAATAGCGATATTATATTAATATATATTATATTAATATATTATTGGTTGTTGTGTGTTCCACATGAGATTGTGGAACCCAACAGTTGAGTGTCTGATGACACTCAGCACTGTTGTTTCATTCAGCAGCAGTCCAAAGAATTTTAACACTGCATACATGTGCATATTGTATTTTTAACATAACATATATTTATTTGCCAGTTACCTTTTAAAACAAACAAAAATCAAAGTATTTATTAACAAACAAGTTTTAATGCTGCTTGTCCGAATGTTCTTTGACGAATTTTTGACTCGGCGCCACCGAGTTACGCGTGACGCTTTGGCTTTGGATAATTGATCTATCTGTGGAAGAAAGAAAATTGATCTATCTAAGGAAGAACGATCTATCTATGGAAGATAGAAAGATCTATCTATGGAAGAAGAAGACGCTATGTCTTCGGATAATTGATCTATCTAAGAAGAAATCTTTTATAAGTGGCAAAGCAAAAGAAATACTAAATTCTTTAAGCCATTGCCTAAACCTGATAATAATTATTAACATAATTAAAAAATCTCTAAATAAGTACTTAACTGTTGTTAGCTGAACTAAATGAAGTGGTTACACCAGACAACTTCAGAAAAAAATTACAAAATTATTTCGTAAAACCGTAAAGCAAAGCTGCAGAAGATATAGTTTATATGCAGATAGAGTTTATATATAAATCTCTTTGAGAATGGTCATGAGGCCGAAACATGTCAGAAAATATTTTGAATATATTGTGAAACAAATACCAAGTGTTTTAATTATTATCATTGTTACTATGTTTCACCAAATTCCAACCGCGCAATCAATCGAAACTATTGCAAAAGATAGGTGATATCATGAAGATATTGAAAGAAAGCTTTTACATCATTTGGTAATCCACAAATTGCTATCGAAAAAACAACAACGTGTTTTGAGCAATATTTAGAGCTTTTTTGAGCAATACTTAGAGCTTTCTTTGAGCAATATTTAGAGCTTTTTAAGCGAAATAAAAAGATTTTTTTTCATGCGGTATGTGACAATGGGTGAAACATAGTTCCATCACTACACTCTGGAGTCAAATCGGCAGTCAGCTGAGTGAACAGCAACCGGTGAAAGACGTCCAAAGCGACCAAAAACACAACAATCGGCACGCAAAGTTATGGCCTCTGTATTTTGGGATGCGCATGGGATATTTCTCATTGGTTATCTTAAGAAAGGTAAAACTATCAATAGCGAATATTACATAACGTTCTTAGAGCGTTTAAAGAAGCGTTTCACCAAAACAATTTACCGTATTACAAATTGTTGGAAACGATGGCAAAATTGCATGAATTGAACTACCAATTGGTTCCTCATCCACAGCAGGACAACGCACCGCACCGTCTTATATAGCAAATCCAGTCAAAGAAGTGTTAAAATTACTTGGATGGGAAGTTTTATCGCACCCGCCGTACTCTCCAGACCTGGCTCCATCCCACTACCACCTTTTCGCATCGATGAGGCACGCGGTTGGAGAGCAGCACTTCGATTTCGAAGAAGTTAAAAAATGGCTCAATGAGTGGTTTAGCTCAAAGGGGAAACTGTTCTGTTGGAATGGCATCCATAAATTGCCTGAGAGATGGGCAAAATGTATAGAATCAAATGGCCAATACTCTATTGTAAATAACGGGTTTTCTTTAGCGAAAAAACCGGAAAGGGATTACCGACACACCTGGTATGTCTTCTCAATGTGGACTGGTAGTTTTTGGACGATTATAATAATATTGATGATATTATTGATATATTTTATAAAAAAACCTATACCAGATATTTGACTCTTATGTTCCACAATTAATAACATTAAATTAAAATCAGGGTATTATATAAAGTATAAACACTCTTGAATGCTTACTTATCGAAGTAAAAGGAACTAAAATTAAGTTGTAAATTGAGACGATTTAATAATAAATTTCCATAAATTTCGATTTAAGTTATAAATCGAAACGATGGCTAAATTGCATGAATTGAACTACCAATTGCTTCCTCATCCACAGTATTCTCCAAATTTGGCCTCCAGCGATTATTTCCTGTTTTCAGACATTAAAAAAATGCTCGTCGGAAAAAAAAATCACTCCAATGAAGGCCGAAACTGAAGAATCTTTTATAAAATATGTATAGAAATGTTAGAAAATCTTATGATGAATAAAGTTTTATATTGATGAATAAAGTTTTACATTATATTGTTTACAGATAAATCAAATATTTTCTTTTTGTAAAAAAAATCCTACCGCGATAACTATCAAAACTGCACTCGAACAATATTTTACTTCAAGATAAGTTTCATTTTACAAAAAGGGAATCGAAAGTTTGTCATATTGACGGGATAACATTATCATTAACGATTGAGATTACGTGTAGATTAAAACTGTATTAATTCTAAAATAAAATAACATTTTGTGTAGCATCAACAACAACTTTACTTGTGGTTAATCCGAATATAAATTGAACAGTTATTATGTGTGTTCTCTTATGTTAAGTAAACTCTAGTGACGAAAAATAGATTTTTAAAATAATTGTTTCTATTTAAGTAATAATAACTTAGAATATCATACTAATATCCTACCTAAGTTATCAGAAAAAGTTTAAATGATAAATTAATATTCAGTCATAATTGTATATCAGTTGAAAAACTGGTTAGTTTTAATACAAAATGGGTGGGACGAATATTTGGGCGGTGAGCTGTAAACTCGACAGGCCTTGGGTTTAACACCACTAGCGATCGTTGAACTCGAGTGGAGGATAATCTAAAAGTGGACTTGACTTGCCCGTTAACTCTTCCTGTGTCACAGATAAAAATACGGAATATCACAAAAATAGCCGTCGGTCTTTTCATACCCCACGTCAACACCTCGCCGTATCAAATTTGGGGGCTGTTTTTGGTACAGATTATACTACATATCCGGTTCGTTCAAAGGGGCGTTACAATTATAATAGCAAACATGGCAATGTATGTATTGAAAGTTTGGGTGAATGTTTCTTTTCGAATTGTGGTCAATAAAATAAGAGTGGAGAAACCTTATTAATATTTTTGCTTCATTCAGTGCAATATGATATGTACTTGACTTGCTTTTCTGTAATGATAATTGTTGGATTCTGCACAATAATGCTCCGTTGGTTGATGAAAATATCTACCACCCATCGTTTATTATAGTTAAAAATATGCTAAGATGGCAAATTTTTCGAATAATAGGTACATAAAGAGTAATGTACATAAGATTACATTAACTTCTACTTAACTTTTACATTATTACATTAACTTACATTAACATTCTACTGACATTAACCTCATTACATTAACTTTCTACTGACATTAACCTCAAAAGTACACAAGTTACGTTCTGCCAAAATAACAGCATTATAGATTTATAATTTTTTGAAAATGTCGAGTTTTGTGTCTGAAATGTCGAGTTTTGTGAAGAGGCTAAAACATCAAACGAAAAAAGCCGCTGAAAGTGATCATTTGCTAGTAGAGACTTACGGTGAGTAAGCTGCAACCATAAGAACACGTAAAATGTGGTTTCGACAATTCAAATGTGGTGATTTCAAGGTTCAAAACAAAGAACGTCCTGGTAGGCCGAAAACGTTCGAAGATGCGGAATTGCAGGAGTTATTGGATGAAGACCCAAGACAAACTCAAAAACAATTGGCAGAAAAGTTGAATGTGAGCCGAGTCGCAATTTGTGAACGTTTACAAGCGATGGGAAAGATCCAAAAGGTGGGAAGATGAGTGCCACATGAATTGAATGACAGGCAATTAGAAAATCGAAAAATCGTCAGTGAAATGCTGCTTCAAAGGTATGAAAGGAAGTCATTTCTGTATAGAATAGTAACGGGTGGTGAAAAATGAATTTATTTCGAAAATCCCAAGCGAAAAAAATCATGTTTATCACCTGGTGAAACTGGTCCATCGACTGCAAGGCCAAATCGCTTTGGTCGTAAGACCATGCTCTGTGTCTGGTGGGACCAGTTTGGTGTCGCATATTATGAACTGTTGAAACCTGGAGAAACAGGTAATACTGATCTACCGACCAAAAATGATCAATTTGAACTGTGCATTGATCGAAAAACGTGCACCGCACCGTCTTATATAGCAAATCCAGTCAAAGAAGTGTTGAAATTACTTGGATGGGAAGTTTTATCGCACCCGCCGTACTCTCCAGACCTGGCTCCATCCCACTACCACCTTTTCGAACCGATGAGGCACGCGGTTGGAGAGCAGCACTTCGCCGATTTCGAAGAAGTTAAAACATTGCTTAATGAGTGGTTTAGCTCAAAGGAGAAACTGTTCTGTTGGAATGGCATCCACAAATTGCCTGAGAGATGGGCAAAATGTATAGAATCAAATGGCCAATACTCTATTGTAAATAACGTGTTTTCTTTAGCGAAAAAACCGGAAAGGGATTACCGACACACCTGGTATGTCTTCTCAATGTGAACTGGTAGCTTTTGGACGATTATAATAATATTGATGATATTATTGATATATTTTATAAAAAAAAACTATACCAGATATTTGACTCTTATGTTTCACAATCAATAACATTAAATTAAAATCAGAGTATTATATAAAGTATAAACTCTTTTGAGTGCTTATTTATCGAAGTAAAAGGAACTAAAAAAAAATTAAGTTTCAATTTATAACTTAATTTTTTTTTAGTTCCTTTTACTTCGACTGCATATAAAATATATTTAGAAACTGTTGAGAACTCTATTTCCAATGATTCTGGAGGATTTTGGTCGTATATTAGTAGTAAAGCAGCCCCTAGGCATTCAATATTATAGTCCATATATTGAACAATATATTGTGCAATATATTGACTGGAGAACTCACACATTGCAATATTATTGTCTAATATTACAATATTATTGTCTAATAATTTAGTTTACAACTGACCCTTCTATAGCCAAGAGCTTAACATGTCAAAAAGTAAAGCTTGGGTGATCATTGCTTTAGTCATAGCTTTGAAGAAGAAGGAGGAAAAAAAACGCAGATGGATTATCAGCATCTGGTTAAATGTTTTATATTTACAAAACAATTGTTCGTATTGTTTATTTATAAAATTATTTAATAAATTTTCTCTCTCCTTCTTTACTTTATCTTTAGCCCGTGGAGAAAATTATTAAAAAGCTGAGGAAGTTCACCGTGCTTCACGTTAGAATTGGTGACTAATTATGCAGATTTCTACTGTTTTACCTCACTAATCGCCAATATTATGAAAATTATAAAAACTACCACTCATTCATTGATTATTTCGTCGGGCTTTAGTATTGTGAAAGTCTTATATTTGCAGATAACTTGAAACTTGAAAACCAGGATTGTGGGGAGCTGTAGAGAAATTTGGAAAACGAGTAAAAAAGCTGTGAGTTAAATAACTTTAAGTTTAATTAACTACCTAATGTTTAAACTTTAGGAATAACTTTTGATACAAACCTTTCTTTTGGGAATCACATAGATAATATAGTGAATAGTGCTTGTAGTATTTTGGATTTATAAGACGTAATTGCAGATCGTTTGATAAGTATGATGCTCTAAAGACTTTTTTCTATGCTTATGTTAGATCTAAAATAGAGTAATGGTTCTGTGGTGTGGAGTCCATATAAACCATAAGAAACATTTGGACGATGTAGAACGGTGATTTTTAAAGATTCTTCAGTTTATCTAGTAAGAGGTTTTGATCATCACCAGTTGGTGATTATGAATAATTTTGTGAAATTTTTATACAAATTGCTGCATAACAAAATTGAGAGCCCCTGCTTGCTTGGCCAGATAAATTTTTGGATAGTGAGGGTAGACTGTTTAGTTTTAGGGTCATTGAGTATATGAAGAATATTGCAGAGCAGCAGCTGTGCCAGTAGCAGCTGGCACTTATCTTTCGTGATATTGGCCAGTTGACAGACATGTTTTTCACGATCACCGGTTTGCATTATCAGATATACTACAACCTCAATATCATGGTAATGTTACTGACAGTGAAAGCGGCAGTGATTTCGCTGTTGTTTATGTTTCTCAGGAGAAAAAGCGTAAAAGCTTTGAGGATATTCTTCATGAAATATCACCGCTGCTAAAACAAAATCCACCACCAGGTCCATCGTCTTCTCGAGCCCAAAGAAGTATTGCTCAGAAAGCACAATTATTATCAACTATTGATAACGTTCTGGGATTAAACCGAAGCATCAAAGAAAGGATTAAAAAGACAAAACCACAAAATATTGGGAAGAAAAGATATGGAAAAGAAGAGAAGATTAAGAAGAAAAAACAAAGAGTATAAATGAAAACTACATTGTTTTGTACCATATGTGATAAAATAAAAGAAGAAGAGATGCATAAGAGATTCATTACATGTCACAATGCATTACATTCAAACAAAATTTTCATAGGTTCAAGATCAAAAAGTATTTTTCTTTTCTCTCATTCTAAAGAACCAGTGGCCCATCGCAAGAAACCGGTTTGCTTGGATGGACCGAACACTCAATTTTTTTTATGATAATAATAAGTAAGAAAAAATAGTTATGTTAGTTTGAAGATTACAATAGTACAATTATTTTCCATCTAAATGTTTTTATTAAAAATGATTTTACAAGCTCATATATAATAAAATGTTTAAGTGGTTCAAATTCAAAAAAAGTTCAAAAATAAATGGTGGCCATAGAATAATGCGATATTTTATGAATATGTCCGTTTGAAACTCTTTCATGATATTCAAGCAGAAAGCACAATCATCATCTCCAAATCTAAACTTTTTTAGGATATAAGTCAGAAATAAAATTACGTGGAAATTTTCCTCCCACAGTAATAAATAATTTCAAATCTGTAGTATCGTTTGAATTACGACTTGACCAGTTCTTCGCAGCACAAATAAAGAGCCGCACCGAACAGCGGCGGCTCGTGGGTTTTTAAAGTGGGAGGGCGTAGAAGAAAATAATGCCGCTGAAGATTTTTCCTTCCTTCTTTTTACCTTTCGTGCTATTGAAGCCCTATACAGGAGGTGAATCAAGAAAACATTAAAATTTTATATTGTTGCTACTTTCAAGGATATGGTTGTTGCTTGTTGGACAGATAAAGGAATGAATAAGTACGTACTTACGGTTTCCCGAAGTGTAAACCATTCAAGCACTTTATTGTAACTGCAAATCAATAGAAAAAATTCTAAAAATTTCATGAGATGTTCGAAAAGTTCAAAAACTTATCAAAGTTTTATGACAAAAAAGGGTTATTGTACACATTCTTGTCTGTGAGTTACAACTCGTCGTATCCTAGTTTTTAAAGTGAAATTTCATTTAATTGTTTTTGTCCAAAATAAATTTCTCAATCGCGAGGCGAACGAAATACGCGACGCGAGACCTATCAAACGCTCCGTACCCGTCAAATCAGCGTTTAAAACTAATTACCGATACGCTTGGTCGCAGGGAATTTAGGTCTAAATGGCATGTTTTAGAAAGTAGTTAAACTCCCGAATTCTGGCAACCAATAAAACATGTAACGCCAACGACGAGATAAGATGACGTGGCGTACGGTCGCTGAAGGTAAATGTCCGACCAATGATGTAAAAATTGTGATGAGAGGATGGAATTTTTATCCGCATTATTTGGTGTGATGTGTCGACAGACGTTGTTCTACATTTGGAGATTTTAATTGTTAATAATATCTTAAAATATGTTAAAGGAAAGAAACTGAACGGATATAAAATATGTGGTTTTGCTCTGAAAATTTGTTTACTGTGATAAATGCTGGAGCAAATGCAACGCCCTCCTTCACGAGCCACCACTGGCACAGAACAAAGTGGATATGAACCATATGCCAAGTGGGTTTGTGCCTTTCTGAAAAAAAAAGTAAGTCACATCAACGCTCTAGCGGTTATTTAGTGATCCAACATCGACAAACCATGCCTGCCCCAGAATTCGAACCCGGGACCATTGGATAGGCGACTAATCTACCAGATCACTGCTGTCGGCTCTAAAAAAAATGTTTTATGTTATACCATAAAAAATACTAAAGATTCTGTATAGTTTCTATCATATTTATAATTTACACCTACTCTACGTTATTTTCCTAGCGGTTACATACTGAGACCATGGTCTAAAAAATTTATCAAAGCAACAATTATTACAAAACATTTTTCTGTATATTCTAAAAACATTAACGAACAGTATTTTACATGTTTACCTAAACTTTCTGCAAAAAGTAACTGAGCCATTGAACCAGAAATGAGCTTCATCGGTAAGGGATAAGTAATTGTCGAAATACTTTTCAGACAGCTTGTAATACCTTTGGGTATCTTGTAAACATAACCTCACAGCGGCAGTGGTCGATTTTCGTTTACATCATAAAGTTTTTCGTAATTAAAAAGGTCAGTTTATGTGCCATGTTTATGTCTATATCTGAAGAAATCTGCGGCTGAAGCTCACTGACACTTTTGGTGAAGTCGCTGTGAGTGAAAGAACGCGTTGTGAATGGTTTCAACGCTTCAAGAGCAGTGATTTTCACTCGGCATAGCGGTGAAAGAGGAAAAGTTTTTGAAGATGAAGAATTAGAGGCATCGCTTAATGAAAACTCGTATCAAAGTCAAGGAGAGTTGTCAAGATCATTAGGAGTGACTCAACAAGCAACTTCAAAATGCTTCAAAGACCTGGGAATGACCCAAAAGTAAAGTTATTGGAGGCCATACGAGTTGAAACCCAGAGATTTTGGACGATGTTTGTGAACAGCTCAGTGTAGTTTATTATGAGCTGTTAAAACCATCTGAAACAATCACAGGGGATCGTTATCGAATGCAATTAATTATTATATAAAAAATATTTTTTAAGGGCTATGGAACATTTCGACTTATGTTATTCTATTAATATTGAGTTCGTACGTAATGAATTTCATTGGGAATCCATAAACCACGTCGAATGTCAAAACAAGGTAAAAATGAAAAATATCTTACAAATTGTTTTCAGTGTAAACAGCCGTATCTTTTCGTGTAACTATATTTTTACCACCGAAATGAATCTTGGGGGTAGCGCCCTTGTTTTTTTCCGTAACATCTGGCCGACATAATGTTTCTCTCTGTTTGGGAGGTGAACGTCCTTTATCAAATTTTATTGGTATCTTGCGCGAGAATACATAAATAAAAACCAGCTTACGTAAACAATCTTTTAAAGTTCTGAATAAATTAGGATAACAGATACTTTGATGTGATCGTAGATGATTGCTATTCATTGATTTTTTGGAGGCCCTGGAATAATTAAATTTAGATTATTATAAAATAGTTTATAATTGAAATTATTAAATATGTAATTATACGGGTAGCAGCATTGATATATTAAGACAAAAATATAGTTTACGGGAAATATTTCATTTATGGCAGAAGCATTTTTAGTTATTTTTTTTAGATTGGTCATTTTCTCTCAATAATTTTACTAAACACTTTTTAAAATAGATATACTAGTCTGATTTCATTTTTTTTACAACTTTTTCTTACAACTACAGCGGAGGAAAAGTATTTGAACAAACCGAGTTTTCTCTGTTTTTTAAACACTAACTATTAGTCGTACTATAATTATTCGTACTATAATTAATCGTACTATAATAATCGTACTATAAATAAAGTAGAATATATAGAGTGCAAGGAAAATAGTTTTTGTAAATTTAATGAACGATTTTTGACATTATTTGTAAAAAGATGCTTACAAGGGTTAAAAACTTAAGGAGTTCTGCGGAAAAAAAGGAAAATTTTTAAATCACCAATCGAAAAGTTATAAGAATTATCACTTTAAGCAAATATGTGTAAAACCATATTTGACAAATATTAATTGGTTATTACTTAAACAAATAAATCAATAGACATTATTAAAACAATTATGTTTAAATCAAAAAGTGTGTCTTATATCAGTCAAAGCTAACATGGCAACGTCGCATCAACTATTTAAAAAGTTCCCCACGATAAAGATCCCCAAAGATAAAGATAAAACAAAATATTTCAGTGTATGCATTTAAAACCAGAATTGTATTCTGTTCAGGAATATCACGATATGATTCTTATTTACGGAGCAGCTGTTGCCATCTAGATTAGAAATATACCAGGGCTTTGCAACGTGTTTGGGAAAATAGGTTAAAACGCTGACATAGACTCAAATGGTAGACATTTTGAACATTTAATTCAATAAAACAATTAATCAGTTGTTTCCTAATATGACATGAACCATTTAAAACCTATTTTGGTGTGAAAAATTGGTGCTAGTAATTTCAACTTTAACATTTAACGAAAATAATGTATACATTTTCCTTTTTTTTGTAACAAAACCAATCAAATTAATGCTGAAATGTATAGAATAAATGGCTGTAATGATATTACATTTTATTTACACGTAATACCTTAAGAATTCAATAAAACAAAAAAAATTAAACCTAACAATTGGCCAGTCGCCACTTATGAAATTTCTGACCTGTTTTTCGCGGAAATGGCTGCATTTAGGATTAATGCTTTAAGAAAAGTTTTTATACAAAAATGATGTAAAGAATTGTTCATTGAATTAACAATTTTAAGTGGTTAATAAGGTATCGATTATTCAAACGAAAAGGTATTTAAACGGTTCATTTAATTCATAGTGTGAAAAAACAATTTTAATCCATTTTACGCGTATACTAAGTGAGTGTTGGTAGTTAATGTTCTGATAATAATGGATATAAGAAGCCGGGTGCTGTTTTTTGTAGGCACGTGCAGAAATTTTGAATTTAAAAATAATTGCCACGAAATTGCTACAAATTGCCAAACTTTAAGGTCTTATTTATCTGTTACTACTGAAAAAAATGAAAGAACTGGTGACATTGAGAACGAAAAGAAAGAAAGAAAAGGAAAGAATACAAGAACCATCAGCAGAATTCAACGAAAATATCAACTTCTGTTGGGAACAATGGCTTTGTTCAAGTCAAGATGTAATCAATGATGTTGCGTATTATTCTTGAGTAAATGTCACGCATAGGACTGGAATAAATTGTTTACGTAATTGGGAATATGGAGGGAACAACTCCCGTAAGAAAACCTGCAATAGTCAGAAAAAAAGGACAAAAAATTAGTTTCTACCACTGTTATACTACTGTTCTACTACTCATGTTCTACTACTTTTCTACTACTTTTCTATTACTTCTCTATTACTTTTCTATTACTTTTCAACTGCTTTTCTACTACTTTTCTACTACTTTTCTACTACTGCTCTACTACTTTCTGCTACTTTTCACCACTTTTTCTACTGCATTCCGAATATGTTCTACTAGTTTTTTACCGCTTTTCTACTACATTTCTACTATCTTTCTACTACTTTTCACTATATTTCTACTAATTTTTTATTATATTTCCGCTACTTTCCTACTACTTTTTTACTATTTTCTACTGCTTTTCTACGATCCTTCTACTACTTTCTACTTTTACTTCTTCTACTTTCACTTCTTCTAAAAATGCCTTTAACCACATGAATACCTGTAATCTTGACAAAATACTGTTTTCAAAGGCTTATTGTAAAAGTTACCTTCGCACTATGCCCAAGTCTGAAACAAAACTTGATAGCGCAATGTTGGTCGAAATTGTTACTCATTTTCAAAATTCCACCAATTTGTTGCAAATTGCCAACATTTAAGATCTTATTTATCATAATGAAATAAATGGAAGAACTGGTTTACATTGAGTACGAAAAGAGAAAAAGAAAAGGCAAGAATTATCAAGTCACTATCTATATTACTTCTTGTTCTGTAGTAAATGTCACACCCGAAAAAAAAAACTTTCATCAGTTTAAAAAACAAAGACAATAAGATTAGTTTCTACTATTTTTCTACTACTTTTCTTCTATTTTTCCTTTCTTCTACCTTTCTACCACTTTTCAACTACTCTTCAAATAGTTTTCTACTATTTTGTACTACTTTTCTACTGCTTATCTACTACTTTTTTGCTGTATTTCTGTTACATTTCTAATACATGTCTACTACTATTCTACCACTTTTCTAATAATCTTCTACTACCTTTAAACCACTTTTCTACTACTATCTTTCTATTACTTTTCCACCACTTTTCTACTACCTTTCTGCTACCTTTCTACCACCTTTCTACTACGTTTCTACCACTTTCTTACTATTTTTCTACTACTTTTCACTACTTTTCCACTACGTTTTACAACTTTTTTACCACTTTTCACTTTTATACTACTTTACTGCTTTTCACTACTTTTCTACTACTTTCTACTTTCACTTCTTGCAGATAAAGGTCTTGTTGTCTTCAATCGAGTAACGACCTTCAAGAAATGTTTTAAACTGTGGTCTAAGGCATGAAAACCTGGACCACTGACAAAATACTGTTTCCATAGACTTGTTGGAAAAATTTCCTTCGCACTGTGCCCAAGTCTGAAACAAAGTTTGATAGCACAGCGTTGCTTGAAATTGTCACTCATTTTCAAAACGCCTTAGAAAAATCCTGTTCATAAAAATAAATCTACGGGCTATGAAGTGACTCTAACTAGTACTGCAGATGCATCAGATGTTCCTCCCTTCAAAGAGAAAATCAACAGCTTCATTACTTTATGTACGCACTTCATAATTAAAAAAATAATGATGCAGAAATAAAGAAAAATAAGAATAATGGGTTTGTTGAAATCTTTTCTAGTACATATTTGCAAACTGTATTTTCACATCTTGACATTTCAGAATCCGAATATACGGTAGTTGTGAATATTTGTATAATAATGCTAATTTATAAAAATGGAGTTCTATTTTACCAAGGATATTGGTTATTTAAATGGATATACAAGCCAATAAAATTGTTACTTGTGTGATACAAAAATCCAAAAATTATCATGCAATCTATTATGATCCCAAGTTACGCGAAATTAAATTACAAACTCTTTTGGTTCTACCACATTTAAATGTATGTGTTTACACGAGTACATTTGAAAGTTAATTTTGATATTGTGTTTTCCAATAAAATGATTTTAATATTTTCCGTTAATGAGTAATATCACGAAGATTGAAACCAAACGTTTTTAGAAATTCAAGAAAAGAACAATTTAACAGAAATATTTCAATCATATTTGATATTAAATCACAAGCGGAAACAAACATATCTAACCACAGCATTTTTAAAAATATATTATTAATAAGTAGGAGATGTATAATGTAGTATAATGTAATGAAGCTGAATTGTTATGATTTTTTAAATTTAATTGAAATTACGATTCTACATTATCTTTTTCAAACAGTGCTGTAACTCAGATACAAGTATCGCCTTTAGTTTGTTGGGTGTTGCTCTGGGTCATTTTCAATTCGCTCCAAAAACTCAAGACATTGTTCTATCCTATTGTCCTTTCGATATTTCGAAAAGGTTTTCGGAACCATTTTCAAGTAGATTTTCTTTATCCCCAATTTATTGGTTCGTACTCACGTCTATTATTTCTTATATGTCGGGTTCGACCAAATAAACAATTTAAATATATTGAAAGTGGTGTTAACTTGGTCTTTTAATATACGTTCCCTTTTTATAATACGATTCGGTATAAACTTGATTTTTAATTGGTTGTAGAATGTAATGGACTTGAGAGTGGACGGCGTCACCCAAGTCTCACCGGCGTCACCCAAGTCACCCAATTCAAAAAAATAATTATTAAAGTTAACTGAGGTAGCCGATACTTGATGGACATTCATTTTAAATAAATAAGTAAATATTACTATCTAAAAGGAAAAAAAAGTATTTAATTTAAAAAAAAGGAAAAATTTTAAAAAATCTATAGTGAAAATTTTAAATATTAATCTTTACTTATTTATATATAATAATTATGCCGCTCAAATATCAGTACTTTCAAGTCTGAACTTTTAGGAATATTTTTGTTTATTATTTAAATTATCTATGAAACTAATAAAGTTAATAAAATTATCATAAACTAATAAAGTAAAAATTAGACTAGAAAAGTCTTTCATTACAAATTTCCGATGAGTTTCCATCAAGAAGAACCCAATATAATCCAAAAATTAATTTTATTCGATTTTTAAATTATAAATAATCGATTAACCCATAAATTTAATATAATCACATAGTCCAATGATAACGTGAACAACGAAATCAAAATACGAAAAATAATCAATTAAGATTGTCCTAGACCACAAAAGTACACCCGAAGTAGATCCGAGTTCACTATGCAACAGGCATCAAGGGGGCGATGACCGAGCATCATTACGACACACGGGGTTATTAAACAAGTGAATAACGTTACTATTAGCCCTTCTCCTTCTACCACCCGGGCTAAGCGGCAGGGAGTGACAAGGACGGACGACGACGTTCGACGAAAAGGAAGAATGTGACGTGCAGCACCAAGTCACTCAGCGAACTATGACAACGGGTTGGTTTCTTTTCTAGTTCTATAAAGGACCTATGAGAAAATTTTCTTTGGCCGGTTGGTCCGAGATCTGGTCGACAGCGTTTGTTTTATTGTTTCTTTTTTTCAAGCGGGCGCGCGTAACTTTAAAGACCGATCAAAGATTTTTTGGGATTTAAAAGATAAATTAAAAGTACAACTTGTTTATCTACCACACTTTATTTATTTAGACACATTAACTTTAAATTAGGACACATTTTATTAACAATAAACAATTTTGATTAAATATAAAATAAAATTTTAAAATTACACTATGGCGAGATCAAGTAATAAAAAGCGCAGCAGTTTTTATTATTTATCTGTATTTATCTCTTAATTTTAATTATACGTATATAAATTCTCTTTGGATTAGGAAACAGTAGCATTTTATTACTTAAGCCTAGAATGCGATCATGAGAAACACCAGAAGAAATTTTAATATGTATAATTTTTTCTGAATGAATTGGCAACAACGCCGATTTCGTTATGTTTATTTAGTTTAGAGTATATGTTGTTAGTCACACGCGTTTGTCTAGTAAAATACTTTTAGTTATTTTATATGTGGGGTGACGAGTAACCCCAGGTAAGGATTGATTGTAATTTGAATTTATTAAAAAAATCAGAAATAACGTAATTTTTTAATTTCTGTCTGACCGAATGATCCGAATTTTGAGAAAACTCTATATTATGATGGAACGATGAACTGACTACGAAAACAATGTTTCAATTCAGTCCGACAGAGAGAGCACCTATTGAGCAGAAGAAAGTGGAAAAGATGAGAGAGAATAACGGCTTTCAGGAAAAGTAATAAAACTTCCATGTCGTACTCGGACACCTAAACAAAACATTGTTTTATATGTTCCAGGACCAAACGAGGCGGCTAAAAATATTACAACCGACTTAGAAGTATGGACGTTACTTTTTAACGCGGATATAACAGACATTATTATATTGTATCCCCTTTGTGGATCAGACCTTGACGTGGTAAAGGGGTTTGAGTAGGACAATGAAGCTTTGAGCTATGCCGTCTGGAACGTAAGTTCCTGGGAGAGTTACCTCTGGCGGACAGATCGACGCAGATGCCTCAGACTAACATAATCCAAAATCCAAAATCTGCCAACCCGCATTGGACCAGTGTGGTAGATTACGATCCATGCCTTCAACATGACAGTAAAACTTCATTCCCCGGAGGCCAAAGGGCAACTACCTACGGCAGCGGGAAGATCTTCCCCAAGGCAGAGGGTGCTAAGAATTACCGGGTTAGATCAGGCTGCCATTGGAATTTTGACATTGCTACGCTTAATATACGAACAATGCAAACGGAGACCCGACTGGAAGAACTGTTAATCGAACTTGACAACATACATTGGGATATTATCGGGCTCTGTGAAATACGAAGAAAGGGTGAAGAGTTAATCAAATTAGAACCAACTGGTTACGTACTCTACACCGGAGGTATGGAGAATGGACGATGATAGTGGAATTGGATTCCTCATCAATGGAAAGCTGAATGACAGTGTATTCAAATTTGAAAGTATATCCGACAGATTAGCCCAAAGCGTTATTCGGCCGAATAAAAAGTTTAAGCTTCAAATCGTCCAAGCTTATGCACCAACTATAAGCCATAGAGATTAGGAAATTGAGGAATTTTATGACGATGTGGCGCATCTTTTAGACAAAGAGAAGTGTAGGTATAAAATCCTGATGGGCGACTTTAATGCCAGAATCGGAGAAACAAGAACTGGTGAAAATGCAACTGGACCATATGAAAATGGTGAGCGGGACAATAGAGGTGAGAGGCTGGTTGATTTTGCTAAAGGACAAAAACTCTATAATATGAATTCGTTTTACAAGAAAAAGATCAACAGAAAAATGGACATGGAAAAGTCCATCTGGACTCACAAGTGAAATTGATTACATCATGTCAAACAATAAAGCATTATTTTGCAATTGTACTGTCCTTGACCATTTTAATGTGGGAAGTGACCACCGAATGGTACGAGCAAAGATTAGGACAAACTGCCGAAAAGAGCGCGACACAATAATAAAATCAAAAAGAGGCAAAGTGGATTCTGAGAAGCTGCTGGAGAGGGGCAGAGATTTTGAAATTGCTCTGTCGAATCTCTTTGCTGTGTTACAAGACCCGGAGGAGATGGAAATTACCTACCAATATGAAGAAATCGCCAACCATGTGCTTAAAAGGGCGGCTTCAATAGCACCAGAAGATAAATATTTCAAAGAGTCAAAAATTTCCAATGAGACCATTAATTTAATGAAAAAACGTTTGACAATGGAGAATGCAGACAGTCCTTTTGGCAGGGTCGAGAACGTTGAGTTTAGCAAAACTATAAGAAAACGTATTCGAAAGGAAACGCGTCGATTCAACATGCAGCTTGTGGAAAAAGCTCTTGAAGAAAACAGGCGAATTAACAAAGCTAAGCAGAAGCTAAGAATGAAAAGGACACGAATGTTCTTCTTAATGCGTAAGGATGGTACAATATGCAGGGAACGGACGGAAATGTTAGAGGTTGTCCGAAGATTTTATTCAAAGTTATATGAGGACCAGAATCAAGCGAGAACAGCAATGCCCACTGAAGACATGTGCCGGATATTCTGGTAGAGGAAGTGACCAAGGCTATAGACTCGATGAAAAATGGCAAGGCTCTAGGAAAGGATAGTATAACTACGGAGATGTTAAAAGTTGGCGGTCAGACTTTACATCAAACACTAGCAAAATTATACTCAAAACGTCTCAAACAACAAGAAGTACTCAGCTAATGGAAAAATGCAGAAGTGATTCTTTTAAATAAGAAAGGAGCACGGGAAGATTTAAAGAACTACCATCCAATAAACCTCCTGTCAATGATGTACAAAGTTTTCACCAAGATACTATCCAAAAGAATACTAAGAAAATTTAATGGCGCACAACTAAGAGATAAGGATTAACGGTGCATGGAATAAGGATTAATGGTGCATACTTAAATAATCTTTTTTCGATCAATTTTTTTTCAATTTCCTCGATGTCCTTCTTTCTATTCAAAAAGAGTGTTTCTGTGCCTTATAAACATTCTTGCTTAATAACTGTGTTGTAATATTTCAGTTAGGTATTTTTAGATATGTATTTTTTGTTGTAAATATATAGTGTAAGTCTCAATGCAGTTTCCATTTTTTGACACCTATCTTTATTGGCCGCTTTCTTCAACCCGTTTTCTATGATTATTTTACCCAAATATTTAAATTGAGAGACTCGTCTGGTGTTACCATATTCTTTTTTTAGGAATGGTATTCTTAGTCTGTTGCAGGTCATGTATTGTGTCTTTTCAAAGGAAATTTGAGTCCTACCTTTTCTGCTGTTCCTTTTAGGATTTCAATTTGTTTTTGTGCTGTTAATATATCTTGAACTAAAACTACTAGATCATCACCGATCACCGACTTTTTTACACACCACTTCTGTATTACTTTTTCTGGAACACAATTAAATAAGAGTGGCGAGAGTCCATCCCTAGTCTCTCTCCGGTTTTAATTTCAACAGGCTCTGAGATATCACCCATAAATTTAACATTTGTGCTAATTAGTGTTGTTTTAATAACTGGCAGCGTTTTCAGATCTAGTCCTTGTTCTTTTAAGATTTGTACTGTACTGTGTGTATGTGTTATTGTACAGTTTTTGATGCCATAGGATCAATATTAGATTCAGGATCTGCCCGGTCGAAAACCTGCTTGATATTCACCAATTTTAAGTTGTAACTGTCCCTGTGCTCTGTCTAGTAGACATTGAGATAGAATTTTGTAACATACTTGGAGAAGAGGTATCCCTCTGTAGTTTGTTACATCCGTTCTATCTTATTTCTTATGTAATGGGTGGATTAGACTATCTTTGCAATTTTCCGAAATCCGTTCGGTTCGCCAAACTTGTCGTAGAATTTTGGTTATTTCCTTGATTGTACCTGGACCAGCGGACTTCAAAACTTCAGCAGTGATTTCATTTTCAAACTTTGTTATTTTTAAGTCGATTTGTGTAATCGGAAGCAAATACTTTTTGGTTTACTTATTTAACCTGTTAATTTAGTTTTAAATGTTTTGAAAAAATTTCGGGTGTTATTTTTTTGGAAATCTTTTTCTATTTCATTAAGTTGATTGTTTTCATATTTTCTTTTAGTTTGCCTAATTAGCTTTGATGTTTCATTTCTTACTTCCAAAATGATGTTATAGTTTATTTCTGTTTTTTGACTTTTCCACTCTTTGAATGCTTTATTTCGGGTTAAAACTGCGTGCTCGCAAACTTCATCCCACCACGGATGTTTGCTATGTTTTTGTAAAGGGATCAACTTTACGCCTGTTTCAATATTTTTTTTCTTTCAGTTCTTGCCAGTTCCGTGGTGGTTGTTTATCAAGCTCGTCTGTTAGGGTTGGTTTTATTTTCCTAGGGTCGAACTTTGGGATTAATTGTCTCTTTTGAACAATATTTCGTGGTTTTAACCTACGATTGATTCTTGTCAAGTAGTAATCCGTGTCTATGCGAGCTCCTTTCCTGACTTAAAATTCAAAATCTCTTTATAATTGGGGTACGAAATAGCAACATGGTCAATTTGAAATTCCCCATGTACGCGTTTGGGCATCTCCGGGTATTTTGTTTTGTTATTTTCTTCTTAAACTGGGTTGACATTATTTTTAGTTTAAATTGCGGTTGAACATAGTTCAACCAATCTTCTGCCATTATGGTTGGTCTATTTATGAGTGGGAAAACTGCCGATTGTTTTTAGGGTACTTTCTTTCCGTTGGGCGTTGAAATCACCCAATAGGATTTTTACATGGTTCTAATGGAGTGCTAACACAACTCCTAAGAGTTGTTTTAATTATTGAAATATAATCCAAGTAGTACTAAAAAAAAATAATTTAGCATTTATTGACTCTCTTCAATACTAACAATTTAACGAAAAACAGTTTTTATATAAACCGTACAACATATCAAACATTTGTTTAATAATAATGAAAATTCAGTCACTGATTATTTAAATTGGGACAATTAAAATACACGATCGCACCAAATATTAATGGAAATTTATCACAAATAATTCGAGGTTCAAGTTAACATTCACGTGATAACATATTTTTATTGAGATATTTAATTTTCTATTACAATACGAAAACAACTTGCTCAATATACCTGTCCAATCTAAAAGTACTTTAACAGAATTATTTAACTTTCGATCAGTTAAAAATATTTCTATTTACTAATATACTTTTAGGAAATTGTTTTTCGAAAATGTGAACCTTCTTAACACTTAATTTACTATGAAATTCAAGAATAAACCTTATATGAAAGAATTTTACAATCGTTTAAATTGTTGGGGTGGGATTATAAAGAGTTCATTCGACGACAAATAAAAGTATAAGATATCGCACTGCAACATCTCATCTATAGCATCGCACTGCATCTTGCACGTTCTGATTGTCGATTGAGGGTCCAAGTTAGAGGAGTAGGAGTTGAATTAAACTTACGCAACCGTTCATTAGATTTTGATCAGTGAATTGGGGATGAAATACTGCACACGAAAATTCTGACCATCAACCGACGAGCAGAAAGTTCAGATTAACACAGAATTTTTTATGACCTTCGGTTGACCAATATTAATTGCATACCAACATCTATTTCGTAACACTGCTTAAAAAATCTCACTGTACGTTACATTCTGATTAATTTCTTTCGGTTCTCATAAAGTGTTTATGTCTCCCATAATAACTCCCATAATAATTCCTCACCCAGACTGGTACGTTTATACTCAAATTTTATAAACTGGCTATAAATACTTCTGTTGGATCTTTCTTCATTAATAAAAGTCAAACGAAAATCTTCGGTCTTGAAAATAATTCCAGAAAAAAATTCTTGCAGTAGAACGTTGAACAATTTTTCCGGGTGTATAGTTGGTGCGTTTTCTTTTGTGAATCGTTTGTTTTTAAGTACTGAAGCTGACTTGTGATGTTTCGATAAGGTTTAAATCACCTGATCGAGAGAAATTAAGCAGGAAATTATTCGTGTCTGTCGTGGCTCTGAAAAAGGCATTTGACTCCGTTGACAGAAATATAATTTGGAAGATTTTGGACATTATAAGATACTCGCCTAAGATGGTGCACATGACTATACTGCAGTGGCTGTTCGTGACTGAGGGCGTTGGGGCACCGCCCCTCCAGCATTTATCACAAAAAACAATTTTTCAGAGCAAAACACCATATTTTATTTCCGTTCAGTTCCTTTTCTTTAAATCATTTTTCTGGTTTACCTCGTGTATAGGGTTTCAATAGCACGAAAGGTAAAAAGGAGAAAGGAGAAAGCAAAAAAAAATCTTCAGCAGCACTATTTTCTTCTGCACAATGGGTATGAATGCAAATGTTCTGACGCAAATGGGCGAAACTGAGGCTTTTAAGATTACCGGCGTTATAGAGGGCTGTGAGATCGGGTCGACGCTTTTCTCTGTAGTTCTTGCCTCTGTCCTGCATTATGTCCTACACTTACACTACCTGATATAATAAGTTACAAAGAATTCATATTAAATTTACCTTTATCGTTGTATGGACTTCGTACCTTTCGTACCTTTTTGCCATACCAATTAAGTAGCGCATGTCATTGCATGAAACGAAGTATTCACTTATCTTTTATAACAGTCCGGTCTCTATTTATGTTATGTTATAAATCCGATCTCTACTTATCTTATATAACAAGTCCGATTTCTATTTATTCTGGACTAGATTTTGCAATCTACAATTACGGACCACCCTGTATATACAGCGTAAATAATGCTATTGAACAAACTACTTTTTTGTTGTTTGTATTGTTAGATTTATTTATAAAATTTTTTATATCTCTTTGCAGGTAATGCATCTTTTTGCAACAAGAAGCACGTTTTAAAGATATCACAACAGTTGAAATACTGTGAACTGTATTAGTAAGTATTAAGATCTTAAAGAGATTGTTTGCTATTGCGATTTATATATTTGTTTGTTATAATTGTAACGGAACTTGTCTTATACATGTTCGTTTTTATATAATTTTTGTATCCTCTTCCGTATTTTATTTAAACCTTGAATTAACATGTGTACATATAAATTGTTTGTGACATACGCTAAATATCAAAATATATTCAAATTTCTTTAGTAAATTTGAGTGAATAAAAGAATGTTTGTTACTTACCTTAAATTGTTTTCGAACGTGTTTTTCTGAACTATCAAAGACTTGATATATATTCGCTGTGTATATATATTTTGTTTAACTCTGCAAGACTACAATATTTGTCAAGTACGATTCGCTAGATGGTGTGCTGCGAAATTTCAGACGCATTCGGTTATTAAATGATGCTGTTGGGTTTCTATGACGTTTTATATAATATATAAAAGGTAAATATTTATTTAGTCTATAATGTAATTACCATTATTATTTTCAACTTTTTGCAAACGTATTGGTAGGCCCATAATGTCTTTTTGCCGCAAATTAGCATCGTTATTACTAAAAAATGTCAACACCTTGTTTTCCACCTCTTCTTCTGTTTTAAGATATTTCCTTTTCAAACAATTTTGGAGGAAGCGGAATATATGGTTGTTCGAAGGTAGGTTACATTGCTAGACATTTGAAGCTCAAGAATATATGCCAGGTCCAGATCGAAACGTGTGCTCGTTCATTGTCTTGATGAAATACGACGCCTTTCCTGTTGACCAAGTTCTGATGATTTTCTTTAATTGTTATCTTTGGCCGATCTAATTGTGAACAGTAGAGGTCGGTGTTGATGGTTTGGTTTCGCGGCACAAGCTTAAAGTGTATTAATCTCTTCCATTTCCACCAAATGCAGAGCAATTCTCTTCGGATGCAGGTTGCTTTCGCTGTACTAAAAACACCAGACCATCTTGACTTTTTATTGTACATTGTTGTATGCAATCCACTTTTCCTCACCAGTTACCATCCGTTCAGTTACTATCCGTATAAAATGGTAAGAAGAGATTCGGTACAGTACATTTTGCTACACATTGTATCCGCATCGTTTAAGTCTGCCCATTTTTTTCAGATGGTCAAAACGGTCAGTTTGTCAATATTTATCCTATCTGCTGTCTCAAGGACCATGATTCGCAGGACCTTTATTTTGTCAACATCGGTGGCTTGAAGGATGGCCAGACTGACGTCGGTTTTCCAAGTCAAAATTTCTATCCCCCAGATTACTGCATTTTGTGAGGCCTAAGGTACGATTAAAAAAATATATTGAAACAAATTGGTCTAAATATTGAGAATAATGAGAGAGACAACTGATATTGTTTTGAATGGTCTTTCATTCGAACAAGTAGCATGATTCTCATATTTGAAAAATCAATTTTCCTGCTATGCCGACAGACAAGAAGAAGAAGATGTCTAGTAATCGAGACTTGAAGAATCTCACTAATATTAATGTTTACTATGTCATAATTTCCGCCATTCTGTATGGAGCTGACTCTTGGGTCCTGTATCGGAAGCAAATAAAATAACTTGAGAAATTTTATCAAGGCTGCCTCCGGAAAATCTGGAGAAAGGCTGTCAGACCAATACAGAGTTACATAAAACAGTTAACAGTCCAAGCATAGAATTTCAGATCATAAAAGCTCTGATGAGGTGATTAGGTCATCACCAAAAGACGCGAGATATTACGATGCCGAAGCAGATCCCCTATGGCGAATTAAAAAATAACAAACGAAATCTGGGAGGTGCAAAGAAGATACAAAAACGTCATGAAATCGACTCTAAAGAACATTATGCCGAGCGTCTCTGAATGGGAAAAGAGGGCAAACGACAGACTCAAATGGCGTGAGGGGACATACAGAGCTGTGCAGCTTCATGATGAAAATAATCGCCAAAAAAAAAATCGTAGTTAAAAACAGATGCGAAACGTCATACAGGCTGGACCCCGTGAATACATTCCTGATCTTAAACACCCAGCAAGCGGAAAATCATCAAGATCTAAGATTTGAGTCATAATAAAATCCATAATTTTTTAACAATGGCTCAGTCGAATTATTATCCATAGCTGAGTTCATACTCGTATCGAGTTGACAACCATCATCATATAAACATCGAGAACTACGAAAAGTATTATCATAATTGTGTTACTATTATTTATTATTCACGTATGGGCCCTGGTGGACCACGCGAAGTACAATTAGAGGCGTTTGTTGTTGTTAGCCTTCCTTTGCGTCCATACTAATTTCATTCTTTCGCTATGAGCATTTTTCCTTTCGTCAGACCAAGTTGTTCCAGTCTTCCTACATTTTTTCCCTCTGGCCAACCTCCCAAACGTTAACCTTGTATCCGAAACAGCCTCTATCCTGAATTTCACATTGTGTAATATTTGCTGATCTTAGATCCTCTTTAATTGCAGCAATCCATTTAATTATTTCTACTTTAGCTCTACTCCTCTTTTCATAAAATTCGACTATTTGTCTAGTTAATCTACTCGGATTCATCCGTTGTATGTGTCCGTAAAACCTAAGTCTCCTTTTGCTCATATCGCTATGCATATCAGTGTATTGTTTGATTTCTTGGATTTTTCGAAGTCGGTATGTTGTGCCATTTATTTGTTTGGGGCCTAAGATTTTTCTTATGATTTTTCTTTCCTTCTTTTCAATGTCCTCGATGTCTCTCTTTCTATTCATAATGAGCGTTTCTGCCCCATATAGACATTCTGGTTTAATAACTGTGTTGTAATGTCTCAATTTCGTGTTTTTAGATATGCATTTTTATCTACCCTTATTTGCCGCCTTTTCCAACCCGTTTTCCATGATTATTTCACCCAAATATTTGAATTGAGAGACTCATCTGATGTTACCATATTTTGTTTTTAGAAATGTTTTAAAGTCTGTTGTCTTAGTCTGTTGCAGGTCATGTATTGTGTCTTTTCAAAGGAAATTTGGAGTCCTACCTTTTCTGCTGTTTCATTTAGGATTCCAATCTGTTTCTGTGCCGTTAATACATCTTGAGCCAAAATTGCTAGATCATCAGCAAACGCCAGACAATCAATTTTGATGTTGGTTCTGCCCAGTTTAATGGGCTGGTCAATATTCAAGGCCGCCTTTTTTTCACGCCACTCCTGTATTACTTTTTCTAGAACACAGTTAAACAAGTGTGGCGAGAGTCCATCCCCTTGTCTCACTCCAGTATTAATTTCGAAGGGCTCTGAGATGTTACCAATGAATTTAACTTTTGATCCTGTGTTAGTTAATGTTGGTAATTTGTTTAAGGGCTCAGTTTAGTAGTTGTTCAAAATATTTCGCAAGTTCTTTGCAATTGCCTTGGTTATTTAGAGCTAATTGTCCGTTTTCCTTTTGAAAGCAAAGACTTTGCGGTTGATAGCCTCTTAATTTAGTTTTAAATTTTTGGTAAAAGTTTCGGGTGTTATTTTATGGAAATCTTTTTCTATTTCATTAACTTCATAACTTCTTTAGTTTTTCTGTAGTTTTTAATTTTTTTTCTTGTTAATTATGCAGATAAAATTCGGAAAATTCAAGTATGGTGAGGTACATGATTGCTCAGCGAACAAGAATAGTAACCTTGTTTTTTGAAAATAACACATTTCAACAAATTTTAATTTTTTGAGGTAACATTGTGAAAATAGATTTATATATAATTTTATAGTATTTTGTAATCCTAAATCCGAAATTCATACGCTAATTACTGTAACAGGTAGACTTTTTTTTGTTACAGTTAAATATTTATTTAATATAAACATGTAAAACGTAGTATGTAAAGCGTAACGTAAAAAATGTAAAGCAATAGTCGTTCAATATAGATGGGTTCCAGCGTCCCTGGTATCTTGCTTGCATCGTCTTGATGTTTTCGTGAAATCTGTATCCTTGGTCTTCGCTTACTCCACCCAAATTTTCCGGATAAAAATCCAAATGGGATTGTAAAAATGCATGGAAATGTTAAGATGTTACTTCATAGGCTTTAAAGAGTTTATCTCTGCGGTTTTTAGTGTTTTCGTCTTTCTTGTTACCCAGAAATCCTTTTACTACAGTTACAAAACACTTCCAAGCTGCCGATTCCTTTTCATTTAATTTTTTTTGAAAACGGAAATCACCTAGAAGATTCCTTATTTGAGGTCCTATAAATATGTCTTCTTTTAGTTTCGTATCACTTAATTGAAAAAATATTTATTTTAGGTACTTGAAACCATTACCTTCTTTGTCCATGGCTTTCACAAAGTTTTTCATTAGTCCAAGCTTGTCATTTTATTTAAAAAACTTGCCATTTTATTTAAAATCGACTTAAACATTTGACTGTATTGTGAACGAGATATAAACTATAGAAAATAATAAAACTGCACGTAAAGGTTCGTAGAACACTGTGGAAATAATCCCTTTAAGGTCTTGTGGCAATTCCTACATTGACAATATCCGGTATGAGCTAGCCACAATATCTCCTTAAAATTCTGAGAAGAGTCTTTGAAAATGCTGGAGGAAGAGCACGTTTGCGAGCAAGAGAACGGTGGTTAATTGGTGATTGGGATGTGATTTTTCATGTTAATCAAAAATCATCTTATTATCATCGCTTTGAGTTTACTGCTTATTAGTTTTATTGAAAGTTGTTCATTTTATTTTTAAATCACTTTTGAAGGCAACTGTAGTAATCGTTTTACTACAAAATAATAAATCAATTTTACTCGCATTGGTCATTTGATGTCGAGTTTTATATGGTACCAATAAGAGTTGTAATAAAATGATTAAATCATCTCCTGATGATGCTAACATGGTTAGCAAAACGTGCGTCGAGAACTCTAAAAAGTGTTTTGGGGTTTAGTGATAAATCTTTTTGAGTTTAGTATTTCATTTGTTGTGTAGATGGTTTATTTATTATGTTTCGTTCAAATTTCACAGAGCGACAAACCAGAAACCTTATTTTGCACCAACATGTATTACTTTATAAAAAAATTCTGACAATTCCAAAAGCTCAACAATAATATTTCAAATTAAAACAGTATAATATTTCATAGGCATCCCATTTAAAAAGGCGTAAAAACCGAAAGTTACCCCTGGCATTAGTTTTAACTGGTTTCTTACTCTCCCCATGTGGTAGGTCAAGAACCTGTCTCGAGACAACCCCCTCGAAATGTTTTCACTTTTTTCAGCGTTCAAAAAAAGCTTGAGTTACAGGTGCAGGCATGTTTTATTTAACACCCCTTCACGGATTGTTTAAGCGTATCTATCAATTTCGTTTGGTCATTTTCGTTTTAATAGGGTAGATATGATAGGGTGGGAAGAAAATAATTACTATTTAAAGTAGAAAAAATACCGATTTTTCAATCGTAATGTTTGTTTTAATTTAGATATCTATGTATAATTCCTATCAAATTTTTTTTTGATCAATTTAGTTATGCGGGAAACTGTAAACAGATATTTGGGTTTTTCGCCACTATCTAAACCTCAAAAAATATCAAAAACACCTGTTCTTATGTAAAGAAAGAATCGCTGGGTAAAAACAAAATACCAAACGGAGACAAATTTCTCAGTGATTCTTTTCTGTAATAAATTTGCCTAACGAACAAAATTTTAAAGATATAAAAATATTATAAAAATGTTTACAAACTTTTAACGTTAACGTTTCGGGGTGAAAACGGGGGGAGAGCGTTTTCAAACTAAACGTTTCGGAGGGTCCTCTCCCCCCGTTTTCAAAAATAAACTAAAAAATAAATTATATTAATTTGTAATATATAAAGTAACGAGTGAAAGGAAATATATTTTTTTGTGTATGTCAACGATATTGACATTGACAACAATTGGGAAATTGTTTTTTATTAAAATGTCTTTTATGTGATTTGTTTCTTTTTGTAGTGTATCACTGTCGGTACAAACAATTTTTGCTCTGTCATATAAACTTTTAATTATTCCTATTTTGACCGATTTTGAGTGATTTGAAAATAAATTGAGATACCTATCTGTGTTTGTCGGTTTTCTGTAAACTGTAGTTTTTAATGTGTTGTTTTGTTTTAATATTAAAGTGTTCGAGGAATGGCAATTTATTCTCCTTCTCCATCTCTAAAGTAAACTTAATTGTAGGCTCTCGAGAATTTATATCTTGTAAAAACATATTTTGATCGTCAATGCTATGTTGCCATCTAGCAAAAATATCATCAACATATCTAAGCCATATTAATGGATTTTTAAGAGATTTATTGAATATGTCATTCTCGAGTTCCTCCATAAAGATATTACTTATCAAAGGAGAAAGAGAGGGACCCATTGCCATTCCCAAATTTTGTTGATAATAATCATTTTCTAATTGAAAATATGTAGTTTTTAAGCACATAGTTAATAATTCCAAAATTGTATTTATGTTTAGTTTAGTGCGGTCTTTTAATGTTGTGTCATGTTCTAATCTCTTTCTAACTATTAAAAGTAATGTATCAACTGATACATTAGTAAATAAACTCACCACGTCAAAACTAACAATTAAATTTTGGTTTGTAATTTTAATGTTCGAAATTTTATCTAAAAAATCTGAAGCATTTTTGATATATGAATTTGTTCTACCCGAAAATGGATTTAAAATGTTTAATAAAAATTTTGCTAGTTTATAACATGGAGAATCTATACTACTAACTATAGGACGAAGTGGTATATTAGTTTTGTGTATTTTTGGTAGACCATAGAAATGAGGTGGTTTACTATAAAGTGGTGTAAGTTGTGATCTTTCTAGATCTGTAAATTCACGTTTGTGTTTATATAATGTATTGTAAATGTGTCTCTCTATTTTTAATGGTGGATCTGTAGGTATTTTAGTGTAATTTCCCTCATCAATTAAAGTTTTAATTTTGTTATTATATTCTGTAGTGTCCAGAATAACTGTGGCGTTACCTTTGTCTGATTGAAATATTTTAATAGATATGCCTTTTTTTAATTTACTTATAGCTAACCTTTCCTCATGGTATAAATTTGATTTGATTTTAAATTGTTTTTCTAATATAAATTTTAACCTAATTCTGTATTAATTTGCACTTTCCAAAGGTAATTTTTGAGCAACAGACTCTACTGCCGAAATAAGGTCTAATTTAGGAACATCTTTCGATGTAACACAAAAATTTAGTCCTTTTGATAGTACATACTTTTCAGAATCAGATAATATTATTGTCAATGTAAGTATCGCTGACATACACAAAAAAATATATTTACTTTCACTCGTTACTTTATGTATTACAAATTAATATAATTTATTTTTTAGTTTAGTTTTGAAAACGGGGGGAGAGGACCCTCCGAAACGTTAACGTTAAAAGTTTGTAAAATTTTTTATTACATTTTTATATCTTTAAAATTTTGTTCGTTAGGCAAATTTATTACAAAAAAAAATCACTGAGAAATATGTCTCCGTTTGGTTTTTTGTTTTTACCCAGTGATTCTTTCTTTAAATAAGAACAGATCATTTTGATATTTTTTGAGTTTTAGATAGTGGCGAAAAAACCCAAGTAAAGGAAAAAATATATAAACACGCCACAATCATTCAGACATTACTTGTAAACAGAAAGTTAAAAAGAAAAAATTAATTTTTCAAGTACTCTAACAAACTTTTATACTGAAAAATTATTTCATGCTATAATTTGTATTGTATTTGATGTGAATAATTAACAGTTCCATTTTCAAATAATGTTGCTTTGCTTTAATTTAACAGGTTTGCTGATAAATATTTATAACAATAGGATTAATAAAAATAATTTATCGCAATTAAGGAAAATGGATTTTTCTATTTAATATTATCCTAGCCAAAATTATGAACAATATGGGTATTTTTATGAACAAAAATATCAATATATTTCACCATTGTGATGTTGTCACTGCATTTATTCTCTTCAGTATCTGTTTCTCCAAAATTAGTGAAAACCCATTGCTTTACATAACAAGGACTTACTAGTTATAAAAAATCGTTACTTGCGTGAAATTAATGAAGCAATTCAGCAAGTAATATTTTCTTATTAAATGCCCCATATGTTCCAGTATGAATGAATTATAATAATTACGTAAGAATTCTTTATTGTTCGTCATTTCGTTGATATTTTAAAATGTATCGAGTTCAAATCTTTGAAAGTTAAAATTATCTGAATCGGTGTATATTGATTAAAGCTGAGCAGAATAGAAGGAGAGAGGGGCTAAAGCTATAAAATATTCTTCGAGAAAATTGAAAAATGAATATCTATGTACAGCGGTGCCCAACTAGTTAGAAACACCTACTATCAAAATAAATGTTCATGAATATTCATTTTTAAAAAGAGATCGGTTGTTTGTGGAATTTTTATGTGATCCTCTCATAAGCAAAACATATTTAATTTATTGTACTCAGACGAAAAATGCAAAACATAAATAAAAGTTAGGAATAATACAACTGGCCAGTTAGAAACGGCAGAAACAAGAGCGTTCAGTATATTTTAAATCTGCTTAGTGACAGAAATTTCTTTTTACATTTTGTTAAACTACAATACAAGTTTTTTGACTTCTTTGGACTGCTTCCAATGAGACAACAGTAATCAGGGGTTATACACCCCCGACCGTTGGGTTCCACAATCTCATGTTGAACGCACAACAACCTGGGTCTCCGCCATAATGAGCAATGATTAGTTGCTTGATCGGGAAGAAGCCCCACCCATCCCTTACATTGGAGGACACATGTTTCGTCTATTGGTGGTTAGGCTCATCAGGGTACGCTTGATGTACCGGGAGGAAGCCCCACTCATCCTTTACATTGGAGGGCACATGTTCGTTATAAATGTGTATATATATATATATATATATATATATATATATATATATATATATATATATATATATATATATATATATATATATATATAGGGTGTTGGGTAAACATGCGGCAAAAATGCAAGGGGTTATTCCTTGTCCAATTCTATGAATATTTTGTCCTATGATGATTTTTGAAAAATCCCTTTCTTTCGAAGATACAGGGTGAACAAAATTTGCGACAACCATATTCTATATTTGTTGAAATCATTAATGTAAATAAAAGTAGGGTGTAAGTCAATGAATTTATCAAGTACAAAAAAAAATGTATCGATCTCGATCACTTGGAACGGCTCTTTTATTTAGTAAGTGGATTTCATCGGTCGCATTTGTTTACATAGATTGAGTGACGTTTGGCTGTTTGACGTGTCTTAAATAGTGAGTGAAGTCCTCTATTATAATGTATACAAACGCCGAGATGACTGACATGCACTTCATGTATGGACTTGCTGATGGCAATGCATTACAAGCTAGGCAATTGTACAGTGAACGATTTCCAGCCCGTAATGTCCCTGACCGAAAAATTTTCGAAAACATTCATCGACGTCTTCGTGAAACAGGCATATTGAAACGAACTGAAGGATCTGGAAGATCACTGACTGTAAGAACAGTACAATTGGAACAGAATGTGCTCGACATGATAGCGGAAGAGCCTGGTAGTTCTACGCGAAAAATTGCAAATACTTTGAATGTGAGTCAATGGACAGTTTGGAAAATTCTTAAGGACAATTTGTTGTATCCATACCACATTCAACGCGTTCAGGCACTACTACCTGTTGATTTTCCTCCACGTATTGCATTATGTCAATAGATATTGCAAACTTTATTTCGCATCCCTCTATTCCTGACACAAATTGTTTTCACCGATGAAGCCACTTTCGCAAGAAACGCAATAAGGAATTTTCATAATAACCATGTGTAGGCTGATGAAAATCCGCATGAGGTATGCGAAGATAGTTTTCAACATCAGTTCTCGTTGAATATTTGGGTTGGAATTGTAGGTGACTATCTAACTGGACTGGTATTTCTATCACAAAAACTTACTGGCGAGGTGTATCGCAACTTTTTGGAAGCAACGCGGCCTGAGTTTCTGGAAGATGTACCATTGGCAACAAGGCATGAAATGTGGTTTATGCACGATGGTGCACCACCATATTTCAGTTTGGTTGCTCGTGAATTTTTAACAGCAACATACGGATATCGCTGGATTGGTCGAAGTGGGCTACACGCATGGCCTGCTCGATCCCCGGACTTAAACTCCCTGGATTATTTCTTCTGGGGATATCTGAAGTCATTAGTTTACGCTACTCCATTGAAGAATCTGGATGATTCTCGAAATCGGATAATTGCTGGGTGTAACTCAATTAGAAACGACCCTGATTTGTTTGAAAGAGTTCGGCAGTCAATGACGAGAAGATTGAATACTTGTATCAAGTCTGGAGGAAGTCATTTCGAACATTTATTGTAGATTGAGCAACTTTACATGTACTTTTTGATAATAAATGTTGTTAATGTCGTAAATTTTGTTCACCCTGTATCTTCGAAACAAAGGGGTTTTTCAAAAATCGTCATACAACAAAATATTCTTAGAATAAGTCAAGGAATAACCCCTTTAATTTTTGCTGCATGTTTACCTAACACCCTGAATATATATAAATATATATATATATATATATATATATATATATATATATATATATATATATATATATATATATATATATATATATATATATATATATATATCATCATCATCATCATCATCAGCCCGTCTCGATCCACTGCAGGATGAAGGCCTCTTCAGCATGCTTCCAACCTTCACGGTCCTGGGCTTTCCTCTGCCACTAGGGTCCAATATACTTAACGATGTCATCAGTCCATCGTGCTTTCGGTCTTCTTCGCGGACGTTTGCGATCAAGCGGTCCACTCCAGGATTGCCTTGGTCCATCTGTCGTCCCATCGCCTCGCTATATGGCCTGCCCATCTCCATTTCAACTGTTTTACTTTTCCAATGATGTCACAGACTTTTGTTTGTTCCCTGATCCATGCGCAGGACTTTCTGTCTCGTCTTGTAATGCCAAGCATACATCTTTCCATTCCCCGCTGTGCCACCCGAAGTTTTTGAATTGATTGCGATGTGAGTGTCCAGGTTTCACTTCCGTATGTCATAACGGGTAGAACGCACTGATCGAATACTTTTCTTTTCAGGCAAAGTGGGAGTCTGCTCTTAAACACTATGTTGAGCCTACCAAATGCCTGCCACCCACATTTAACACGCCGTTCCACCTCCCGGGCGGTATTCCCCTCCATGGAAATCCTCTGCCCAAGATATACAAAGCTGTCCACAATCTCTAAATCCCTTCCTAAAACTGAAATTCTTCTGTCGTGAGTGAAGTTATTGAACATAACCTGACTCTTTTTCAGGTTTATTTTCAAGCCAAATGGTTCGCCAGCCCTTTGCAGTTCTTGTATGCGTCTCTGCAGCTCCTCTGGGTCTTGTGAAATGAGAATAATATCATCTGCAAATCTAAGATGGTTTAAGTTTGCACCATTGATCTTTGATATATATATATATTGATTTGATATATATATATATATATATATATATATATATATATATATATATATATATATATATATATATATATATTCTTTTCCTTGTGGCTTGATTAGCCTATCAAGGGCCGTAAGCTCCCCAAGGAGTATCGAGGTCTTTGTTGTTTACATGGATATCCGAATTCGTAACATCTAGTTTCAGATGAGCCTTCTTTAACCTTTAATTTAATTGTCTTTTCGCAATTTCCGTTATCCTTACCCACTGTTTTCTATCTCTTTTTAGTTAGATTGGTTAGAACTAATAAGGTATTCCCATCTCTTCCAGAACCCTCCTAGAAAAGACATGTACAAATATATTATAGGGAGACCTAAATGCAAGGGTGGGTACGAAGGTTAAATAGATATAAGCCTTTATTAGTGAAGAGGGAGTTTTAGAATTCTGTAAGGAAAATGAATCAGTTATTATAAATAAAAAATTTAAACTCAGAGATGTGAACAAATGTACTTGTCTAATGCCGAGCAGAAAAGAAAAGTCTATAATTGACAACGATATAGTGTCAAAAATGTTATTAGCAACAATAATGAACACAAGAGTTAAGAGAGGATATGAAATGGGAAGTGATCACTACTCGGTCGAGACAAGAATGGTAATTAACGAAACGGATAAAGAACTAAGGAAAAGTATCTAAGGAAGAAGAGCGTCTAGATTGAGAGAAGTTAGTGCATAAAATACTGAGATGTAATTAACGGTAATACTTTCGATATTGAGAGCGATATTAATCTCTCGTATGCAGAATGGTGAGACCAATCTCAGGATAAAATACATAAGCGGAATCCCAAAAATTGTTCGTATTAACGGTAATTTAAACTAAGTGAAGTGTCTGATAGAATTTTGTCGCGGCCCGACTCGATACTATCGTGTTTATATCAAAATACTAGGGGCCTGAACAGCAAAACATTAGAATTTTTTAAGTCTGTTTGTGGTACAAGTCATGACGTTGCGACCACTGAAAGCTGGGCTCAGGACAATATATCATCTAGTGAACTATTCGATAGTCGATACTCTGTTTTCAGATGTGACAGGGACTTGTGTAGAATGGATGTGTCCAAGGGTGGAGGTGTAATATTGGCTACCAAGAAAAAATTAAATGCAACTCTATTGGATCTCCAGGCAATCCGCTCGAAGATCGTCAAGGCCGATGTGATAGGTTGTAAATTGACTGTTAATTTATCGACATTATATGTTTTTGTTATATACGTTCCACCCAATATTAGTTTCGATGAATTTTCATCTTTCTTCGAGCTTTTGGAAACATTTCATTGTCTTCATAATAATAATGTATTGATATTGGGCGACTTTAACGTGCCGAATCTTTGTGAGGATAGTATTCCCGATCAGAAAGCAGAAATATTATCTAATTTTATTAATTTACTTGGTTTTAAACAATATAATAACTATCGCAACACACATCATAAAATATTGGATCTTATTATCTCAAATATCCATTGCGAGGTCTCTAGAGAACTGTCACCGTTGGTTAATGAAGATAGTCACCATCCTTCCCTCTCCATCTTCTTCGCTTCTAACTCCAATGAGCGGCGTGTGTTTCCCGCCAACAGATCCCAATTCAAATACAATTTTAGAAAAGCAAATTTTTTTGTTGCTTTATCAGAGGGTTTTAAATATAGACTGGTCAGATTTGTATGTTATAAGTGATGTGAATAGGGCATGCGAGTTTCTGTATGGGAAGATATTCGGTATTATTGATGAATGTGTGCCCCGATCTATCATCCGTAAGAGAACATTTCCGGTGTGGTTTACACCCGAGATAATAAAAGCCATAAAGCGCAAGCATAGACTATTCAAAAAAAGGAAAAAGTCAGATTCGCAGCCTTTACGGGAACAATTCAATGTGCAACGAACTTCTGTTAAGAAAATGATAAACACGGCCCACAAAATCTATCTAAATAAAGCTGAGAATTCGATATCTGATGATCCTTCATCATTTTGGACTTACGTCAGGGCAAGGGTTTCGTCGGATTCCCTTCCTGAATTGCTCACAGACGGAGACTGTGAGTACTCAGACCCTAACGATATTGTCAACGCCTTTGCAAAGTTCTTCAGCGGTGTTTATAGACCTCCGACTGATCGGAACATGACCCCACATAGTGATAATTCCAGCTCACAGGTAACACTCGACTATTTATCTGATGATATGATAATGAGGGCACTGAAAAGATTGAAGAAACGGTTTGTTTGCGGACCTGATGAGGTACCGTGTTTTTTTGTCGGAGATTGTGCTCGTGCGTTATTGAGGCCGTTATCTTTTGTGTTTAATTTGGCAATTTCAACCAGCGTGTTCCCAAAAGTGTGGAAGGAGGCAAGAATCGTTCCGATCTTTAAGAAGGGCGATCGTTGCAGTATCTTAAACTACAGATCTGTGTCGATTTTGTCGCCTTTTGCTAAAGTATTTGAGATGTCCGTTTATGCGTGCATATTCAGTCAAGTTAAGAGTGTGATATCATCGAGGCAGCATGGATTTTTTGCTGGTCGGAGTACGATTAGCAATTTGGCTTGCTTCGCTCAGTTTGTTGGTCGGGCTTTGGATGATGGTGGACAGGTCGATACGGTCTACACTGACTTCTCTAAGGCCTTTGATCGAATGGATCACTCCATCTTGCTGCATAAATTGGCAAATTTTGGATTCAGTGACAAACTTATACTATTATTTGAGTCATATTTGAGCGATCGAGTGCATTACGTTGAGGTACGAGGTTATAGATCACCTCAATTTACTGCCACGAGTGGGGCCCCACAGGGCAGTAATCTTGCTCCCCTTATTTTTGCACTATTTATTAATGATATAGTAACAAATGTTTCAAGCAATATTTTAATGTACGCAGATGATCTGAAACTATATAGAAATATAAATAGCAACGCTGACTGCTTTATGTTGCAGAACGATATTGAGGTTATTGAATAATGGTGCAACATCAACAACTTGCCGCTGAATTTTGGCAAGTGTTATATCATGTCATTTGCGAATATCCAGAATGTCACGCATTTTGATTACAACCTGAATGGTGCAATTATTGAGAGGGTCGGGATGTTCAAGGACTTGGGAATTGTTTTTCATACTAAAATGTCTTTTTCATCTCACATTAGCCACATTGGGAGTGAGGCAATGAGAATGTTAGGATTCATCTTTCGGAACTCGGCAGATTTCGTGAACATAAATACACTTAAAACTCTGTATCACAGTTATGTGAGATCAAAGTTGGAGTATGGTGCTGTAGTATGGAACCCTTTGTATAACAGATACAAATTGCAACTAGAAGGTGTCCAGAGAAAATTCGCTAAGTTTTTAGCATTCAGACATGATGGAAGATATCCGACGAGACATATAGATCAGAATAGTCTCCTGTTGAAATTTCAAATATCATCGTTAGTTAGTCGCCGAAAATATTTACTTCTTCAGTTCATCTATAAATTGTGTAGATCCCTCATTGACTGCCCTGAACTTCTATCTGTGGTGGGTTTCCATGTGCCTTCGAGGTGTATCAGATCCTGCCCCACCTTTCATTTACCCTATGCTAGAACCAACTTCATGGTCAGGACACCTCTGTTTCAGGCCATGAAGCTCTTCAATGATCTGTGCTGCGATGTTGACATTAATAACGTATCTGCAGATCGGTTCGCGAGGTTTGTCACCTTGAAGCTGTTGCAATAATCGATAATAAATTGTAGGGATCGTTGTTGTAGCTTTATTTAAGTCTGTTATATACGCATTGATTTTGTCTTGATTATCTTTTTTTTTTTGTTGCTTTTTTTTTATAAATTGTCTCAAATGGATTTATTCTGTCAAACAATAAAGGTTATTATTATTATTATCTAAGTCTGTTATTATATAAGCATTGTTTTTGACTTGATTTTCTTTTTTATCTTTGTTATTTTTTTTTGTGAATTGTGTCATAAATGGATTTATTCTGTCAGACAATAAAGATTATTATTATTCTGCTCATCCTTACTGTAGAATCTCAGCTCATGCTGGCCGATATTCCAATGCCAAGATGAAAAAGCAATTCAGCTCCTCTCACCCTAGCATAATATCTTACGAACAATGTGAGACGTCTGCAAGAGCACGGCACGCTGTCCCACTATGGCAATCGATCTCGGGATACCGAGGCTCTTGGGGTTCTTTGAAAATCTCTTACTTATCAGGCCTTCGGCGGATATAACAAAGGGCACTACATCTACCTTACTCAGTTTCCACTGGTTTTCCAAGTCGTATGCCAGATTTTCATACTTTGTGGATTTTTCTATCTCAGTTTTTCTAATGTTGTGAGATAGTGGCACTGCGATGTCAATTATAAAAGCCCTCTTGTCCTTTTTGTTGATTAAAACAATATCCGGCCTGTTATAATCAACCGTTCGATCAGTAGTGATTGGTCTGTCCCAGTAAAGAATGGTATCGGTTGATTCAAGTACAGGAGAAGGCGAGTACTTATAATATGGAGGAGGTGCGCTTTCTAATAGCGAGTATTTTTTCGCAATTTATTGATGTATAATTTTTGCCAGCTGATTATGCCGTCCTAAATAAGCATTAGGAGCAAGGGCCGGGCAACCGCCAATAAGGTGCTCAATTGTTTCCCCCAAAGTACTGCATTTCCTGCACTTATCGACTACGTCCAAATGCAGTATGTGTTTTTTTTAAATTTTTTGTTCTTGTTACCCTATCTTGAATAGATATCGCGAAACCTTCTGTTTCTGGGTACAAGAGCACGCATTACTATTATTATATTAAGAGTACACATTACATTATTATTATCCTCGTACTGAACTCAGCATCTCAGCCTAAGCTGGTCTATATTACAATGCCAAAATAAGAAAGCAATTCAACTCCTCTCACTTAGCATAAAATTTTACGAACAATGTGGCACGTCTGCAAGAGCACTGCACGTTGTCCCACTATGGCAATCGATTTTGAGATACCAAGGTTCTTCAAATTTTTTGAAAAGTTCTTACTTATTAGGCCTTCGGCGGATATAACGAAAGGCACTATCTCTACCTTATGCAGTTTCCACTGGTTTTTCAAATCGTACGCAAGGTTTTCATACTTAGTGGTTTTCTCCAACTAGGTTTTCCTGATATTATGAGAGCGTGGCACTGCGATGTCAATTATAAAAGCCCTTTTCTCCTTTTTACTAATTAGAACAATGTCTGGTCTATTATAATCGACCGTTCGATCTGTTGTGATTGGTCTGTCCCAGTATAGGATTGAATCAGATGATTCCAATACGGGAGAAGGTGAGTACTTATAATATGGAGCAGGTGCGTTATCTAATAGCGAATACTTTAATGCAATTTGCTGATGTATAATTTTCGCCAGCTGATTATGTCTTCCTAAATAAACATTAGGGGCTAGAACTGCACACCCACCGATAAGGTGTTCAATCGTTTCCCCCACTATACCGCACTTCCTACATCGGTCGACAACATCCATGTGTAGTATATGCTTTTCATAGTTCCGTGTTCTTACTACCTTATCTTGAATAGATATCGCAAAACCTTCTGTTTCTGGGTACAACAGCCCATCGGTCAGCCATTTTAGAGACAATGGTCCATCAATGGTATCATCCTCGAGTGACTTTGGATACCGTCCATGCAGTGTCTGTTGTTTCCATTCACGGACACAATTCGTAAGTGTTGTTCTACCATCAACACGATTCAATTTATCTAGGTTCAACGGGGTGAAACCCCGGTCCTCCTTAGCAACCAACTTCATTAGCGTGCTGCTTGAATTAATGAAGCGTTCTCTCATCTTACTCTCCTGGTTCAGATAAAGGTTCTTAATGTTCACGAGGCCTCTGCCTCCCAACTTTCTTGGCATGTACAGCCGCTTCATAGATGAATTTGGATGCAGACATCATTATTATGCAGACATTATTATTATTATTATTATTATTATTATTATTATTATTCTGCTCATCCTTACTGTAGAATCTCAGCTCATGCTGGCCGGTATTCCAATGCCAAGATGAAAAAGCAATTCAGCTCCTCTCACCCTAGCATAATATCTTACGAACAATGTGACACGTCTGCAAGAGCACGGCACGCTGTCCCACTATGGCAATCGATCTCGAGATCCCGAGGCTCTCGAGGTTCTTTGAAAATCTCTTACTTATCAGGCCTTCGGCGGATATAACGAAGGGCACTACATCTACCTTACTCAGTTTCCACTGGTTCTTCAAGTCGTATGCCAGATTTTCATACTTTGTGGATTTTTCTATCTCAGTTTTTCTAATGTTGTGAGATAGTGGCACTGCGATGTCAATTATAAAAGCCCTCTTGTCCTTTTTGTTGATTAGAACAATATCCGGCCTGTTATAATCAACTGTTCGATCAGTAGTGATTGGTCTGTCCCAGTAAAGAATGGTATCGGATGATTCAAGTACAGGAGAAGGCGAGTACTTATAATATGGAGGAGGTGCATTTTCTAATAGCGAGTATTTTTTTGCAATTTGTTGATGTATAATTTTTGCCAGCTGATTATGCCGTCCTAAATAAGCATTAGGAGCAAGGGCCGGGCAACCGCCAATAAGGTGCTCAATTGTTTCCCCCAAAGTACCGCATTTCCTGCACTTATCGACTACGTCCAAATGCAGTATGTGCTTTTCATAGTTTTTTGTTCTTGTTACCCTATCTTGAATAGATATCGCGAAACCTTCTGTTTCTGGGTACAAGAGTCCATCGGTCAGCCACTTCAGAGACAATTGTTCGTCAATGGTGTCATCTTCGAGTGACTTAGGAAACCTTCCGTGCAATGTTTGTCCTTTCCATTCTCGAACACAGTCCGTGAGTGTTGTTCTGCTATCAATACGATTTTGTTTATTTAGGTTCAGTGGGGTGAAACCCCGATCCTCATTTGCAACCAATTTCATTAACGTACTGTTTGAATCAAGGAAGTGTTTTCTCATTCTATCTTCTTGATTGAGACAGAGCTTTTTACGTTTACAAGGCCTCTACCCCCCAACTTTCTTGGGATGTATAGTCTTTTCGTAGATGAGTTTGGATGCAGGCATCGGAACTTTGTCAATGTTCGGCGCGTCAACCTATCGAGTTCATCAAGGTCAGTTTCTGACCATTTAACTATGCCAAAAGAATATGTCAGAGTTGGCATCGCCCAACCGTTGATCGCTCTAATGAGGTTTCCTCCGTTCAGTTTGGTGTTTAAAAGTTTTGTAAGTCTCTTTTGGTATAGAGTGGAAAAATCCTTCTTTAACTGGTTATGATCAAGTTTATGCTTTTGGGGTATTCCTAAATATGTGTAGGATTCTTCTGGTGCTAGTTGTTGTATGTTACAAAGTGTTGAATGTTGACTCTGAACCTTTCCCTTCTGTATACTAATGGTAGAGCATTTGTCCAGTCCGAATGACATTCTGATATCCCTACTGAATGTTTCAACCGTTTTTATTATTATTATTATTATTCTGCTCATCCTTACTGTAGAATCTCAGCTCATGCTGGCCGGTATTCCAATGCCAAAATGAAAAAGCAATTCAGCTCCTCTCACCCTAGCATAATATCTTACGAACAATGTGACACGTCTGCAAGAGCACGGCACGCTGTCCCACTATGGCAATCGATCTCGAGATCCCGAGGCTCTCGAGGTTCTTTGAAAATCTCTTACTTATCAGGCCTTCGGCGGATATAACGAAGGGCACTACATCTACCTTACTCAGTTTCCACTGGTTCTTCAAGTCGTATGCCAGATTTTCATACTTTGTGGATTTTTCTATCTCAGTTTTTCTAATGTTGTGAGATAGTGGCACTGCGATGTCAATTATAAAAGCCCTCTTGTCCTTTTTGTTGATTAGAACAATATCCGGCCTGTTATAATCAACCGTTCGATCAGTAGTGATTGGTCTGTCCCAGTAAAGAATGGTATCGGTTGATTCAAGTACAGGAGAAGGCGAGTACTTATAATATGGAGGAGGTGCATTTTCTATTAGCGAGTATTTTTTTGCAATTTGTTGATGTATAATTTTTGCCAGCTGATTATGCCGTCCTAAATAAGCATTAGGAGCAAGGGCCGGGCAACCGCCAATAAGGTGCTCAATTGTTTCCCCCAAAGTACCGCATTTCCTGCACTTATCGACTACGTCCAAATGCAGTATGTGCTTTTCATAGTTTTTTGTTCTTGTTACCCTATCTTGAATAGATATCGCGAAACCTTCTGTTTCTGGGTACAAGAGTCCATCGGTCAGCCACTTCAGAGACAATTGTTCGTCAATGGTGTCATCTTCGAGTGACTTAGGAAACCTTCCGTGCAATGTTTGTCCTTTCCATTCTCGAACACAGTCCGTGAGCGTTGTTTTGCTATCAATACGATTCCGTTTATTTAGGTTCAGTGGGGTGAAACCCCGATCCTCATTTGCAACCAATTTCATCAACGTACTGTTTGAATCAAGGAAGTGTTTTCTCATTCTATTTTCTTGATTGAGACAGAGATTTTTTACGTTTACAAGGCCTCTGCCCCCCAACTTTCTTGGGATGTATAGTCTTTTCGTAGATGAGTTTGGATGCAGGCATCGGAACTTTGTCAATGTTCGGCGCGTCAACCTATCGAGCTCATCAAGGTCAGTTTCTGACCATTTAACTATGCCAAAAGAATATGTCAGAGTTGGCACCGCCCAACCGTTGATCGCTCTAATGAGGTTTCCTCCGTTCAGTTTGGTGTTTAAAAGTTTTGCAAGTCTCTTTTGGTATAGAGTGGAAAAGTCCTTCTTTAACTGGTTATGATCAAGTTTATGCTTTTGGGGTATTCCTAAATATTTGTAGGACTCTTCTGGTTCTAGTTGTTGTATGTTACAAAGTGTTGAATGTTGACTCTGAACCTTTCCCTTCTGTATACTAATGGTAGAGCATTTGTCCAGTCCGAATGACATTCTGATATCCCTACTGAATGTTTCAACCGTTTTTATCAATGAGTTTAATTTTTCTCTAGTTTCTCCATATAATTTAAGGTCATCCATATATAGTAGATGAGAGAGCTTTCTTGGATTCCTCATGTTAAGTTTATATCCAATATTGCTGTTGTTGAGTAGGGTGGACAAAGGATTCAATGCTAAACAGAACCAAATTGGAGAAAGGGAATCTCCCTGAAAAATTCCCCTCTCGATATTTGTAGCAGCAATGCATTGTTGGCCGACAAAAAGATTCGTTTTCCACTTCCCCATCAGGCACTTTAAAGAATTAATAATCTGGGGGCT
Source organism: Cosmopolites sordidus (assembly GCA_031761425.1). Taxonomy (NCBI): domain Eukaryota; kingdom Metazoa; phylum Arthropoda; class Insecta; order Coleoptera; family Curculionidae; genus Cosmopolites; species Cosmopolites sordidus. Next base: position 1,117,101 of record JARFXV010000459.1, on the reverse strand, counting down.
AATTTTATAGAAATTCAGAACCTCAACCAGCCAATCGTGAGGGACACTATCGAATGCTTTCTTGTAGTCTATATAGCAGATATTTAAGTTTTCTTTTTCGCGCTTGCTCAAGAACTACAGCATCGATCGTCAATTGTTCCTTGCAGCCCATACTTGCTCTTATACATCCTTTCTGTTCTTCTTCAAAAATGTTGTTTTTATCACAATATTGGTAGATTTTTTCATTGAGTAGGGCTGTGAACAGTTTATATAACACTGACAGACATGTGATTGGTCTGTAGTTATTGGGTTGCTTAACGTCCCCTTTTTTGAACAGTAGGTATGTATTGCCCTCCATTAGAAAGTCAGGGAAAGTGTCTGGATTTATTAAAACCTCTTTAAATGCATTTGCAAGTACGGGATAGGCGGCTGTAAAGCTTTTAATCCAGAAGTTATGCAATCCATCTGGTCCAGGCGCCTTCCAGTTGTGAGTCTTCCTGACAGCAGTGCAAATGTCAATCTCTGTGAAATCGTTAGACTCCATATCTGGAAGAGCATTTGTCTGTTCTTGAATGGTTTTAACCCAAGGAGCCAATTTTTCGTAGCCGTCTGATTTTTTCCAAGCCGATCTCCAATATTCCGCAAAGGAAGACACATCGATATTCGTAAGTTCTGACTTGCTGTTACCTTCTGCTTCGAGTTGTCTATAAAATTTCTTTTGGCTGTTTGCAAATACTGAATTTTGATGTTTTCGCTTTTCTAGTTCATTATATCTTGCTAGCCTGGCTCCTTTCGATTTAGCTTTTTGCCTAAACCGATCTTTTAGATCCAACAATTTTTCTGTCAGGTTTGAATCATCGAAGTCAATGCCAGATTTATTGGCAATTATTTTTGCTTTTCTCGCTACTTTATTTGACCGATTACCAGAAATATACTCTGAGATAATGTCAACTTTCCTCCGGAACTCATTGATATTGTTTTCAAGGCGCGTTTTCCAGACAGGTGTATTTTTCTGGATACTACGACCAGCCGCATTATGGGTGTAAGTCTTTTGACCTGAAATTTCGATGACAGTCACTGCTGCACAATATAATGCAAGATGTATATCGCTTAAATTTGTCATCCCAGATAGATGTGATTCCAAAACTCTATTAATCTGCATTACAGTAATACGTGATTTTGCAATATTACGCAGTACTGGAATTTTTGGTCTATTCAATGGGTTTGAGCCAGTAAAACTGGCCAAATTGCTGTAAAACTTCTCTCGTATGTTAGAAAAGTTACGTTGCGAGATTGATTCTTCATTTTTAGATGATGATGCTTCTGGTGATACATTTTGAGTTTGTTCTACTTGTTTCTCCTCTGTATTCGAGTTAAGAACGTCTATAGTGTCTTCTTTATGTTGTTGATATGTAATGTTTTGATGTAGTTCATTACCGATTTCTCTCTTGATGTTCATTAATTCCGATTCGGTTAGATAGTTTTTTTTTTAGAATTACATTTTTACGGTCGGCTAAGTTTTGTTCCGACAGCTGAGTTTCAGGGAACCTCTTTTTATATTCTTGGTGGAGTGCATGCCTCCATCCAGGGAGCGGATTATCTCCGCACTGGTTTACGTAGTAATAGGCACGCATTACATCAATATTCATTTCGCGTGTCCATCTGATACGTGGAGTGCGTTCGGTCCTAGTGACAGCCTTCCTTATTAGGGGCGAGCCAGCAAGTACCGGGGTATTTTGATCTTCTACTCCATTATTAATTTCCGCTCTCTGTTGATTTTGTAATAAAGTCTTTGGTGTTACTAGACTTAGATGATCTAATTGTTGTTCGAGTGCCTCTTTCATTGCCATTCTTGTGGTGCCATAGAGTTGGGAACCGCCACTCGCTCCAGATTCACCAACCCCGGACAAATCCTCCCGACGGTTCCGAAGGGTTCTTGTCCGCAAAACCCTACCGCCTTGTATAATATTATGTGTTTTATTCTCCATAAATATATTTGGGTTCAAGGGAAAAACGGTCACCCAAGGCAGAGCCCCGATTTACCATGGGAAAGCTATTTACTACCGGAGGGCGCTTGGTATCCGGAGACATCGTTAGAGACACTTTAACCCTGTGCCATTCAGCTCCTCGGCACGATGGATTTCCACCTTAAGCTTGGGGATTTTTTTTTTCAGAGGTTTACTCCTCTCAGCTCGGGAAGGTGGTGGCGCCACTCACCAAGCGGACTAACCGCCCCCTGCCATATATTATTATTATTATTATTATTATTATTATTATTATTATTATTATTATTATTATTATTATTATTATATTTAAGAAGGGAGACACAGGAGATTGAGGAAACTATCGAGGCATATCCTTACTGAGTTCAACCGAAAAGATATATGAAAATATTTTAACGGAAAAGTAAACGATGCAATATTTGTATTACAACAACTAATTGAGAGAACAATAGAGAGAGACGAAACAATATACGTATATTTCATAGATATTTCAAAGACATTCGACTCACTAAATAGAAGGCAGATTTGGACGATACTGAATAAATATAATGTAGATAAGGAAATCATTAGAATTATCTCAAATTTGTACTCGGAAATTACAAACTATGTCCGAACAAAAAATAGAATATCCTAAAGGTTTACAACTATATCTGGAGTGAGACAAGGAGTAACATTAAGTCTTGATCGGTTTAACATAGTAATTAACGCGATAATTAAGAAATGGACACAAAAGAACAAAGAAAAAAAACATGGATATTTCAATCTAGAACGGATAGAAATTAATGATTTGACTTTTGCGGATGATACAGTAGTGCTTGCGAAAAGAGAAAAATACCTACAATATAACTTAAATGTATGGTACGAGGAGCTGGGCAAATGTCAACTGGCAATAAACCGAAGTAAAACAAAAATAATGGTAGTATCAGAAAACACAAGAACATATAAACTAGATTATAAAACACAGAGCTGGAAGTTAAATCATTTAAATATTTAGGAATAACTATAGCGGAAAATGGAAACATAGAAATAGAAACAGAAGAAAGATTAAAAACCAACACTAGATTAAATTTTTCGCTAATTAAGAAATTATTTAACAAGAGGGAAATGAAAACAGAGACTAAGATTAGAGTACATAATGCACTATGCATCCCAACTTTAACATAAGGTTCCGAAATGGGGAAGTTAAATTTATATCAGAGAAAAATACAGGTTTATGAGAGGAGAGTATTAAGAAGAATTATAGGACTAACTCTGAAGGATCGCGTATCAAACAAGGAAATTAGGAGGAGATTGGGGGTAAAATCTGTAGAAGAAATGATGAAAAAAAATGAAACGATGAGATTGACAAGTATCTTAAAGAAATAGGACTGAACTTGGAAGGGGCGGAGGAACTTGCGCGGGATACGGGGGAGTGGAGGAACAAAGTGACAGGCGATTAAGAAACCTTTACTCGACTAGGGCCGGTAAATGAGTATAGATCATGATGATGATGACACCTGCAGTGTTGCTCTGTATCTTGAATTAGCGGACACCCTATATATTTAAATTTTAAAATGTTTCGTCATCTGTTTAATGACATACATTCAAACAAAGCTCCAACTAAAAACCAAATAATTCAACGATTTAAATACACAAAAAGAGCAAAAAATCGTTCAGCTTCGGGACGATCGAAAAACAGGAATTAAAGGTGATATTGAATTAAATGTTTTCTAGGTGTAGAGAGATGAGTCACATAATTCCAATCACATAACTTGTTGCCAATGATAATGTATCAGAACGATCAGTAAGAAAAGTATATTTTTTCAATTCTGGTATGTTGGTGTTGTCAAATCTACAAGAAAATTTGTTTTAAATATACAAAGTGAAAAATCAAAATACTTTTTACATGAGATATAGTTTTGTTGATCGAAAATTGATTTATTTTCAGCTTAATCTTCTTATAGCTCTATACGATTTGTGGAGTTTTATAAAATTGTTCCCTGTTTCGGTGATGATTTCAATCATCAGGTATGGAGGTTAATAATTCTTCTTTTTTAAGAGATGGGGCTGGTAACAAAGGCCGGTTCACAGTCTAATCTCTTTTGTCGTTTTGTTGACAAATGATTTTAGGTTAGCGTGTGGGTTTCATGAGGTAAACATGTTGAGTTTCGACCTAAATAAAGAGAATTTGTGACACGTACTGCTTTTCTTGTTCAATCAAAAGAAAAACGCAAGTGAAAGCCGTCGTATAATTGTGGAAATTTCCTGTGACAATATCCCAACGTAAGACGCCTTTGGGCATTGGCAGATCAACCGCGTTGGCAGATCTTGGCAGATCAACCGTAAAAAATTGAAGATGCCTGGTTGCAAACATTGTTGGAAGAAGACGATATGCCAACTCAACAACAAATGGCGGATAACTTAAATGTTGGTTGCCGAACCATTTGTGATCATCTGCATGCCATGGGAAAAATCCAGAAGGCAGAAAAGTGGTCACCACATCAGCTAAACCACGGACAGATGGAAAAGTGAAAAACAGAGTGCGATGTATAAAATTAATATCTAGTCGGACATTGTGATTTTTGTGTCGTGACCATGGACTTCTGAAATCAGGTGATACAGTTAATATCGTTCGCTACCGTCAACAACAGATTAATTTAAACCATTCATGACTCGAAAAGCGACCAGAATTAACTACAAAACACGGAAAAGTGACTTTGCAGTACGAGAACGCCCCATCACACACAGCGGAAGCGTCAGCGACACCATTTCTGCACTTGGCTGGGAACTCTTACCCCACCCGCCCTACTCACCAGACTTGGCCCCTTCAGACTGTCACTTGTTTTCATCCATGTCTCACGCACGTTTCACGAAACATGTCAACAATTACAGATATGTCGAAAATGGTTTTATGACTAGATCACCTCAAAAGATGAACGGAATAAAAATAAAACGTACATTTTTTTAATAGTAATAAATGTCCACCTAGATATTAATTTTATACATTGCTCTTTTATATATTTATATTATATCTAGCTATTTCATTCTATTTTTCTATAAAAAAAAAATTCTTGGGGATAGTCTGGTATTTATTTTATGTGAAGTCGGCTAATAATGCGGTATATTAGATCTTCTTTAGGGGACATATTTATTATTTCTAAGAAATATTTTCCAGCAACACATCCAGCGGATACCTAGAAATGTATTTGCACAGATTATTTTTTTGCGATACTGGCTAATTCTTGACTGGGAACTGCAGAGGAATAAATCCTGTTACTGTTTTATTTATTTAATTTGTGCTAAACTTTGTATTTTCATTATAATTCAGTTCAACCTCAAATAAATAACCATATCGACTGATATATTTTACATAAATACTTGAAAACATTCCCACATTTCCCGAGTAAAATTTTAATTAAAGTTATGATGATTTTATTGTTTTCGACCATTTTGATCTTTGTAGTCTTCTGGCGGCTGCAGTAAATATTAATTTTATCGATAAAAAATATATTGATAAGATTTATATTATTTTTATTATGATAATAACTTCATTGTGAACGATATTCATAAGAACTTTAACTGAAGAGTCTGTTCGGCAAAAGCTTGAGAAAACGCGTTTAGTGGGACATAATTTTGTTTTTTAGTTTATTCAGCCGCAGAGGATGATTTGTAAAACATATAGTCGAATTTTGCATTGATAAAAAAGTCGAATTTTTCCTGGACTATAGGACGATCCGCAGGATATCAGAAAAACAAAGCATCATTCTTTTGATCTTTCATTTGACCATTTTGGTTTTTCTGGCCGTGACGAGGTTGGAGTATGCTATTGCTGGCTCTATCGCTCCGTTTCCAGGTCGCATTTAAAAAAGCCAGTATTCATCACCAGTCCTTACACGTTCCAAAAAATGAAAAATGGCGAAGTATTTTTTGTAACCATTAGTCTTATTTTATAATTTCTGATTTTATCCATTTTCGGATCTATTCGTACTCTCTTTCTAGGGCATTTCAACTTTTTTTGTAATGATTGATAAGTATTGATCTGTATACGATTTTAAATACATTTAATTTTCACTTCTTTTATTGGACCCTACTCTGTGAAACACTAAACTCGAAGAGATTTAACAGTAGACAACAAATTATTCTTTAAAACTTTTTGACGTGCGTTTCGCTAACTATGAAGCATCATCAGGATATAACCAGCGGCGGTTCGTGGGGGAAAAACAGGTGGGGCACGTATAATTTTGGAATGGGGATAGGGAAATGCGTCGTAATCAAAAATGTTTTCATTTCTTATTATCACACACACACACTTTGCTGTGTAGAAATACGAGTGTAACTGTCAGACATCAAATTTTCAAATAGGTATCTAGATAATAAAATTTTGCTAAACTCACCAGAAGACCATGATCATTAAATCTGTTTGTAGTTGAAGTTCATTCTCCTAATTTCTGAGCAGTAAAATGCTCGATGATTTGATCAGTAAAATTTGAAATTGACTTCACAAGTTTTTTTTTAATAGATATCATTTCTAACGCGCACAGCCGTTCCTGGTGCATGGTGTTTCTTAGAAATGTTTTAATTCGTCTAAGGATAGAGAAACATCTTTCATTTTCCACAGTTGTCATAGGGACGGTACACAAAGCAGACAACAATTCCACAGATTCACAAAATTTTGATGTTAAAATGTTTTGGATAAACATTTAGCTCCACTGTGTTTCATAAAATCGTTATTGTCTCGTATCCACATAACCACGAACACTTCTCATACACGGTTTTATTGAATGTGCGTTTTTGAGCAATATTACTCAAAACAAAAAATCCAAATCGAGCAAAACTTCTTCGGAGAATCGGTGTTGTCCGTCCAAGATTTTTGATGACAATTTGGTCCTCAAATATAAATTTGACATTATTTCTATTCATATATTACACTGAATTCATCTTCACTATTGTAATCGTTCAAAACATTCACTAAGCGCGATGGCGAAAAACACCTGATTATTGAGAATGGGGCAGCACCTAAGATATGACGTCATAAATGCGTTTAATCTCCAGGTTACTAGCGAAGTGATGCATTGCTGTCTGTATAGTAGCGGTACAAATTGGCCTGTGCCCAAAGCACGAGTTCTTCAATCGGTGCCCTTCGGCAACCCACGACCTATTTCCTTACCGCGAATGACATTATGGATATTAGACTATAGAAGTCGCAAGAAGCGTGATCATAGACAGAACAGAGAATAAATTAATATAACATTGGAAATTATGTTTTCCACTTCATTTGTAAATTTTTAGGTGGGGCACAAGTCTATGTGCCCTTATGGACCAACCGCCACTGGATATCTCCTGATGATTGGATCAAATCAAATCTCTTCGAGCTTAAGGTTTATTTTTGTTTGTTTTGTTATATTTCTCATATTCAAAAATCCTTTATTTATGGCATAATAGATTTTATTTGTTTTTTCCTTTCTATTGTTCTCTTTTTCTCTATTATGATATTCAAATCGTCGAATTTATTAACTTCTTCTATTTAATTTCCAACTATTTGAATCCTTTCTTTGTCCTTGTGTAATAGCCATCACTGTTTTGTATTCATCTTCATACAGTATTGTTTCAATGTTTTATTCCATACTGTAACATTCTACTGAAAATCTGTTTCATATACCATTGGGGAAGACGTATTTCGTGATCTGTATTCTCTCTAGATTTCTATAACCTATGTCCAATAAGGGCGCTCGAAATTTTATTGTGTATAGAGGCCATGTTGGCGACGCTACGGTTGTCAAATTTGAAGGTTATAGTAATTAATGTTGGACAAATCATCAGGAAAAGCTACAATGTTGGACAAGGCGTACAAATCATTAAACTTCACGGTCAAAATGTTGACAGTTATATGTTGTTATAATGTTTTATAAATAAAACAATGATATCTCATGCACAACTTATTTTATTTACTTTTAAAATTCGAGAGCCCTGAATGGAAAACCCTATATATCCTATGTATTATCCATCCAATCTAGAAAAATTTATTACCAATTTAAATTCACAAGAAAGAAAAAATCATTTAAAGTTCATAGAACTCTATTTCCTTCTTCCTCTAATCCTATTAAGCTGGATCCACATCAATACAAATTTGCGTTGTGCGGACTGTATGTGTTGTGTGTGGTGTGTCTGCTCGGCATTGTAGACGCTCTGACGCACAAAGTATACAAATATTGTCACCGCACAGCCGATACACGAACTATCTGTTGTCCACCAGATACAAACAAATTGGTTCAGTAGGTTCCAGAGGTCGAATTAATCTTCTATTTTAAAACAGAAGGCGATTATCCTGGAGAAATGAATCAAAATAACTTTCTGTTTTTGTTTGAAAACCAGCTGTTGAAAATCTTGGAGGAGCCATCAGTTATTGTCATAGACAGTCCACCATATCACAGTACTCTGATAGATAAACCTCCAACTAGTGCATGGACAAGACCAAAAATTGCAGAATAGCTGACTAAGCATAATCTTCCTTTTGAAAATACTATGTTGCAAAGTGGACTGTTCCAAATCGTTATTCGGTAAGCAGTAATTAAAGGAACAGGTTTGTGTTTCATACTGACCTTTTTAGGAACAAGCTTAAAAAATAATATTTGGCCAAAAATTATTATAATCATCATATAGATCGAGATGGAAGAACGATTGATAACTGTTTGGATATGTAGAAAGAAGCTTTATCAACAGTTACACCTTTTCGTGTTACTTTTTCATATACAGTTTTATCGATCATATAAAAAGCCAAAGTCTGGGTATTTTAGTGTTGATGTGGCAGCATTGTAACGCGAGTGTGTCATTGATTTAGATGACGTACAATTATTATTTCCCTGAATGAGCTATATAATGGTTTTGCCTTGCTGTTTACCCCTTTGATTACTTGATCCACAGCCTACAGTTTGATACATCTGTACTGACGCTTAAATTAATAGATGGAGTCTGTTTATCGATCATATAAAAACCAAAAGTTTGGGTATTTTAGTGTTGATGTGGCAACATTGGAACGCGAGTGTGTCATTGATTTAGATGACGTACAACTATTATTTACCTGAATGAGCTATATAATGGTTTTGCCTTGCTGTTTACTCCTTTGATTTCTTGATCCACAGCCTACAGCTTGATACATCTGTACTGACGCTTAAATTAATAGATGGAGTCTGTTTATCGATCATATAAAAACCAAAGTCTGCGTATTTTAGTGTTGATGTGGCAACATTGGAACGCGAGTGTGTCATTGATTTAGATGACGTACAACTATTATTTCCCTGAATGAGCTATATAATGGTTTTGCCTTGCTGTTTACCCCTTTGATTACTTGATCCACAGTCTACAGCTTGATACATCTGTACTGACGCTTAAATTTATAGATGGAGTCTGTTTATCGATCATATAAAAACCAAAGTCTGGGTATTTTAGTGTTGATGTGGCAACATTGGAACGCGAGTGTGTCATTGATTTAGATGACGTACAACTATTATTTCCCTGAATGAGCTATATAATGGTTTTGCCTTCCTGTTTACCCCTTTAATTACTTGATCCACAGCCTATAGCTTGATACATCTGTACTGACGCTTAAATTAATAGATGGAGTCTGTTTATCGATCATATAAAAACCAAAGTCTGCGTATTTTAGTGTTGATGTGGCAACATTGTAACGTGAGTGTATCATTGATTTAGATGACGTACAACTATTATTTCCCTGAATGAGCTATATAATGGTTTTGCCGTGCTGTTTACCCCTTTGATTACTTGATCCACAGCCTACAGCTTGATACATCTGTACTGACGCTTAAATTAATAGATGGAGTCTGTGATGAAATAATGTTTTTAGTGGAAAATTGAGACGTAATTAAAACTTGATATGAATAAAATAAAAGGAGTTGGGTAATTTCAGATTTAGAAAAAATATGAAAAAAGATAAACCCACTACTGCATCTTCATCTCGGTGTGGTTTCGTAGACGTACGAGATTGCGGAGAGAAAGGACTAGTACTAATCGATACGAGATGGATTAAATTCCATTCGTCAAAAAAATAACTTCAATCTAACAATTCTCTCTAGGATGACTGGTGTTTTTTTGACAAAAAAGTATAAAATGTCCGCGCTAGAGTTGAAACGACGTCACGGTAGCGATCTACGAGTGCATTCACCCCACAACGGTCGCAACAATTTGTACTCAATAATGGGGACCTTTTTTATCTATTAATACTGCGGCTTTGTTACAAGTCAAGCCGAAATCTAGGAAAAGCAATGGCCGCAGGAACTGTTTAGTTGGGAATAGATTATTTTCTCCACGAGAAAAGCGTGTATCTGAAATGTTAACTGTTTCTCTATTTATTTAGTTTTTTTACTTCGGTGGTCAATTAATATTTTTGTCTCATCAGTCAGACTGAAATTATGAGGGTTAATAAGTGTACCGTGGATCAGTTTATATGACATTTGAGTGTACTATCAGTATCAGAGTCATGCTATACGAGGTGTATAAATAAAGTGATAAAGCTGGTTCGCTTATCATTGTTTTTTTCCTCTTTGTAAGGGGGTCAAGACTAACATCTTTATCTCCTTTTTGTTGGATTTTTGTAAGGCATTTGATACAGTTAATTATGCTTTATTGATTGCTAATTATGGATATCTTGGCTTTAATGAAACATCATTTAATTTTCTTCGTGTGTACTTGAGCAGTCCTACTGAAATTACATTTTTAAATCACCTGCTATCTTCAAACTGTTCTAGTGTACCTCAAGGATCCGTATTGGGTCCGTTGCTTTTCTTACTAGTTTCTTACTAGTACTTAGTTGCCAGTACTAAGAAAAAAACAGACTAACTTAAAAATCATTCAGATAAAAATAATCAGATACGCCCCCTGTTTTTTTTTTTGATCAGTAATCCATTTATTTTGCAATGTAGTTTGCATTTACTTCGATGCCCTTCCCCCAATGATTTTCCAACTTTCTATGCTTTCTAAAAAGGTACGATTTGTGGAACGCTAGAAAAAAGTTCCTTGTTGCTTGCTGAGGTACACGATGAATATCGCTCCATTTTCAAAACTCCTGAGGTTTTAGTTTATTCTAAAACAAAAAGTAAATACAAAGAAAAATGATAAACTAAAACTAACATATTTAAATATTAAATGAAGCGATTTTTTGCTTATGGACGGCAGCTCTTAATCTTTAATGTACGCGGTTGTTAATTATAATAACGGTAAATCGTTTTAAAACTGAAAGTATCTTATCAGGAAGATGCGAATTATTTCCTGAACGATGAAGAACTGGATATTATTGAAGATGAAGATTTTTTGATTTAGTGTTATAAAGTATAAATGCATATGGGAAACCATAGTCACTTAAGGTTGATATTAAAATTCGTATTTGCTTGAATATTCGGAACCAAATATATAAAATAAAAGTAAAAATATAGGAACTAAGACTTATGTCTGTATTTCCACTATATTTTATTTTAATATAGAGGACATTTGAACCCAAGTCTTTTACTTGAAATGAATTTCCATTGGTCACTTCACTGGAATATAAAATAAAAGGATTTATCATCATCATTACAGAAGCTGTAGAAATTTAAATGTCTGCGTACTAGAAAAACGACAAATGCATTTATAAATAATAAATAATGACATAATGGTGACGATAATTGCCTATTCTGCCAAAAGCGAATTAAACTACATTCCATTTACCAAACATCAATCCGGTGGTAAATTATTAGCATGGTAAAATACAATGTAATATACGAGATCTGTAAATAAAGTAATGAGACTGGCAGGATATTTGATTTTATTAAATATTTTACTTTTTAGGAATCCCTCATAATACCACCCCAAAATATCACTCTCCCACCTTTAAATGGGATACATGGTTGAGCTGTTTCTTGTCAGGCTTGTCGACCTGGAGCTCTCCAAACTAATATTCTTCGTGAATCAGAAACCAAGCCAATTCTCGTCTCATCGAAATTCATTCACGTTACTCCAGTTAGGATATAATCCATCATTTCTCAAGCCCATTGCAATTTTACATTTTTTTTTTGTTGAAGGGTTAGTTTGGGAACACGTAAATGTCTTGTGCGTTGCAAATTTACCGCTTTCAGTCTGTCTGCTATCGTTTGTCGTAAAACCCACCCGTTCAAGCTTAACAAGCTCCCTTGATATACCACTTATAGATTCTCGACGATTTCTTCGAGCTATCATTGATATCTGCCGGTCTTGGAATTTTCGATATAGCACTTTGGGAAACACCTACAATTTCAGCGATATCACATTGATTAAGGTCCTGTTGTAACAAAGCAATTATTAAACTTGAAGAGATTTACCACTAAACACCAAAATACTGTTTTGAACTGCTCGACGCACGTTTCGCTAACCATGTTAGCATCATAAGGAGATGATTTAATCTAATTCTGAAACTAAACTATGTTCTATTTATATGAAAACCATACCTAACAAAGCGTGTAAAAATCATGAACATTGCATTACATTACGTTACCTTACATTAATAATTGAAAAAGATGACTGAAAGGAATCGGTCAATCTAAAACAACGATAGTTTACCATTTCTGGATATGTTAGTCAGTAGGAATAATAAAAATAAGTTAGATTTTGATGTTTTCAAAAAAAAACACTATCATTTCGAGATACATTCCTAACGAATCAAATCATAGCTTCCAAAATAAGATGGCTAGTTTAAATTTTATGGTAAATAGATTAATTAATTTTCCTTTAAAAAAAGAAAATTATAACAAAGAATTAAAATTAATTAGGGAGGTATCTGAAGTGAATGGTTACAATAAGAACATTGTAGATAAACTAATTAGAAAACATAAATTCAGAAAATTATTGAAAGAATCTTCGACTTTTCAAAAGGATCAGAACACAAGGAAATTCATGGTAATACCATTTGATGCCCAATTGACAAGAGGACTAGACAAAATTTTGAAAAAAGTGGACATTAAGGTGGTGTACAAACCATATAATAAATTAAGAGAAATTCTGGGTAATTCATAGGATAAAGTAGAGCAACATGAAAAGTCGGGTATTTACGAAATTAGTTGTCAAGACTGTGATCGAAGGCATATTGGGCAAACAAACAGATCCATATTGACAAGATATAAAGAACATATTGCCCACATTAGATATGGGAGAAATAAAAAATCCTGTCTTGACCAACATGCAATCGAACATGACCACAATATAGATATTTTAATAATAATAGGGCTTTGGATGCATATGAAAGCATTCGAATAGAAAAATGTAAGAAAATCATGAACCGAGATAAAGGACCGATTCCTTTCAGTCAACTTTTTCAATTATTAATGTAAGGCTTAGTACACTTCACGGTTTATGATTTTTACACGCTTTGTTAGGTATGGTTTTCATATAAATAGAATATAGTTTAGTTTTAGAATTAGATTAAATCATCTCCTGATGATGCTAACATGGTTAATGTAACATGCGTCGAGCAGTTCAAAAAAGTATTTTAGTCTTTAGTGGTAAATCTCTTCAAGTTCAGTGTTTCACACCAAAGGTTCCAATAGAGGAATTAAAGCAATTATTCTTGATCTGCTAAAATAAGATATCATAGATTAAATATTGAAAAAGAACTGAAATAATGTGTAAATACCAGTATCAGCGGAATGGGCCTAAATCGAAAAACCTGTAATATCAGCAGAATAATGCTTTTGTTATTTTCATTTAAAAACGGTCTGAAACAAATATGCATTAACTATTTTTAGAGTATCATGGACGTATATATCATATTTGTAAATATTCCAAACTTTTGGACGTGTGTGTAAGTGTTTGTTGAACGTTCATGACTGTTTTTGGTCTCTGGTGCGCTGTGGTGAATCCCTGTTCCGTCAACAGTAATGACACAGTTGACACAGGTGTGTGTTTATTGTCAGTCAATTGCGGCACCTATCTTGCGGAAAGCTTTTTCATATCCAAATGAGTTGTTAAAATATTCTGTTCTCTTTCAGTTGAGATGCCCACAGTTTACTCTCCGATCGTTTGTTACGATATAGTGAATTTCTTCAATCATTTCTGAAGTGGAAACCTCATTTGGACGAGCTGGACAATCTTTATCAAGACTGCTTGTACGGCTACGTTTAATTTCAGCCATCCGATATGTTATGGTTGATAACAAAGGTGCAGAGACTTTATTTGTAATTGGTCTCTAGTGTCTCTGCTGTATTTAAAAATCCAATTATCACTTACTCTCACGATATCGAACACAAAAGTCTGATCTTGATGCACACAAACAGTGACTCGTTTAGGATGTAAAGGTTTCTCTTGAATCAAACGTGGATTCTCATCATTCCAAATACGGTAATTTTGTTTATTAACATAGCCACGAATTTCAAAATGCGCTTCATTTGAACATGAATGATTTTGACATTTTGAATGATACAGTGACTTTAGTTCCTGTGTTATTCAAACGTTATATGCTTTTCGAGTTAAATCCTTTCGTAAAATACGACATGTTGTGGATTCACTGAGTCCAAATTGTTGTGAAGGTCGACTAATGAAAATGTCTGGGTCTTCAGCAACATTTTTATGTACCAAATTAATATGCTCTTGTGAATCACCACTTCTTGTTCTCCACTTCTTCTTCTTCTCCGCCAGTTTCTTAAAATTTCTGAACAATTCAATTTATAGTGCTTTCAAATGAACGATTGTGTAAACCTTAACTATCACGTTTTTTTTACGTTGTTATATTATGCACGACTCCATTTCTATAAATGTCATACATTACACTTCTAAAATCAGACAAGACCCTAACAAAAACACAACGCCATCTGTGTTTTACTCAATAACACAAAAAAAAACGCTTAATTTGAAAGACTCTCCTAAAGTATAAAGATTACATACTACATATTATGACGGATAAACGAATGACGAATAACTGGCCGGATATAATATTTATGGATAAGAGGCATCATAGATATTGCGGTTAGTAATAAATAATAATGTAGTTGTTAATCATTAGGAAAAAGTAGAGTAATGTTAAATGTAAAAAGTCAATAAGGTGGAAATAAAATGAATCATATCATCAATGATTGGTACTATCTGCACGAAGTCAGGATAAAATTAGGAAAAATGAATCCAGTACATATAATAATATTTAAAGTATACTGTGATTTAACGTGTGCATGCAATTTTACTTGAGAGATTAACTATAATGGCAATGATAATATTGACAATCCCCTGCCTCTATTTTGCTAAGTATATCGTTACTTTTTCAGATTTAAAATGGGTTTGAAAGAGAAAATAAAAAAAATTACCAACATATATGGAAGGGTTAAGGCAGGTACAAAAATACATCATCAGATTAGCAAAGTAAGTGATAATCGCGGACAGGTGAGTATGGTGAGTACCGTCAAAGTCTTTCGGAGCTGAGAGGAATACATCTCCGGTGATGTATTCCTCCTGTTGATCATTGTCCACAAGGTTTACCACCTTTATCCACCAAACAGAGCCTATACCATCATACATTCAATGTCAAAATGTAATAAAATTTCAATAAATGTCTGGCCTTCCTGTCTCTTCACACTAAAAAATCATTGAAAATGTTTGGGAGATGCTTTCAAAACGAATTCATAGTGAATCAAGACCTTTTACAAATATGAAAGAAAAGTACTACACAGACTTAATGGCAAGAAATACCATAACAAACAATAAAGTATCAATTTAAAGTTAACATGTTGACTGGAATTTTAAATGGACCAATAATTGGACCATTTGGATTTTCTCCAAAACGATTTGCAGACTTTGTTAGAAGATGTAGCACTCAGTATCTACAGACCAATGTGGTTTCAACAAGATGATTGCACAGTGCATTAAACTCGTCCTGTACAGCATTATTTGAACAGAGAGTATCCCGAAAGATGGATTGGGCGCCGTGGATCATTTGGGTGGCGTCCTCGTTCTCCGGACCTAAACCCCCTTGAGTTTTTTTACTGAGGCTGCATAAAAGAAAAAGTGTATTCAAAACCAAACAAAATCTATCCGAGTTCCGTCACAGAATTGTTGAAACAACAGAAGAAATAAATTTAATAGAAATAAAGACTGGTAAAGTCCATTTTTGAGCAAATAAAAGTAGCAAACTGTCTCCTACTTTGTTTTATGACATTTTGTCGTAACTTCGCGAATAAAGAAGTGGGGGGAGTTTTACCTATTTAGATAAAAAGTCGTCTAATGTCCGTTTGCCTAAACTGATTTTCCTCAATTTGGATTCATTTAAAAGGCAATTGCTGGGACAATCAGATAATCTGGGAGATAAATTATTTAATTTATAAATGAAACTGCGAGGTGGCATTACATTCAACAATAGTTTTTTTGAAGTTTTGTTCAATTTTTCAAACGGAATGGTACAGCTTTTATTATATGGCTAGAAAGGTAATTTAAAGAGGAATCATCCAGTTAAAACCCGAAATCGATATCTCTGACATGTCAAGAGATATTTCGATTTTTCTGAAAAAATCAGTTATTATTTCACTACTACTTGCATTAAATTAAAAAATATTAAGCTAATGTTTGCCTTCCTTCACACTTTACCCAGGCGTAGGACTGGTCCAAATTCTTCGTGCCATATTAATTTGGAGCGTGTTTAAAGGCCAACGGGCCAACAACGAAGATAATAATAACAACAGTCCAATAAAATTAACAGCACAACAGTCTAATAATTAACAGAACCTGAACTTTAACGCCTTTCTAAATGTTCAAAATGCCTTCTGAGATGAGATCAAATGATACACCTCTATCAACTAAACTAACAATTTACAGATTACCCCATAAATTTATTCGAACTGGGTCCATATGTAATGAGTCAAACAGTGATCGACCAGTTAGTGTTACTACCCATAAAAATACAATAAGACTTGCCCTGGCACTTACCTAAAGACCAACAAATCAAAGAAGGAAGCTTTTGTTTAATTAAAGATTTCCCGTATATCTTTGGGTCGTCTGATGCAACGTTTAGGTTTGAAAATGTATCGGCTAAAATTACTGCATGGGTTATTAGAGGATGATCCAGATCGCCGTTAACAATTCTGCGAGATACTTTTGCATGAAGAAAGACAAAGCGATGACATCACCCGAAAAATTTGTTGGTTCGATGAAGCGAATTTGAAAATTTCAGGCGCTGTTAATAAGCATAACTGTATCTATTACTCACCAGAAAACCTTTATGAACTAATTGAAGAACAGTTGAATCAACCTGAGGTTACTGTTTGGGTGGGTCTTTCATGTTATCATGCTTGCTACAGCATGATAACGAAGATTTGTATTCACAGCAAAATGGAGCTGCTCCCCCAACTATGATGGAACAGTGCGTGAGTTTCTAGACAAATAATTATCCAATAGGTGGATAGGTCGAGAAGAACTTCTTGTTAAAAGGCCACCACGACCACCAAACTTTACCATAGCGGACTTTTTCTTTTAGGGTTTTATCAAAGATAAAGTATTTTCAAGAAAGCTACGGACTGTTGTTATGTAATACAAGTAATATGTGTCAATTCATACAAGAAGCATACCAAGAAATTGATAACAATAATATCATCTATACCTGCAACAATATGTAATGTTTTTATCATAATAAATACTGTATACCTACTTTGAGTCCCCAGTGTAAATTTGTTGACCGTGAATTATATTTTCTGGTACTTTCACTTTCCTAATAAATCTCAACCAAAACTATTTAAACTACCCTTCCCCTCGCTTAACATATCGAGGATGTCATTTAGGTTTATTGATGTTTAACCACCAAATAATTACCCAGACTGAACATTTGCCGATAATAGTACAATAAAACCCTTATTGAGTTTAAATGGTCAATTTGTTCGGTCAGTGGTAATTCCTTTCATATTAACATTCTCAGGTGCTTCTACGAAAAAGGCAAATTTTATTTTCTATTCGTACTTTGTCAGTTGAAAATTGATTTTTGTGATCTGGATATTTGCATTTACGAATGGGCTTTGTGATGTTCGTGCTTTTAATAATACAGGTCTACAAACATTACCTAAAAAGATTGCTATTAAAGAAAAATACTCAGAATGGATAAGATTGCAGCATTTTTAATTGGTACCACTTCAAGTAACGGACCTTGTAATTCAGGGCCGTGGTTACGTTGTTTAAATATGAGCTCGATGTCACTATCTTAACTTTCATTAAGTACACGATTGAAATACGGAAAATAGTGGATTCTAACAGCGCATTTTTAAAAATAGATTGTAAAGATGATTCAGCCTTTGAATTTAATCATAGCAGTTGCAAAATTAAAAATGATAATTTTAGTTACTGTAAATATATTTTTTAACAAACTGTAGTTGAATATTATTTAAAGTTCCCATATTACACAGTATATAACATACTTATCAGTTGACCTACCCTTATCGACTACTTGTTATCACCCTTTAAATAGAGTACATTTATCAGCAGATGGGGGTTGTACTGATAAAAGTATATTTAAACAGCCCTAATGGCTTAACCGAAATTAAAATAAATATTTATTTATGACCCAAGTAGCTATACTGAAATTAATTAAATCATCAGGAAAATTTATTGAACTTATTCAGCTCGTACTGCAATAATTTATTATTCTTACTAGTGCAGCGCTTATTTTCAACAACATAATTTTATAAATATTATCGGTATCATTTTCCAGGGCAGTTGAACTGTTCTTGCAGTCTTAAAGAAATTAGATGCAATTCTCTTTTTTTTTTACATCGTGGTACCAGTTCTATTTAATACAGTACTGAATAAAGTCCTCGGCGAAATAGACATACATAAATGGAGTAATGATAAATAAAAACAAAGGTAGGCCGGCCGTCATGGGGACTGCCGACAGAAGTAAAAATTTTAAGCTTTAGAATATCTTTTTTATTTTTTTTGAATTCTTAAATTAATTACGGTATGAAAAAAGTATGTAAATATTTGAAAATAAATGCTTTGCCTTTGTTATTCAATTTTCTATATAAAAATATTAGCATACTACTCAAGCAAGTACTGACTCTCGTACTACAGAGGGATTCTACAATTGAACAATTAAAATAATCAATTCCCCTATTGGAACCTTCGGTATGAAACACTAAACTCGAAGAGATTTACAACTAAACACCAAATCCTTTTTTGAAACTTAAATCATCTCCTGATGATGTTAACATGGTGCATCGAGAAGTTTCAAAAAGTGATTTGGTGTTTAGTGGTAAATCTCTTCGAGTTTAATTATAATAATGATTATCTATAACACAATTTAATTTAAAACACATTAATAAGCATTTAAAACAAAATTGGCGTCGCCAGTTTGGCGCAACACGTCACTAGCATGTCGGTGACGCGAACCCATAAGCTACCGAAAATCTCTCAACGCGGCTGAAGAAGTTTTCACTTCAAAAAAAACGTCGTAGGATATGCAGATGACCTAAACATATTATCACGACCGAAGACATTATTATGAGGGACTTATGATGAAATAAAGGTGAAAGTCGACATGGCCGGTCTGGAAATAAATATACACATATAGAAGCAAAGGTGGTGGAAAAAAGAACTCATCCAACAAGAGAACGGAACTCGATAATCGGAGATGACAATATTGGAGACGCAAACATGACAAAAATGGCATCACAGGGGATACCAGAAATCGTACTATAAATGATAACTAATTTTAATTAATTTTGAGGATCAGGTATAATTTCGAAGCAATTATATAAAGACCTGGATATTCTGAGAGTTTAGTGAGTCAGACAGACGGGGAAGAATGACAGGAAACTGAAGACCAAGGAAAATCACATGTTGATCAAAGGCATGATGGCAGGCCAAAGTTGAAAGAGGTCAAAGCCCACTGACGAGCTGTAGCACCACTGGAGGAAGAAGAAGCTAATAAGAAAGAAAGTTAGAAGGAAAATAATACTTAATAATTATTATTTTATATTCTGATTAAGGTCAATCAAACTTTTTTCTCTATCCAACAGCGATATTTTTCTATTTTCACAAAATTTATTTAAAAAACCACACCATTGTCATTACTGGCAATATTTTTATATAATATGGTGTTAATAAAAAAGTAAACGGGATCTAACAACTTTATTTATTCTTAGAAATATGGGTTTGGTTTATGCGTAAAAATTGAACAGAAACGGTAAAATCACAAAAAATAATGGATCATCGAAAAAGAAAAAGCTGCGCCTATATATTTAAATTAAATAATTTTTAACAACAGTCATGTTAAACTCAAAGAGATTTACAACTAAGGATCAAATCACTTTATTTTTCTCTACCACGTGCGTTTCGCTAACCATGTTAACATCATCAGTAGATAATTCGATGTAACAGATGCATTAGATTGGATCGTATATATTTTTTATGTTAGTTTCTTGACTGGGGCGAGTCTCACCGATCCCTTTCATTGGAGACATATGTGTCGTCTCTTAGTGTTCAGACTCGCCACTCACTGTGTAGTATCATAATCAACCCGTATCAATCCACTGCAGGATGAAGGTCTCTTCAGCATGCTTCCAACTCTCGCGGTCCTGAGCTCTCCTCTGCCATTCGGGTCCAATATACTTAATAATGTCATCAGTCCATCGAGTTTTCGGTCTTCTCCGTGGACATTTGCGATCAAACGGTATCCAGTCCAGGACCGCCCTGGTCCATCTTTCGTGCCATCGTCTCGCTATATGGCCTGCCCACTTCCATTTCAATTGCTTTATTTTTCCAATGATGTCACTCTCTTTCCTTTATTCTCTGATCCATGTGCAGGTCTTTCTATCCCATCTAGTAATGCCAAGCATACATCTTTCCATTCCACTCTGTTCTACTCGAAGTTTTTGAACTGACTGTGATGTGCATGTCCAGCTTTCACTTCCGTATGTCATAACGGGCAGGACACACTGATCAAAGACTTTTCAAGGCAAAGGGGTAGTTTGCTCTTAAACACTATGTTGAACCTGCCAAATGCTTGCCAGTCACATTTAACGCGTCGTTCCACCTCCCGAACGGTTTCCCCTTCCATTGAAATCCTCTGCCCAAGATATATATAGTGACCCAAATCCGTTTCTAAAATAGAAATACTATTGTACTCAGCAAATTTATTGAACATGACCTGACTTTTCTTCTGGTTTATTTTCAAGAAATCGTTCCCCAGCCCTTTACAGCTCTTGTACATGTCTTTGCAGCTATATATATATATATATATATATATATATATATATATATATATATATATATATATATATATATATATATATATATATATATATATATATATATATATATTCACGTATGGGCCATGGTGGACCACGCGAAGTACAGTTAGGCGTTTGTTGTTGTTAGCCTTCCTTTGCGCCCATCCTGCTTTCATTCTTTTACTATGAGCTTTCTTCCTTTCGTCAGACAGACCAAGCTGTTCCAGTGTATATATATATATATATATATATATATATATATATATATATATATATATATATTTATATATATATATATATATATATATATATATATATATATATATATATATATATATATATCTTTCATCCGTACTTCCACGTACCTCTTTTCGCATCAAATCATCCTACATCCAAGGTTGTGGGAAGAAGAAGAAGAAGATCGCGTTGTTCCGACTGCTGCGAACATTCAGTTTAGGAGGGCCCGAGTTGCATTGAGATTGTAACCCGCCATCAATATGGCCAGTTGGACTTGGTCTTGCTCTGTTTATTTCTATTGAGCTGTCTCCTTGCGTTGGACTCGAGCCCAGCTGATAACGGCTGTAAGGCCAGAAACCGGTCCTCGGAGGTACTTGTCTCGGCGTGATGGTGGTTCCTGATTTGAGGCAAACAGAGGTAGGTGGAAGTACGGATTAAATATTTCTGTTTTTCATATATATATATATATATATATATATATATATATATATATATATATATATATATATATATATATATATATATATACACATATATACAGGATGTTAGGTAAACATGGGCAAAAATTAAATGGGTTATTTCTTGACTTATTCTAAGAATATTTTGTTGTATGATGATTTTTGAAAAACCCCTTTGCTTCGAAGATACAGGGTGAATAAAATTTACGACATTAACATCATTTTATTATCAAAAAGTACATGTGAAGTTGCTATTATCTACAATAAATGTTCGAAATGACTTCCCCCAGCCTTGATACAAGCATTCAATCTTCTCGTCATTGACTGCCGAACTCTTTCAAACACACCAGATTCGTTTCTAATTGAGTTACACCAAGTAATTATCCGATTTCGCAAATCATCCAAATTCTTCAATGGAGTAGCGTAAACTAATGACTCCAGATATCCCCAGAGGAAATAATCCAGGGGTTTTAAGTCCGGGGATTGAGCAGGCCATGCGTGTGGCCCACTTCGACCAATCCAGCGATATCCGTATGTTGCTGTTAAAATGTGCATCGTGCATAAACTTGTTGCTAATGGTACATCTTCCAGAAACGCAGGCAACGTTGCTTCCAAAAAGTTGCGATACACCTCGCCAGTAAGTCTTTGTGATAGAAATACTGATCCAATTAGATATTCACCTATAATTCCAACCCAAACATTCAACGATAACTGATGTTGAAAACTATCTTCGCATACCTCATGCGAATTTCCATCTGCCCACAAATGGTTATTATGAAAATTCCGTATTGCGTTTCTTGCGTAAAGCGGCTTCATCGGTGAAAAGAATTTGTGTCAGGAATAGAGGGATGCGAAGTAAAGTTTGCAATATCCATTGACATAATGCTATACGTGGAGGAAACAGGTAGTAGTGCCTGAACGCGTTGAATGTGGTATGGATACAACAAATTGTCCTTAAGAATTTTCCAAACTATCCAGTGACTCACATTTTCTTGTCATTCACTGTCAGTGACGCAATTTTTCGCGTAGAACTACCAGGCTCTTCCGCTATCATGTCCACCACATTATGTTCCGATTGTACATAATGCGTTCTTACAGTTAGTGATCTTCCTGACCCCTCAGTTCGTTTCAATGTGCCTGTTTCACGAAGACGCCGATGAATGTTTTCGAAGATTTTTCGGTCGGGGACATTACGGGCTGGAAATCGTTCACTGTACAATCGCCTAGCTTGTAATGCATTGCCATCAGCAAGTCCATACATGAAGTGCATGTCAGTCATCTCGGCGTTTGTATACATTATGATAGAGGACTTCACTCGAAATCGAAAAAAAAAATGTTGTACTTGATAAACTCATTGACGTACACCCTTATACACACTTTTATTTACATTAATGATTTCAACAATTTTCGAACATGGTTGTCGCAAATTTTGTTCACCAAATGTTTGTTCAAATTTTGTCAGTATATATATATATATATATATATATATATATATATATATATATATATATATATATATATATATATATATATATATATATATATATTTATATATATATTTATATATATATATATATATATATATATATATATATATATATATATATATATATATATATATATATATATATATATAAATATACTAATTAAAAAGTTCGCTTAGCAACACCTATAGAGCGATAAAAGAACTATATAATCTACTACATTTTGAATTTCAAAGAAAATTATCCTTATCACATAACCATGACGCCACACATGATAAGAATAGTCCAATTAACATGTCCATTCCTCGAAAAAAAATTCTCACCATTTGTTCCCTCAATAATTCTATTGTCGGAACATCTTTTCCAGATCAGTACCATTCAAACTCGGAATTAAAAGTCGAATAACAAAGCCCAACTTCCTGTGAACGGCCACGGATTGATAAATTTCGGTCTTGATCGGTACTGCCAGGAACAACACGGTTTTTTTTTCGGAACGCACATTTTTTGCATTGTTTGGTGCGATTACTTTGGCCTTGTCGAAATCTATTTTGTGACCCGTTTGGATATGATGTTCTGCTAAAGTCGAGGAGAGATCCGATTTTCGGACGGCGAGAGAATGCTCGTATATGCGATTTTGGATACGTCTATTAGTCATCCAATACTTTCACAGGCACTAGAGAATTTGCGTAAATTGGCATTCGCAAGTGAACAGTTCAACTATTGTTGAACTAACAGTTCTAAACAAAAGAAGAGCCAAAAAGTGCAATTTTATACGCCTGGAACGAAACTGGCCAAAAGCAGATTCAGTCCTTTCAAACGATTGTTCAAATAATTAAAAAAAATAAGGTTGAAGGAATTACAAAGTATTAATGAAGGCAAAAATGTATGAAATGTATGAACATTTAGTTCTCTACTTGTTTAAATTTTTTAAATTCCTCTGGGTTCTTGTTGTAGTACGAAGTAATAGAAAAAATTAAACTCTGTTCATATCTAGGAGCAATATATTTTTTACATACACAGGAAAATGTTTGCCACTTTTGGATATTATATTTTTTTTTCTTTTCGCATATTTAGAATCAAAAGCTAAAAGATTTTTTAAATGACAACAGTACTTCATTTTGGCACTGTTGGAAAAGCATTTTTGTCTGAATTCAATTCAAGGTAAATATTGTACATTATTTTTTCAAAATAGACTTTAAAAAATGTCTAAAAGGTGTTTCGGTCGGTTTTAGGGTAAATATATTTCATCTGGAGTTTGTCGAGTATTAATGAAATATATCAGCAATACAGTCAGCAATTTCAAAAAGGGTTTCAAAAAGATTCAATCAGTATATATATATATATATATATATATATATATATATATATATATATATATATATATATATATATATATATATATAAGAAAAATCCTAGGCCCCAAACAAATAAATAGCACAACATACCGACTTCGAGAAAACCAAGAAATCAAACAATACACAGATATACATAGCGATATGAGAAAAAGAAGACTTATTTTTACGGACACATAAAACGGATGAATCCGAGTAGGCTAACTAGACAAATAGTCGAATTTTATGAAAATAGGAGTAGAGCTAAAGTAGAAATAATTAAATGGATTGCTGCAATTAAAGGGGACCTAAGATCAGCAAATATTACACAAAGTGAAATTCGGGATAGGGGCTGTTTCAGACACAAGGTTAACGTTTGGAAGGTTGGCCAGAGAGAAAAATGTAGGAAGACTGGAACAACTTGGTCTGACGAAAGGAAAAAAGCTCATAGCGAAAGGATGAAATTAGTATGGTCGCAAATTAGCATTAAAAAGCTAAGGAAGTTCACCTGTGCTCCACGTCGTGCTTTGCCATTTCTTCATCCGCCGTCCAAAGCGCCAGCAAGCGTCTCCCAAAACTGGTTTCTGGCCTTAAGACGTCATCAGTTGGGTTCAAGCTGGACACCTGAAGAGCGGATGAAGGAACGATTAAAGCCATGACCATATAAATTGGCCATGTCGAACCGACGCTGCAATCACATGCAGCCACGCCATCCTGCGGTAAACGGTCGCAGCAGTCAGACTGTGCGAATCCGTTCGTGACCCGTCTAACCTCGGGTAAGTACCAGGTATGATCGGGCCCGTGGAGAAAAGCATTAAAATTGAAATTCCTTCTTTAGTTGTTCCTACATCCGCTCTTCAGGTGTCCAGCTTGAGCCCAACTGATGACGGCTTAAGGCCAAAAACCGGTCTTGGGAGACGCTTGCTGGCGTTTTGGATGGCGGATGAAGGAATGGCAAAGCACGACGTGGAACTTCCTTAGCGTTTTAATATATATATATATATATATATATATATATATATATATATATATATATATATATATATATATATACATATATATATATATATATATATATATATATATATATATATATATATATATATATATATATATATATATATATATATATATATATATATGTTAGTTCGTAGTGTTTCGCGGATGGAAGAATACGCTAGACTATTAGTCCAGGAGTACATCCGATCGTTTGTGTCCCCTCCCATTGAGAATGCCAAGTGTGACCTGGGCGAAACGTCTGCACGTTCCCAACAAACGGGACATAAACGATCGGATGTACTCCCGTAGTCTAGCGTATTCTTCGATTCGCGAAACACTACGAACTAACATATATTATTATTATTCACGTATGGGCCCCAATGGACCACGCGAAGTACAATTAGAGGCGTTTGTTGTTGTTAGCCTTCCTTTGCGCCCATACCAATTTCATTCTTTCGCTATGAGCTTTTTTCCTTTCGTCAGACCAAGTTGTTCCAGTCTTCCTACATGTTTCTCTCCTGCCAACCTTCCTTAACTTTGTGTCTGAAACAGCCTCTATCCTGAATTTCACTTTGTGTAATATTTGCTGATCTTAGGTCCTCTTTAATTGCAGCAATCCATTTAATTATTTCTACTTTAGCTCTACTCCTATTTTCATAAAATTCGATTATTTGTCTAGTTAGCCTACTCGGTTTCATCTGTTTTATGTGTCCGTAAAACTTAAGTCTTCTTTTTCTCATATCGCTATGTATATCTGTGTATTGCTTGATTTCTTGGTTTTCTCGAAGTCGGTATGTTGTGCTATTTACTTGTTTGGAGCCTAGGATTTTTCTTATGGTTTTTCTTGCCTTCCTTTCAATATCCTCGATGTCCCTCTTTCTATTCAAAATGAGAGCTTCTGCAGCATATAGACATTCTGGCTTAATAACTGTGTTGTAATGTCTCAATTTCGTGTTTTTAGATAGGCATTTTTTGTTGTAAATATTTTGTGTAAGTTTCAATGCCGTTTCCATTTTTTGACATCATTTTTGACATTGGCCGCTTTTTCCAACCCATTTTCCATGATTATTTCACCCAAATATTTAAATATTTTAATATTTAAATTGAGAGACTCGTCTGATGTTACCATATTTTGTTTTTAGAAATGGTGTCCTTAGTCTGTTGCTGGTCATGTATTGTGTCTTTTCAAAGGAAATTTGGAGTCCTACCTTTTCTGCTGTTTCTTTTAGGATTTCAATCTGTTTCTGTGCCGTTAATACATCTTAAGCTAAAATTGCTAGATCATCACCAAATGCCAGACAATCAATTTTGATGTTGGTTCTCCCCAGTTTAATGGGCTGGTCAATATTTAGGGCCGACTTTTTTTCACGCCACTCCTGTATTACTTTTTCTAGAACACAGTTAAATAAGAGTGGCGAGAGTCCATCCCCTTGTCTCACTCCAGTTTTAATTTCGAAGGGCTCTGAGATATCACCCATGAATTTAACTTTTGACCTTGTGTTAGTTAACGTTGCTTTAATAATTGCCAGCGTTTTCAGATCTAGTCCTTATTCTTTCAAGAGTCGGAATAAAGATTCGCGGTCAATAGAATCATATACTTTTTTGAAATCCACAAATGTACAGACGAGATTTATACAACATTATTTTATAAATTTGAACTTCATACTGGCAACAATTGTTGGTGTTTTTTTACCTTGGGCAGTTGAATTCTTGTTGAATTCTTGAATTTTGTTTGTTTTTCTTTGTCGTTTTCTTAAAAATATGTTATTTATTTATTATCAAGTTGTAATAAAATTTCTTAAATTTTTAAAATCAAAAGGTGCATTGTCAACATGCAGTAAGTGTCAAAATAAAATTCTTTAGTACAATAATTTTACATTGGAGACATAAATTTCCATCAAACATGAAACAGAATGTAAGTTGTCATATCAGGAATTATCATATCAATATTTTACGTGATTCAAAAAAAAAATCAGGTCCCATAAGAGTGTTCCAAACAGTCAGGTTCATAGATGGCCCGGGTTCATTCAACTCTAGGCCTACCATAGTTAAAATAAAACGAAAAAGGACAGAGAACTTTTTTAACACTCAGTATTTTTAGGATTGTAGAGATTAGCGTCGTTTCCAATTAAACATTTTTTTAAAACATATTAAAGTCTTATATGTTTTAATTTATAATTTTGTTTGTTTGTATATGTGGTTTATTATTTCCATTACTGTGAATGAAACTGATATCTGAAACTGGCAATTAAGAAATGAATTTATTTTTGATACAGATACGTTAATAGTTTGCAATATAGTTTTTGGAGATGAATAGTGAAATAAATTACTTTTTACCAGGGTGTCTCATAATTCATGCAAGGTTTGAATTTGCCGCCATTTGTGCGTGTTTGTAATCAAAAAAAAGAAAACAGTTTGATAGCTGACAGTTTAGGGTTAGTAAAAAAGAAGCACTACAGTAAAAAACAACGCATTTTCATTGTTGAACAACATTTCCAAAAATAATGAAAGTTTCGCTGCTACAGTTCGCAAATTTTGTATAAAATATGATCAGAATATTGATTTATCTTCGTTAATATATTATATATATATATATATATATATATATATATATATATATATATATATATATATATATATATATATATATATATATCGGCCCAAAACTGACAGAGCAAGGATACAGACTACATTCTAGAAAGACCACAGAGAGAATGTCCAACGTGGCGGCGGACATAAGAAAAAGAAAGTTGAAATTCTATGGACATATCAGTAGACTCAAGACCGACAAGATTCACCAACAGAATTCTTACGTACATACAAGAAGTCAAGTCAAAAGTACCATGAATGGCAAGTCAGAGCTGATCTGGGAAAGGCACAAATGGGTCCGACAGAGATTGAGGATAGAAGAACGTACAGACACAAAGTACATATGTGGAACGTTGCATCTATCAAAGAGCGAAGTTTCGAGGAGATCAGGAACAAAGTGAGAAGAGAAAGAGAATCCACGGTGAAAGGATGAGAGAGGTGTGGAGGATCAGAAAGAGCATTCGAAAATGAGTCAGGATGTTTTGCGTGATCCAAACGGGTCTGTACGCACCTAATAATATATATTAATAAATTATATTATTTAAATAAAATTATTTGCGTTTTTCTCCTTGTTTCTCTTCTCTCTCTCTCTCTTTCTCTCTATATATATATATATATATATATATATATATATATATATATATATATATATATATATATATATATATATATCACAGAATCAACGGATCGACACCCAGAATGATATAGAAACTGATATAAGATATATATATATATATATATATATATATATATATATATATATATATATATATATATATATATATATATATATATATATATATGTAGTGTTAGATTTTCTTGGACTGCGTCCAATGAGGCAGCGGTAGCTGAGTGTCATCACACACCCAATCGTTGGGTTCCACAATCTCAATCTGCATTTCCGCCTAAATGAACACTTTTGTTGGTTCCTTGAGCGGGAAGGAGCCTGGGAAGAAGCGTCTTCAGGGCGCCGACATATATTTCATACATAATTTCGTACATAATTTCTGACGCTATGATATATGTCGGCGCCCTGAAGAGTCTGAACTTCGAGAGACGAAACATATGTTATCCAGTTGAGGGGATAGGTGGGGCTCCTTCCCGGTAAAGCAACCAATAAAAGTGTTCATATATATATATATATATATATATATATATATATATATATATATATATATATATATATATATATATATATATATATATATATATATATAATCTTCATGGAGACTGAATCAATTGTACACGGTAAACAAACTTGCCGTCCAATAACAACGCATTCAAATGATAATATCAAAGAGTGCGTGAGTGTTGGTGCAGGAACATCGATTCCGCGTCGTGGACAAGAATTGCAAAATTTCAAAAAGCTGTGTAGTAGCTCAGCACATACTCACTAAAGATTTGCGTCTCCATGCTTACAAAGTTCAATTGACACAAGAACTGCGGCTCAATGACTATGCACAGCAAAGAGAGTTTGTTGACTCATTCTCACCTTGATGGTTTTGTTCATCGTTAAAATTGCTGCATTTGAAGTTCAGAGAACCCACATGTTATTATCGACAACGACAACTTGTCAGTGTTTGGTGCGGATTTTGGGCTGGAGACGTCAGATACTTTTACTGGTGCTCGATAACAGAGTTCCTTCTACCTGAATTCGATCATATTGATGTGGACGACATGTGGTTTCAATAAGACGACGCGATATACCATACAGCTCTCACATTAGATATGAGATCGGACCTATCTTCTTAGAACAAAATTTAAATGGTGAACTTATTTAGCGTTATTAACATTACGTCCAATATGTTGGAAAATGTTAGTAATAATGTTGTTAAAAGAGTTCATTATTGTAGATTACAAGGATGGCACCAGTCAGCACCAGCACCAGGATGGCACTAATCATTAGACTAGTTTATGAGAGTTTTTTCATTGTTTTAAACTAGTTTGTTTAAACTAGTAAGTTGTATATTTCTAAAACTGCTACTCCAATAAAAAAATGTGGCAAAACAATTGTTCTTTCAAATTTTAAGTCGATTTGTCATATCATGTTCAAAAATACGGTGTTGCCATTAAAAACTATTGTTTTGGTAACTACTGAAGAAATCTGGCAATATCGGAACGCATTATTTGCAAATTATTTCCTAAATTTTGCATTTGAACGTACTAGTTTATCACTTCAAATAAAAAAGTTGGTCTATGTCAACACTGTATATATATATATATATATATATATATATATATATATATATATATATCTTTCATCCGTACTTCTATATATATATATATATATATATATATATATATATATATATATATATATATATATATATATATATATATATATATATATATATATATATATTTCTAAAAAAGAAATTTTTCAATGATGATCTACTAAACTTAAAACATTTTTCTAATTTTTGTAAAATAATGTAAAAAACAAATAATTCAATTAATTAAAATTGAAAAGTTATCACTAACATGAAATAACTTGTTCTGATTGAGACTATTATGAAAATGGGTAAATAGTTTATACAGTTCTAGGGGGGGGGGATAATTGTTTTAACTTAAATTGATGACTACCCGTTTGAAAAATCTCTGCGATAAAAACATTTTGATAAATCGAAAGTTCATCAACTGCCAGGGTCCCTCATAAATATTCACCTGTTGCGACAATTTTTAATCATCAGAGCTTTATCGAAGCGATATTCGAAACAAGCTAAAATACTCAAATTTCTGGGCCTCACAGTACGGCCATCTATCGGCTCGCGGGACCCACACCCACCCCCAGCCTCATCGTTGCCAAGTTCCTCGTGCACGTACATACGGGCAAAGAGTCCGGGTCTTGAAAAAGTGTTACGAGAAGTCAAAAAGTCGTCCTCTTTTTCAGGGGGGTCAACCACCCCACCGTTCGAACGTGCACGTGTATCCCCATTTTCTCGGTCGCGGACCAAACAGGCACTGAGCGCAACCCGATCGGCGCACGCCCACAGCTACTACGCTGGCCAACTGCTTAAGCCCTCGATGTAAGAGCTAAAATCTAGTCGGCCAAGTGTGGGGAAATCTCGCCCGCACGTCCGCTACACCCAACAAACAGCTGAACGTCTAGGCATCCACGATATTCAAGGTTAGCCGCGACTGTGGTGGTGGTGGTATTCTCAGCACGGCCTGCGCGGGGCACGATCGAGTTCTATTTAGTTACTCGGAGGGTGTGCACCACTACGCTCCACTCAGCAACCCTTTTTTTCCTCGTCCGTACCCCGATTATTCACGACGTCAGATTCCATTTAACAGTGTCAGAGAGTAATTGAACATTTGTCTTGCAAGTGAACTGTTCCGAACGATGTTCTGTGTCGATCTACATGTGCTTAAATAAACAAATGTGAGAATACGTCGTCGACACCGGCATACAACACATTCAGCTTACTGGGAATTTACAAGGACAAATTGTTGCGTAAGTGTTTTGAGATTTTGCGCGCACACCCTTGCGACTCGCGCATGACATCACCGTCTAAAATTTCGAACACAAATACATTACCATTTTTTTATTCACTCTTTAAAAACAAACCGCGCTTCGCTTCTATTTTATTTTTTCAAAGGACGCATAAATAAACAGCAATGTAGGCGAATAAAAAAAAATATTTAAACTAACTGTGAAATATTTCCAGGAAAATTAATTAAAACAGAAAAAAAACAAGCAGGAAAGTAATCGTAACGGTGAGACCGATCATAATAGCCCATTCCGTAGTATCGCAAGGGAAAATCGTCCGAGATTGTGCGCTAAAACTAATTTCAAAAAGACCTCGCAGTTCTTTGTACCCCGAACAACCCCGATATGATCCGAACATCGGATCGCCGGGGACGAAGCGGAGAAACATTTGCTGACATGGCGGCGTAACAGTGTTGTGGTCCTTTAGTTTTTCCTGTTCGGGGGGGATTCAACCCTTTTGTTTTTTTAAACATAGTGTGTCAACGCAAAACAAGGTAAATAAAATGTGTTTTCTTATATTTTCGTGTCCGTCGTGAACGATTTCGGCAACATTCGGCTATGTATCACGTCGAAAACCGAACCGCGTTCCTGCTGTGGTAGGGTCGACGACTCGATTTACCCTGCTTTCCAATCAATATATTTGTAATAATCAATATTTAAACCCTCATCTGACGCCCGCAGGATACTCGACGCCACCCACATTGTATTTTTTTTCGTCACGCGACAAATTACGCGTTGTTTGTTGTTGAAATTAGTTTAATAAGGACGAGGGGTTGCGCAAAACCACTTTTTCGTTCGCAGTAGGCGGGGTGCTGCTATGGTAAGTGAATAAATTTAAACATGGCGCAGGGCTGTGCTTATTTATCTTGCGGGAGAATATTCGAGGCATCCGCTATAGCAGGAAATTTAATATACCATTTAGGGTTATGAAATTCAGCTTGTGTTTAGGTTAAACCGACAGATTTCTGTCTGTGATGTAATCGAGGCAAGTTCAAGAATGAAAACGTTCTTCGTGTGTGCAGTTTTGTCAATCAAACACCTGTCTGAATAGTCCGGTATATTTTAAAGTCCAATATATCACTTTGCTAATGTTTAAAAATTCATCTGGTTCTAGTTATGACACATTTTCCGTTCTTACCTGACTTTTTTTAAAGGTAACATCGGGTAACAAGTTTTCGTAGTTGGCGACGATCGTAAATTTAATTTGTTTTGATCATTGGGAACTGACATTTAAAAAAATTCAAAGCGAAAACAGCGTGGATGAAACGGATGTGCTTCTGCGCATGTCCTGATATTTTTATTATTAGATATTTAAATAATCTAGGAAGGGAGCGGGATATAACCATTTAGGTATTTAATATTTTATAGTTCATGCTATTTAGGATTTTAATATAGCACTAATGCTTAATTGATTGCTTACTTCGATGATTTTTTTTTCCAAAATAAAGAAAAACTTGCAAAATTAATATTAATTTGGATTGATACTTTTTTTGGTTATGTTGCTGGTTTGGTTAGTGTGAAATAATTAATTTATTTTTATGAATGTTTGAAAGGTTTAACAACATTATACCAAATCAAGTTTCACAAGATTTAAACAGTGGTTATTGTTACGGTTAAAGCAGATTCCTATAGCCAATATGATTAATTTGTTAAAACTAACAAAGCTATTTTGTTGTATTATCTTAATTTGTTGTGTGTTGAAATATGATTTATTTACATTACTTAATATTAACTTCCGCAAATAAACTTTGTCCTAATTTGTTATTCAAGGGTAGATTCAAAAGTTTTGGTGCTTATTTTTTACTTTCTGGCGTCAAATGTTTCCCGTTTTAATTTCCCGACTGGCGTTTTGTTAATCATGTTAGCATCATCAAGAGATGATTCACTCTAAATTGAGTGATGCTTATCTAGCTAATTAATGAATAAAGGGTTGTCCGATAAGACCGTCAGAACTTTCATGTGAGGATCAGTGATAACAACAGAAATATAGTTCGTAGGAAATAGTTTCATTTGCACGTCATTAAGCACGTGATCAACATTTGGACTGCCCTGTTGCCAGATAGATTGTGATTAAACATCACAACCTTACTTTAGCGAATCGTTTGTACGAGTTAAATTTTAATAACAATTAAAATCAACTCTAAACTAAAAAAAAGAAATAAATGATGAAAGTCTTGCAAGTGTCCTCGATTTAGTATCTCTAGATAGATTCGACACATTTCAAAATGCTTCGTTCAAAAACCATCGACAACATTTTTTAATATTTGAATGGTTATTAAAATAAAAAGATTATATAATGACCAGTGTCATTTATTGATACGTAATATGCAAGTACAAAAAGAAAAAACAGTAAATATCCCATGCACTTACAATTTCCTTCATCAGGGTCTGAAAAGTACTGGCTGGAATCACTGCTATCATCTACAGTATTTATAATTAACGGAAGAACTTCTTTTCGATCAAGCACATGCTGTTTGTCATACCATTTCATTATTTAATTTTCTGTATGCTTGATTCTTTTTTTCTTGATCAAAGCTTTTTTCTTTTCCTTATATTTCCTTCTTTCATCATCTTTCATCATTTTTTTTCCATTTAAAACCTACTTTTTTCAATATGTAGCACAAAGACATACGTCATCCATCAAACAGTCGTTTCTATTTTAATTGCTCCTGTAAGGATTTAAAATCCTGAAAATGACAATTAAACTGAGTACCTATGTATAAACTAGATATTGTATTAAGAACAGTCTTCTGCAATTCCTAGGTTACGAATACTTACTGTTTATACATGTTCATACATGATATGATATAGTGTCATGAATAGAAGTAACCCTTTTAGTAGAACTACGCTTTCTAATATCAACAAGAAAAATGTGAAATTTGACAACGTCGCACATGCTGCCAACCGAATACGGAAGCTAAATTTGAATTTTATTGAGTTCATACTTTTATTATTTAATTTATGTAGTGGTATTTCTGCTGTTCTTCAATAGGATCATCGATGACTTGCAACTGATTTTGTTTTGTACATACTATAATGGCTTTGTTTTGAAACTACTGTCGTTCAAATCTCCTGGGTTTCCTGTAGTGGAATTCATTCTGGAGAGTTAATTTTCGACTCCAATGTCACATATCTGGTATTTCCTGGTGTATTATCAATGGTGTCTTCGATGCTTCGCTTAATGTTAATTGTTCGGGGTTTATTTCTGCAACCAAGAAGGTTTAACATAACCTCACAAAATATAATGCTAGGACGTAAAGAATTGACACGACGTTTGCATTACAAGCACTGTTGCCGCTATTTCATTTCAAACTTCCGACACCTGCATTGGAGAATTGTTTATAATAAACACATTGGTTTTATGTTTTCGCAGTAAAAAAAATCGAAATCGAACCATTAATTATTAATCAAATCGAGGTTAGGTGCTATTCGATGCTACTTTGGTAACTGGTACGTCAATTGTTATCTTGATTTATAGTATGGAATTTTTGTGGTTACATAAACAAAATTAACATATGTTTATTGTGATTTTTGATGATATTTTGATATATTTTTTGGTGATATTTTATTTACAGAAAATATGCATTTTACTCACTATATTGTTCGTCTTTTACTTGAAAAACTGATAGGCTGTTGGGAGCAAAGATTTAGGCCTAAACTTACCAACGGGCTGTAGCAACATTTTTTCTATTTCTATTTTATTAGCCTGGTTTTTAAGTTAGCCTTTTCGGCCCTTACTTATATTGCATGAGATTGACCCAGAATGGGTTTCTAATTATTTTGAGGGTCTCTAGTTGACCCAGGATAGCAACATTATAAGAGGAATATATATATATATATATATATATATATATATATATATATATATATATATATATATATATATATATATATATATATATATATATATATATATATATATACATATATACACACGTATGGGCCCTGGCGGACCACGCCAAGTACAGTTAGAGATGTTTGTTGTTGTTAACCTTCCTTTCCGCCCATACTAATTTCATTCTTTCGCTATGAGCTTTTTTTCTTTCGTCAGACCAAGTTTTTCCAATACATTTTTCTCTCTGGTCAACCTTCCAAACGTTAACCTTGTGTCTGAAACAGCCTCTATCCTGAATTTCCCTTTGTGTAATATTTGCTGATCGTAGGTCCTCTTTAATTGCAGCAATCCATTTAATTATTTCTACTTTAGCTCTACTCCTATTTTCATAAAATTCGACTATTTGTCTAGTTAGCCTTCTCGGATTCATCCGTTTTATGTCTCGGTTTTATGTCGAAGTCGGTATGTTTTGCTATTTATTTGTTTGGGGCCTAAGATTTTTCTTATGAGTTTTTTTTCCTTCTTTTCAATGTTCTCGATGCCTCTCTTTCTATTCAAAATGAGCGTTTCTGCCCCATATATACATTCTGGTTTAATAACTGTGTTGTAATGTCTCAGTTTTGTGTTTTTAGATATGCATTTTTTGTTGTAAATATTTTATGTAAGTCTCAATGCCGTTTCCATTTTTTGACATCTACCCTTATTGGCCGCTTTTTCCAACGCATTTTCCATGATTATTTCTTTCAAATATCTGAATTGAGAGACTGGTGTGATGTCACCATATTTTGTTTTTAGAAATGGTGATCTTAGTCTGTTGCAGGTCATGTATTGTGTCTTTTCAAAGGAGATTTGGAGTCCCTTTTCTGCTGTTTCATTTAGGATTTCAATCTGTTTTTGTGCCGTTAATATATCTTGAGTCAAAATTGCTAGATTATCAGCAAACCCCAGACAATCAATTTTTATGTTGGTTCTCACCAGTTTAATGGGCTGGTCAATATTCAGGGCCGACATTTTTTCACGCGACTCCTGTATTACTTTTTCTAGAACACAGGTAAATAAGAGTTGCGAGAGTCCATTCGCTTGTCTCACTCCAGTTTTAATTTCGAAGAGCTCTGAAATGTCACCCATGACTTTTCACCTTTTGACCTGGTGTTAGTTAATGTTGCTTTAATAATTGCCAGCGTTTTCAGATCTAGTCCTTGTTCTTTCACGATTTGGAATAAAGATCCGCGGTCAATAGAATCATATGTTTTTTTGAAATCCACAAATGTATAGACGAGATTTTTATTGTACAGTTTTTGATGTCTTAGGATCAATTTTAGATTCAGGATCTGTTCAGGGCAGGATCTGCCCGGTGGAAAACCTTCTTGATATTCTCCAATTTTAGGTTCTATCTGTCCCTGTGCTCTGGATATGTATGTATAACTTATCATAGAAACGTGCGTGATGGCAAGGAAGCATTGCATTTAAGATATGTACAGTAGCTTTTAGATACGAGAGGAAAGAGTTATAAGCTATATTTGCGGAAAGTGTTGAAAATGACACTGATGAACACTGAATGCACACGTTATCTATCTGTGCTCATTGCAATGCTTAAAAGAAATTAGCCAGAGATCCTCCTGCAACCTTCGTATTGGTTTGATTTAGACCTTTGTCACGTACGGAATAAAGCTACGTGTGCTATTTTTCATACTTCATTACATTTTGTATCTGTGAGTTCATAATTGCGTGCGTTTGATAAGTGACTTTATATTTAAATAGTTGATAATAGCATTGTGGATGACATTTTGGCATAACCGTGGCCGTATCTCACCAATGACTTGAATAATTTCATTCTTTAGTTCAGGAATCGATTGTGGATTGTTCTTGTAGACCTGGCTTTACACGTAACCCTAAAGAAAATTGTAAATAGTCATCAAACACAGTCAGTAGACATCACCGTTTCTTGCAATAACTCGTACAAAAAAAATTTCTCTCAATAAATCAATTGTTTCATAGTTAACATAGCCACCAATTTCAAAATGTGTTATATGTGAAAAGAGGTTTTTTTGAGAAAAATCATCTGCTTTTCTTCGATCCAATTAAGAAAAGAACGATATTTTGAATGAACCAGTGGATTTAGTTCCTGTGTTATTTGAACATTATATACCTCCAGAGCTAAATCCTTTCGTAAAATACGCCATGTTGTGGATTCACTGGAGTCCAAATTGTTGTGAACGTTAACTAATTTCACGCATCAAATCAATAGGCTCTTGTGAACGACCTCTACGACTAGATATTGCTATTCTTTTATCTTCCACCGAACCAGTTTCCTGAAATTTTTGAACAATTTGATTGATAGTGCTTTCAGATGGACATTTGTGCATATCGTAAATATCACATAATTTTCTAAAAATATTTTTACATAAGAATTCAACAATTTTAACGCGTTTTTGTATTGTGTACAACTCCATTTTTATAAATGTCATACATTATACTTCTGAAATGAGACTGGACCTAGGCAAATTCACAACGCCATCTGTGTTTTATTCAAGAATTTAAAAAAAACGCTCAATTTGAAAGACCCTTTAGCCAAGCAAGCTTTAATACTCTTCTACGCAAATCAAACATCAATTGACAATAATATTTTGTATAGAAGATTGAGTCATCTCCTGATGATGCTAACATGGTTAGGGAAACGCGCGTCAAGAAGTTCAAATAAATTATAGTGGTAAATCTCTTAGAGTTTAGTGTTTTTCTCATAAGACTTCAATACAAGTATTAATCATTTTTTTTTCCTGTTGGAACCTTCGATGTGAAACACTAAACTCTAAACAGATTTACCACTAAACACCGATTCACTTTTTTTAACGTTCTCGACGCACGTTTCGTTAACCATGTTAGCATCATCAGGAGATGATTTAATCTAATCTTTAAGAATAGATTAAATTCGGTGTTTAATAAAATAAAATTTCTTTAAATAAAATTTCTTATCCAATAAAACTCCAATAAAACTTCTTTATAAAACAATGCATAAAAATAAATTGAAGTTCAATTCTTCTATTGGAACCTTCGGTATGAAACATTAAACTCCAAGAGATTTACCACTGAATATCAAATCACTTTTTGAAAACTTCTCGACACACATTTCGTTAACCATGTTAGTATCATCAAGAGATTATTTAATCTCTCTCTCTCTCTCTCTCTCTTGGTGTTTAGTGGTAAATCTCTTCGAGTTTAATGTATGAAGTATTAAAGGTTATAGTAGTAGGAAAACGTAGTATAAAAATATACGTAGAAAAAATGAAATTTCTTAGCTATTTGCTAAGATATTGAAGAGAAAAATTACTTTTGGCTATTGCTGTAGTCTTTCAGCTCTTAGTTCTTCTAGAATGTTCCTTACTCTTTCGTTGGAGATGTTTATTATCTGAATAGCCTCTAATCTTCTCACTTTGCGGTTAATCAACACGATATCATAGATTTTGTTGCCCATTTTCGTAGTGGTGACCTTAACACTGTTCTGAGCCCGGAGCGTCACCACATCGAGATTCAGTAAACTACTTATGAACCATGAATGTAAGGGAGGGAGCAAACTTTCCATAATACTTTTTCAACTTTCTTTCAGTTTACATGATTGTTTTTCCATCCAAAGTCCTTGGTGGCCAATTAACAGTGGTGGAACCATATTTCCTCCAGATCAATACCATTCAAATTCGGAATTAAATAATCATTGATCATTAATGAATTAATAAATTTGGATCTTTATCAAAACTGCCAGCAATAATGACGATATTTTCTGCGGAACGCACAGTTTTTGTCCTGTTCTTGTTTTAATATCGAGCAGCGTGAAATGCGTTCGAAATTTGTCGATAATTCGGCGAATATATCGCTCGGTTAGGCGATTATGTGCACCATAAAATTCGCTAAGCCCTCTAAAAGTTTGGTACACAAAATCTTGTTTTTGATAATAGATATCGACAATTTGCAAACGTTATCCTGATGTTAGATATTCCATGATGAGTTTCCAGACATTTGATGTGCCATCATGAGATTTACTATGATAAACTGACAGGGACTCATATTGGAAGTTCGGACACACAAAAATCCCCTTGATATCTTTAAAAATGATGTAAATTACCACAAATTTCTGCCATGTACGACCTCGTTATAATTCAATAGTGATTCAAATTAAAGAAAAACGCCATTCGAACTTTAATTTCAACTTTGGTAACAAGGAGAAGTCAAAAGGGGCTAAATCTGGTGAATACAGTGGGAGGTTGATCACACAGACTTGGTTTCGGGTCAAAAATTGACGTGTACTACAAACCCTAGCTGTGCATTAATCGTTTCGAAACTTCTAAGTAGTACTGCTCAGTGACAGTTTGACCAGTTGCTATCGAAGAAAACAATGAACATTGAATGAACAATGAATTGAAAGCACAATGTTTCACACACTCCGTCATCCAAAAAACGTTTATGCTATAGAAAAACATTTGTTCTACTCAAACAATAATAGTCGTACACTTGCTGCATCAACCGGAATATTTCCCACCCAGTTTTACCGAGTTATGCATTAAGTTTAATAACTCTTTGTTCCATGATTTTATTTCTACATTAAACTTTTTTTGTCTTGTAAACAAAACGTCATAAAATCAACAAATATTACCGATCGTGTTAAAGTAGGTTTCGTTAGGTCTAGGAAGGTTTTCAACCTTTGAAACGATGCAGCTCGTCAATAGATGGCGTAACTGGTTGCTGAGATATATCTTAAGTACTGATACTTAATGGACGCACTGTATACACTAGATCAACAATGATCCTTTTAATAATGTTTCATGTAATCCGGCTATAACGGGAAAGTGCAGCTTCGCTGGCCACCCTGTATAACTAGGGAACTCTTAAAGTGAAAACTGTACATAATTTTAATGACGAATAGGAAATATATATTTGATTTTTTCGAAGGTCCAAGGCTTTCACCACAAAATGAAAATCACGTCGGTATGGTTAAACCCCCATTCGTTTGCTTTCACGCCAAACCGAGCTCGGAAGGACCAGAGGCATCCACCTAGTACTTGTTTAAATACGGGCGTTGTCGTCCTCTGGTTGCTACAGTCAAAGTCTGGGCGTGAATATTAAATATGTCCAAATAGCAAGTTTTCAAACCGTCTTTTAATGTAATGTGTTTTATTTGATTTTTTGACCTTGGAAATTACTTTGTATAATTGACCACAAACAAAAAGTGTGCTGGTCGTGTTATTTCATTTTACAGTCCCATATAATGATGTCTGAATAAATATGTTAGCATAGGCGATTGGCGTAATCATATCTTTTTTTTTCTTTACGTTATGACAATTTTATACGGGACGACCTAATTTTTATATTCGAATTTAATTCGAAAAAGATTTGGTTATATAGAGTAGTTCTAAAATCTTTTTCGATTTTTTACGATGAAATAAAAGAAAAAAAATACATTCAATTTTATATCAGGTTGTCCAGGAAGGTCGTAGGGTTTTTTTTAAAGCGCAATAGAAGCGCAAATAGTTTGTGAAGTTTGGTTTAGTCTATTATGTAATATCATTATTATTTACAACCTTTTACCAACGTAGTGGTAGGTCTACGAGGTGTGACTATTAAATAACAAGCAGAGGTCTTTGGATGCGTGGAACAAGACATTCACAAGAAATGGTCTAAGAATAAATGTCGATAAGACAGAGGTGATGGTGGTTTCAGAATGCTGAGAGGATCTTCATATAAAGTTGAATAAAGCAAAGTTAATGTTTATAGCTCAGTGATAGTGCCTATAGTGACTTAGGATAGTGAATAAGTGTTGCGAAAGATTGAAGGGCTAACACGAAGGATAGACTGAGAAATACTAAGAATACTGGGCGTTAGAGTGATATTTCAGGTGATTGAGAAAAACCAATTGGGATGGTTTGGGTATCTCGTACGGATGCCAGATGTGCGGATGGTGAAGAGAATGTGGGGCATGGATGTGTAGGAAGACCGAGGAAAACTTGAAACAAGTCGATCCCTCGACTCGTTTCAGAATGCTGAGAGGATCTTTTTATAAAGCTGAATAAAGCAAAGTTAATGTTTATAGCTCAGTGATAGTGCCTATAGAGACTTAGGATAGTGAATAAGTGTTGCGAAAGATTGAAGGGCTAACACGAAGGATAGACTGAGAAATACTAAGAATACTGGGCGTTAGAGTGATATTTCAGGTGATTGAGAAAAACCAATTGGGATGGTTTGGGTATCTCGTACGGATGCCAGATGTGCGGATGGTGAAGAGAATGTGGGGCATGGATGTGTAGGAAGACCGAGGAAAACTTGAAACAAGTCGATCCCTCGACTCGTTTCAGAATGCTGAGAGGATCTTTTTATAAAGCTGAATAAAGCAAAGTTAATGTTTATAGCTCAGTGATAGTGCCTATAGAGACTTAGGATAGTGAATAAGTGTTGCGAAAGATTGAAGGGCTAACACGAAGGATAGACTGAGAAATACTAAGAATACTGGGCGTTAGAGTGATATTTCAGGTGATTGAGAAAAACCAATTGGGATGGTTTGGGTATCTCGTACGGATGCCAGATGTGCGGATGGTGAAGAGAATGTGGGGCATGGATGTGTAGGAAGACCGAGGAAAACTTGAAACAAGTCGATCCCTCGACTCGTTTCAGAATGCTGAGAGGATCTTTTTATAAAGCTGAATAAAGCAAAGTTAATGTTTATAGCTCAGTGATAGTGCCTATAGAGACTTAGGATAGTGAATAAGTGTTGCGAAAGATTGAAGGGCTAACACGAAGGATAGACTGAGAAATACTAAGAATACTGGGCGTTAGAGTGATATTTGAGGTGATTGAGAAAACCTAATTGCGATGGTTTGTGCACCTCGTACGGATGCCAGATGTGCGGATGGTGAAGAGAATGTGGGGCATGGCTGTGTAGGAAGACCGAGGAAAACTTGAAACAAGTCGATCCCTGAAAGCCACCAAGGGCACTGATGGATAGCTCAAATCTCTACACCCAGTAGGGTAGAAGAGTATCCTATCATCTTTCATAGCTATTAATCTATATATATTTTTTTGTAAGAATATTTATTTTAATTTAAAGATCTTTACTATACAATACAATAATTTTCAATACAATACCATAAATACTATACAGCATGTGTGCCTAGTTCTTATACTAATACAATAAAAATACTAACTTACGATCCACAAAGCAGTGCTTGTGTGGGGGGGTCAAATCCAAGAAAAGAAAACAGCAATTAAAAAAAATAAATAAAAATAAAAAACCGTCTCAACATTCAGCAGAGGCTTTCACATTACATGAAATAGGAAAAAAAAAATGAAAAAAAGGACACAACCCCACCCCATATATTAAGGCTCAAGAACAAATAAAATCAATTCAGCCATGCTGACAAACACCGATCTGAATGAGGCGCGCACAATTTCCTTATATTTTGCTGATGCTTTCCTAAATTAGGCCATCATAACAAAGAGCCTTTTCTGTAAATTAAGTATATGAGGTTTCCAAGAAATTAGCTCATCTAAAGTAATACCAAGATGCTTGACTGCAGCAGACTGTTTAACCTCTATACAATCAGATGATGAATCTCTACAGTTTAAATGATTCAATTTAATAGGCTCATCGAAGTGCCAGGGATTCTGAAGTGCAAAATTTAGCATTATAGTCTTACCCATGTTAACGAGGATTTTATTTCCAGCAAACCAGCTTTTCAATATTTTCAAATCGCTTTGTGTATTTTCCAGCATTTTTAATTTTGTATCCCCAGCGTATATCAGGACTGTGTCATTATGTAAACATGTGGCCATTTATTCTTAAGGGACTAAGGTCATTTATATAAATTTTAAATAATATTGGGTCTAACACAGTACCCTGAGGGACTCTACATAATACTGATCTCTCTGAGTTTTTATGCCCATTCACTTCAATAATCTGAGTTCTTCCAGGTAAATAACTATGGAACCACTTGCCGATAGTTCCCCTTATACTTAATGCTTCCAGCTTTTCTAATAAAATATAATAAACACAGTATCAAACGCCTTACTAATAGCCAAAAATAATCCACTTACATATTTCCCTTCATTAAGGCTTTTATACAAGTAACTTGTAAGCCGAAACAAGGCTGGATTCGTTCCCAGGCCTTTCCTAAAGCCGTATCGAGTTTCTGTAAGAAACTTCATTTTGTCTAAGTAATTAGTTAACTGTTGTACCATAACTCTCACAGATTGAACTGTTACCGCCTTTAAGAATTGGCATACATCCAGTTTTTTTAAATTGAGTGGGATATTCACATTTTGAAATTGATATATCAAACATATAAGCCACCACTGGAGCAATCTGATTTTTAATATTTTTTAGCATTTGAGTTCCAAGCTCATCATACCCCGTACTCTTATTTGCATCTAATTGGCTGATAACATTCTTCACAGTATCGTGATCAACAGGAATGACTGCAAATGACTTCACCGTATACAGCAGAGAAGATCTCTCGCATTTTATGTAGTGCTGTTGTT
This sequence comes from Cosmopolites sordidus, assembly GCA_031761425.1. NCBI lineage: Eukaryota > Metazoa > Arthropoda > Insecta > Coleoptera > Curculionidae > Cosmopolites > Cosmopolites sordidus. Next base: position 1,072,986 of record JARFXV010000459.1, on the reverse strand, counting down.
GCTGGACTTGCTTTGTAACAGCCCCAGGTACACCATCAAAATACTTAGAAAATGCCTCCGACACTTCCGCCTCTAAGATGGTTATGCCCTAGTTCATCGCACAGAGTAATCTCCTTGCCCTTAGTCCTTCCTTGACCCACGGATTTATTAATTGTATGGCCAAATTTTTTTGATGTTACCATCACAGTTGGCAATTCGTCTTTCAAAGTATTTCCTTTTCATCAGTTGCAATAGTTTATCTAAATAATTTCTGTAACTTCTATAGTTACGTAAAACTTCAAGATTGCCTTTCTGATTAACCCACTTTCGATATAATTGCTATCTGGTTCTAATAATATTGACTAAGCCATTGGTTATCCATGGCTTCAATTTCCGTTTTTTGGCATTTGGTTTATACTCCTCTGTGCAATCATCCAGAATGTCATTATATATGCATAAAATGCTCCAACTGCCAAGGTCACATCACTATGTCGGTAAATGTCACTCCAATTTACCTGACGTAACCGATCACACATTCTCTCATAATTTATTTTGCCGCAATCGGTAATATTATATTTACCAGTCACTATATTACTAAAACACAAACATACAATGTAGGGATCAGTTATATCAGACTGAATTATTTTTATTTTAGTATCACTTTGACCCACACCTAAATTAATGTATATGTGATCAAGACAAGTGCCAAATTAACCCGTTAAACCTGGCCTAGTTATACAGGGGGCGAATGTATAGAGGCCCCTTTCTGACAGGAGGCACCTGTTTTTATTAATATCACAATCCTGCCTAAACAGATCAATGTTCAGATCTCCCATCAAGATGATCTTATTGCAATCAACCAAGTCTAACATTGAAATGAGTTCCTTATTCAACTTTGAACGTTTTTTCCTTTACTTACACTATGTTGCATTTAACCCTCCATTTCGTTCACAACATATTGCATACGTTTTATTTGGGTTTTCAGGTACGCATTTTCCTTCTGGACAGCCTCCACCATATCGACAATAACTTTAGTTCGCTGCTTTTCTTCTTCAAATTTTTCGTTGAAAAAGTCTATAGCTCTCTTCACACCGTTAATTTCAGACTTTACGTACTGTAACTCTGTTTTCAGCTCAAGAATCAGTAGACGCAATGTATCGTACTTTTCTTGCTCGTTGTTGGCTAACTTCGTCTTGATATTACTAACATCGTTTGACGGGAAATGGTGGGGAATTCACTTCCAAACTGTCTCCTGTTCCATCATCCTTCGCACTTCAAACTCCTTAAGTTTCGTGCATTCTACATGATCCCACTTCTTACATGTTGTACACTGAACTTTCACTTGTGTTTTTGGGACATTTTTACCACACGCTCCGCAAACAACACCCTTTGCCGGCGTCATCTTTACATTTCTATTTTTATATTATAATTTATTTTAATTTATTTTATGTGAAATAACATTCAATGTGACCCTGTATAAGAAGATATCAACAATACGGAAGAATAATATAAAATTACCCTAAAACACGGGGTCTCCTATCTTAGTCATGAACTTTACGTCGTTTTCCGTCATTTTACGTCATTTTCCCTTAAAACACCTAGTCAGTTTTAAAATTTACCACAGCCAGAATATTTAACACACATTTTCAGGTACGCAAGTTTTTTTTTATCGGGCAAGCTACGGTCTAGAATACGAAGTAACCTTGTGATTTAGCGAGACGCAAAAAACATTTTTAGGACACACATTTACCCCAATAGTTGTCACCTTTGTTGTATTGGAAACTCGTATAAAATTTCCGAGCGGATTTTTACAGTTTAATTTCGGATTCCAAAAAGTTTAATTCGTCTGCTTGAATTAAGAGCAATCTTTGTTATTAGATAATATTATATTTAATTACGATATAAATAGTTAAAGACAAGAAGAAATTAATTATTTTGTCCCCGAAATATTAATGTCTTCAATATTATTTTGACGCTTTTTAAGATTGTTGCTGAAAATTGTTTTATAATTACTATAATGTATTCATAAATTATATCGTGTTTTGTAATCGTTAAATAAATTGTTAACTATTGTTTCAATTAATTAATTAATTGAGGTAAGAAGTTGCATTAAGATTCGTCTAAAAATGACGATGCATTAAAACTGTTAAACTATGTCAAAAAATGATGTTTACAAGTAGCCAAAGGACTTTAGTGATGGTAGAGAAGCAGTTGAAGATGAATCTTGTTCAGAAAGACATTGCATGTCAATCGCCGAAGAAAATCTAAAGAATAAAACTTGAGTAATCACCGATCAAGAATTAGAAATATTGAAGATCAATTTAGGCTTGTCTCTGGTGATGAAAACACGGTTTTTTTAAAAATATTATCCTTTTGAAGTTGCTTAACCCTTCGTTAGTCGCGGCTACAAAAAACAAAGACAAATTTTGAACTTTTTAGTCCTTATATTAACAGACTAAAGGGTTTAAAATGATGAACAATTAACCAAACAACATTTGACGAACTAAATGTTTCACAACTCCAAATGGTGAGTTGTTCAAACAAAAGGGCTCTTCTGGTTGGTTTATTTATTGTTTGGTATGTTGGTTGGTTGGTATATTGTATATATGGGGAACTCTAAAAGTAAAGTTTTGGGATTAGAGGCGCATCAGCAAATGAGAAGGCTATTTAGCGACTGGACCTACAGCTTAACGTGGGTTCTGAACCACGGTCATCAGCTATCGAAAACCCCGGTCAGCGCCCCCATTGGGCAATCAACCCTTGGTTTTGTGCTTAACCGAAACTATCTCGAGAAGCCTACCGACTGTCGAGTGACTAACGTAAAACCTCTCAGAAGGCATCCGGCCTTACATTCACAAGAATTTTAGAAAAACTTTTTTGCCTAGTACGAGATTCGAACTCGCTCCACATTAACGGCCATATCGTAAGGCTGACGCCTTAGACACTACAGCTAATGTGGCTCCCATAGGGAATCCTGGCATCAGTAAGAGAAAATATTTTGATTCCATACTTCGCAGGCTTTTTTTGATTATATTGCCGATACGCATCTACCCTTAAAATCAACCATCTTGGCAATCGTAACATTTTCTCCTTGACTATTACAGTTTTTTACAATATTCGATTTAATTTTCTGGAATATACGATTCAATCTTGCCTGGTTTCATGGTCATCAAAAAAAATACAACGAAGTAAAAATCTGAATCGCCTTGAATAGTTAGTCTCATAAGCTCAACCCCTTCACCATTTGTCCTTTATGATTCCTTGACCTAGAAAATGACCTAATAATCTCTTGACCTAGAAAATTTCTCACAAATTTTGTCAATGTATTTATTAGCACATCCTACTGTTATATTCAAAATTTTGCTATCAAACAACAGAGACCAAATATTTAGAATATAATTCACATTTCTAATAACACCTTCCACCCCGGGAAAGGGCACAAGAATGTTTTGTTGCCCCCTTTGCTTGATTGTATGGTATTTTTTTTCCACTTGCATATATTTATAATTTTTTAATTCTATCGAACGGTATCGATTGCGTTAGGAGAGGTGCCTTGTACAACAATAACCATTTGAATTTTCGAGTTGCAGCAACATTTTTCAATTTTTTTTGCAAACATGTGCTCTTCTCACAGTTTTCGAAGACTCTTGGCAGCATTTCAGGAGATATAGTGGGTCTTGTCTTATGTCGGACGTTGTCCTCTAGGGCTTCGATGGGGCATATACTCTGTCCTTGAGATAATCCCATTAGAAAGCGTCTGTGACGGTCAGGTTCAATGACCGAGGTGGATATTGCCTTAGAAGGTCCATTGTGGATCGGGTGGGGGCACCATCCTGTTGAAACCACATATTCTGGCCTTTCGGTAGTTGCAGCAACAAGAAATTATTAATCATTGCCTTATAGCACTCTCCATTGACCGTCTCCATCTTCGAAAAAATAAGGTCCAATGATTCATTCAGTTGTTGTGACACAGTTGTGATATAGTTGTGTGAGCCCTAACAAACCGTTGCGCGAGCTGAATGCAGAGGTCTCTGTTAAGTTCTTTTTCGGTTTTTGCTGTCTCTAAATCGACAGTTTTCTTTATGGACCGCCATTTTCATTCATCATTTCACACACTTATCCCACCACCTCATCTTCCAAAGCGCCACGACCGTTCTGGAATCGCTTATACCAGCACCACTATTGGAATTTACTTATACGTAAACGCAGATCATATCCCTCAAATCACGGTTAGGAAACTGATTAAGTCTGGGTATTTTTTACAAAATATTTAATACCAACTCAAGATTGTAGAAACTTGTTTCCTATGCTTAATTGAAGATATTGATTGAAGATAAACTTGTAACCTACGTTTAATAGGAGAGATAGAAAGCAATGACAGTTGTCATCGAGACGTAATAATTTTTACACAACATTCAAAGCACACTTTGTGAATTGCATATTTTTCAGCCATCGACAAGATGTGCAATGGAATATTCGAACACGAATATCTCGCAAACGGTGCGAGTTAACGATATTGACCAAGGACTCTCTTTTACGTGGAAATTGTGACTCTTTTCTATTTTGAAGTCAAAATATTCCCAGCTTTATAGGGTAAAAAAATATGAGCGAGTTAATCCCTCACAGAGTAGGTAGCAAGCGCTCTCTAGGAACTAGTCTCAAACTAGTACCAAATTCGGATTTGTCATATTTAAAAACCTAATTATTCTCAATCTCAATTTTCCGAAAATTTAGTTTCTCTTTCAACACCCTGTATATTTTTAATAATTAACAATTGGCAACATAATTATTATATTGACTATAGCTCGTACAAAATTAAAACAGTTGCACGTTATTAAGCACGTGGTCAATATTTCGGCTACCCTGTTGCCAGATTGCAATTAAACATCATAACCTTACTTTTACAAATGGGAATTATGGGAATTATTGTTACAATTTAACTTTAATAACAATTAAAAAAATCAACTGTAAATTAAATGCAAATTAAAAGGTAACTAACAAAATTATAATAAATGTTGAAAGTCTTTTAGTGTCATCCATTTAATACCTCTAGATAAATTCAGCATATGTAAAATGCTTCGTTCAAAAACCATTGGCTTGTTAATATTTGAATGGTTATTAAAATAAAAAGATTATATAATTACCAATGACATTTATTTATATACAGGGTGTTTGGCAAACATGCGGCAAAAATTAAAGGGGCTATTCCTTGACTTATTCTAAGAATATTTTGTTGTATGATTTTTGAAAAACCACTTTGTTTGCAAGATACAGGGTGAACAAAATTTACGACATTAACAACATTTTATTATTAAAAAGTACATGTAAATTTGCTCAATCTATAATAAATGTTCGAAATGACTTCCTCCAGCCTTGATACAAGCATTCAATTTTCTCCTCATTGACTGCCGAACTCTTTCAAACACACCAGGGTCGTTTCTAATTGAGTTCCACCCAGCAATTATCCGATTTCGCAAATCATCCAAATTCTTCAATGGAGTAGCGTAAACTAATGACTTCAGATATCCCAGGAAGAAATAATCCAGGGGGTTTAAGTCCGGGGATCGAGCAGGCCATGCGTGTGGCCCACTTCGACCAATACAGCGATATCCGTATGTTGCTGTTAAAAAATCACCAGCAACCAAACTGAAATGTGGTGGTGCACCATCGTGCATAAACCACATTTCATGCCTTGTTGCCAATGGTACATCTTCCAGAAACTCAGGCAGCATTGCTTCCAAAAAGTTGCGATACACCTCGCCAGTAAATCTTTGTGATAGAAATACCGGTCCAATTAGATAATCACCTACAATTCCAACCCAAACATTCAACGAGAACTGATGTTGAAAACTATCTTCGCTTACCTCATGCGGATTTTCATCTGCCCACACATGGTTATTATGAAAATTCCTTATTGCGTTTCTTGCGAAAGTGGCTTCATCGGTGAAAAGAATTTGTGTCAGTAATAGAGGGAGACGAAGTAAAGTTTGCAATATCCATTGACATAATGCAATACGTGGATGAAAATCAACCGGTAGTAGTGCCTGAACGCGTTGAATGTGGTATGGATACAACAAATTGCCCTTAAGAATTTTCCAAAGTGTCCAGTGACTCACATTCAAAGTATTTGCAATTTTTCGCGTAAAACTAGCAGACTCTTCCGCTATCATGTCCAGCATATTCTGTTCCAATTGTACCGTTCTTACAGTCAGTGATCTTCATGACCTTCAGTTCGTTTCAATGTGCCTGTTTCATGAAGACGTCGTTGAATGTTTTCGAAGATTTTTCGGTCGGGGACAATAGGGGCTGGAAATCGTTCACTATACAATCGCCTAGCTTGTAATGCATTGCCATCAGCAAGTCCATACATGAAGTGCATGTCAGGCATCTCGGCGTTTGTATACATTATGATATATGACTTCACTCACTATTTAAGACACGTCAAACAGCCAAACGTCACTCAATCTATGCCAACAAATGCGACCGATGAAATCCGCTTACTAGATAAAACAGCCGTGCCAAGTGATCGAGATCGAAAAAAAAAATGTTTGTACTTGATAAACTCATTGACGTACACCCTACTTTTATTTACATGAATGATTTCAACAAATATCGAATATGGTTGTCGCAAATTTTGTTCGGTCTGTATCTTCGAAACAAAGGGGTTTTTCAAAAATCATCATAGGACAAAATATTCTTAGAATAGGACAAGGAATAACCCCTTTCCTTTTTGGCCGTACGTTTACCTAACACCCTGTATAATATGCAAGTATAAAATTGAAACATCTGCAGATATTTCAGAAACTATAGCTTGTACAAAATTAAAACCGTTACACGTCATTAAACACGATCAAAATGTCGGCTGCGCTGTTGCCAGATTCCGATTAAACATCATAACCTTACTAAACTTGAAGAGATTTACCACTAAACACCAAATCACTTTTTTTGAACTGCTCGACGCACGTTTCGCTAACCATGTTAGCATCATCAGGGTATGATTTAATCTAATTCTAAAACTAAACTATGTACTATTTATATGAAAAACCCTACCTAACGAAGCGTGTAAAAATCATGAACCGTGAAGTTTACTAAGCCTTACATTAATAATTGAACAAGTTGACTGAACGGGATAGGCCCGTTACCTCGGTTCATGATTTTCTTACATTTTTCTATTTGAATGCTTTCATATACATCCAAAGCCCATTATTAATACTTTTAATTAGTCTTAAATTACTAATATCTATACTGTGGTCGTGTTCGATTGCATGTTGGGCAACACAAGATTTTTCATTTCTCCCATATCTAATGTTGGCAATATGTTCTTTATATCTTGTCAATATGGATATTTTTGTTTGCCCAATATACCTTCGATCACAGTCTTGACAACTAATTTCGTAAATCCCCGACTTTTCATGTTGCTCTGCTTTATCCTTTGGATTACCCAGAACTTCTCTTAATTTATTGTATGTATTGTATTAGTTATATATATAGTTATTGTATTGTATCTTAATATATATATATATATATATATATATATATATATATATATTATATATATATATATATATATATATATATATATATATATATATATATATATATATATATATATTATATATATATACATATATATATAATATATATATATATATATATATATAATATATATATATATATATATATATATATATATATATATATATATATATATATATATATATATATATATATATATATATATATATATATATATATATATATATATATATATATATATATATATATATATATATATATATATATATATATATATATATATATATATATATATATATATATATAATATATATATATATATATATATATATATATATATATATATATATATATATATATATATATATATATATATATATATTAGTTCCGTTATTTTTCTGACTTACTGTGTGTGTCTAAACATTTTAACCTCATGTCACTTCCAAAGAAAAAAATTCCCGTTAAACTTAAATATTTGTTTTCCAAAATACCTCTTAAATTCTTATCTTAAACTGACATATCATACTTTAAAAAAAACCTGTAATCGATATATTCAACAGATAAGAGACATAAAGTTTGGTAAATAATAGAAATGGAATAACGTTCTTTGCAATTAAGCAAAATTACGTACTAGTTACGTAGTACCCTAGCGTCGTTAATGACATCTTCATATATTACGTCTCTAAATTGTAGCGTGCTGAAGTGAGTGTGGGCAGTTTATGATTTTTTATTTAATTGGGACACAGAGCTCGATAGAACGATTAACTTATTAGAACACAGACAGCAAGATACATGTCAAGACGTTCTTTCTGATGCCATTACGAAATCTGTGATATTAAATAGGACAAAAATGTTATTCCATAATATACACACCAATAAACATACCAGGGTCGTTTCTAATTGAGTTACACCATTGAGTAGCGTAAACTAATGACTTCAGATATCCCCAGAAGAAATAATCCAGGGGGTTTAAGTCCGGGGATTGAGCAGGCCATGCGTGTGGCCCACTTCGACGAATCCAGCGATATCCGTATGTTGCTGTTAAAAAATCACGAGTAATCAAACTGAAATGTGGTGGTGCACCATCGTGCATAAACCACATTTCATGCCTTGTTACCAATGGTACATTTTCCAGAAACTCAGGCAGCGTTGCTTCCAAAAAGTTGCGATACACACAAATAGCGGTCCAATTAGATAGTCACCTACAATTCCAACCCAAAGATTCAACGAGAACTGATGTTGAAAACTATCTTCGCATACCTCATGCGGATTTTCATCTGCCCACACATGGTTATTATGAAAATTCTTTATTGCGTTTCTTGCGAAAGTGGCTTCATCGGTGAAAAGAATTTGTGTCAGGATTAGAGGGATGGGAAGTAAAGTTTGCAATATCCAGTGACATAATGCAATACGTGGAGGAAAATCAACAGGTAGTAGTGCCTGAACGCGTTGAATGTGGTATGGATACAACAAATTGTCCTTAAGAATTTTCCAAACTGTCCAGTGACTCACATTTAAAGTATTTGCAATTTTTCGCGTAGAACTACCAGGCTCTTCCGCTATCATGTCCACCACATTATGTTCCGATTGTACCGTTCTTACAGTCAGTGATCTTCCTGACCCTTCAGTTCGTTTCAATGTGCCTGTTTCACGAAGACGTCGATGAATGTTTTCGAAGATTTTTCGGTCAGGGACATCACGGGCTGGAAATCGTTCACTGTACAATCGCCTAGCTTGTAATGCATTGCCATCAGCAAGTCCATACATGAAGTGCTTGTCAGTCATCTCGGCGTTTGTATTCATTATGATAGAGGACTTCACTCACTACTTAAGACACGTCAAACAGCCAAACGTCCTTCAATCTATGTAAACAAATGCGACCGATGATATCCATTCACTAGAATAAAACAGCCGTTCTAAGTGATCGAGATAAAAAAATTGTACTTGATAAACTCATTGATGTACACCCTTCTTTTATTTACATTAATGATTTCAACAAATATCGAATATGGTTGTCGCAAATTTTGTTCGCCCTGTATCTTCGAAACAAAGGGGTTTTTCAAAAACCATCATAGGACAAAATATTCTTAGAATAGGACAAGGAATAACCCCTTGCATTTTTGCCGCATGTTTACCTAACACCCTGTATATATATATATATATATATATATATATATATATATATATATATATATATATATATATATATATATAGATTTGAACAAATAGTTTCCTTTAATGCATTCAAAATGCAAGCATTTCTTATTTTATTTTGCAGCGTGCCCAAAAATTATTTTTTTAATTTGCTTTGAAAATAAAATGTAGTTTTATAGGTAACATTTTATAATTTGGGTTGTTTTTTTACAAAAAAAAATGAAAACTTACACATTAATGTCGCTTAATGTCAAAGTCAAATTACTAGCTGTTCTTCACACTACCACACGTTGTATTCAATTCACGTTCACAATAAAAAAACACATACATGTTCAAACATGTATTTACTCCATGCAAACCTGCCCCTATTTTAACCTATTTTCCCGAACACTTTCAATAAGTCCTGGTATATTTTTAATCTGGTTGACAGCAGCTCCTCCCTATATAATAGTAGAGGATCCGTATTAAAAAGGTTCTTCACCTATCCGTTTAATGGATGAAAACTATTTTGTATCATATTTAATATGTTGAAAAATTTATCGCGAGTGGGTTAGCTAAAAAATTCCTGGCCAGACTATGATTAATTAAAAATTCATAAATGCCTTTTTTTTAAACATTGCACTCATTTGTTTAAGAAACAAATTTTATACTAATCGAAAATGTGAAGCCTATAGAATATGAAAACGTTAGGTTGTCAATTTTTTTCCTGCATAACTATTGGGTTGACAGGTATAAATAGGTAAGTTGATACTCGTAATTATCATCTGTTTAATAAACAAATCTTATATCAAAATAAAGGTAATTTTATTGCGAACACGACGATATAAAGTTGCCTGCGAAAAATCTGGTTTGAATTCCGGTTGGCCAGCTTTAAAAAGCGAAATATTGGTACGGTAGAAGAAACTATTCGGTGCGGTAGAAGAGGGTGCAGCATGGCAGCTGCGCGCGGTTCGTCCATCCGATGAAAAGTGCGCATGCTATTTTTTTCGTCTAATTGAGAAGGATAACGATAGACTAGTAAATGCTGAGCATTATTTTAGGCGGTAGGCTTGAAATAAAATTATAAATATTTAGGCTTTATAATATTTAGGGGCTCTAGAAACTCATTTCTTGTGATGAGTTGCTCTGCGTTCCTCTATTCTTGATTTATTCTATCCTATTGTTTGTCCTTGCTTCTTCCGTTATTTTCTTCCACGTATCTCGGTCCTGTATCTTTTCCCACCATGCTTGTATTTTCCAATTTCCTTATATCTTCCCGCACCTGATTCTCCCACCTTCTTTTCGGTTCCCTTCTTTCTCTGTTAATATCTGGTCTCCACATTGTAATTTTCTGTACTACTTTGTTGTCTTCCATTCTTCTTATATGGCCAAACCAGCGAAGTCTTTGCACTTTTATGGTCTTCACTATATCTTCTCCTTACAAAATGGTTTTTATTTCAAAATTCATTAACCTTCTGTATTCATCTTCTGCAACTTTTTTTAATCCATATATTCTTCTTACTATCTCTCAATCGAATATTCCTAACTTTTCCTGTTCCAAGCTTGTTAAATTCATTATCTCCGCCCCATAGGTCACCATCGGTCTAATCGCTGCTTTATATAGATTCATTTTTGTATTTATACTTATGTTTTTGCTTTTCATAAACCTTTTGAATTTATAACAGGCTCTGCGTCCCGCCTGTACTCTGTAATCAATCTCTATGTTCCTGTCACTTTTGCTATTTATTATTTTCCCAAATATTTAAAGTGTTCACTACTTCAAATTCGTAATTTCATATTTTTACTGATTTGGTTAGTTTGGTTTGGTTAGGCTTGTCTAATGTCCAATAATATTGTTGTGATATTACAGTATATAAATGTTCTTCTAAATTAAAATATGATCGTGATATATACTTTTCTTGAAATTTTTATGTGTTCTATCAAGAGACTAAATAAAAATAAACAAAGCGAATAGTCAAAATAATTATAGAAAAAAAGGATCTTGCATTATGTACAGACATTTTATTATAATATAAAATCGAGTGACGCATTGGTTAGTTCAACTTCATTGCATTTAAAGTTTTTTTTTACGAAAAGCCAACTTGAATGAACAATTTTTAAAAATTTCATCATTGAAATCAATTACAGAGTCGTCCGAGTCACACAAGATACACTTTTTAGCCATTTTTTATCACAATATATTGCCAATAAATAACAACGATACGTAGTAGCAAGTTTTTCAATTCCAAAAATTGGTGTTAACTGCTCCATAATAATGCTGAACATTTACTAGTCTATCGCTATCATTCTCAATTGCACGAAAAAAATAGCATGCTCACTCTCTTGACTTGGCTCACTCTCTTGGACTCGCAACTACAATGCTGTGTCCTCTTCTACCGCACCGAATAGTTTACTCAGACCTCTTTGACGCACATTTTTAATCGCACCAATATTTCGCTTATTAAACAGATGAGCGTAAATTACTAGTATCAACTTACCTGTTTATACCTGTCAACTGAGAAGTTACGCCAGGAAAAAAAAACACACTAACATATTCATAGGCTTCATACTATCGATTGGTATAAAGTTTGTTTCTTAATCAAATGAGTGACAGAGAAACAAATGAATAAAAACGTCATTTTTGAACTTGAATTTGTCAATTTTTAATCAATCATAGTCTGGCCAGGAATTTTTTAGCCTATCCACTCGCATGGATTCCATATATTTTTCAACATATTAAATTTGATATAAAAAACTTTTCATCTATTAAATGGATGGGTGAATGTCGTTTTTAATTCGGATCTTAGACTATAAGAAGCATATCGCGATATTCGCGTACTAATTATAGTTTTGGCTTTAAATGTACACTGAAATAATTTTTGTCTTTTTTATTTGTATTTTATTATTAGTTTATTCGTTAATATCCATTTATTATTTGCCATATATGCTTTTACACATATTTGCTTCAAATGTTGATTCTTATCATTACTTTTTCGATTGGTAACTCAATAATTCTACAATTTTTTTCGCGAAAAGCTTTTGAGGTAATTCTATATTGTCTCCTTCAAAACAGTTACCTTGTGAAACTGCACACAGAATCGTCTTCAGCTGGCCGGTTATGTTGTTTTCCAATGTACCGAAAGGGTGATGTCCTTTGAATGTTCAATCAAAAGAAAGAAGTCACAAGGATTCAAGTCTGGCGAATAAGGGAATTGTGATATTTTTACGACATCATTCTAGGCTAATTGAACAACAAACTAATTTAAACAAGTTTATAATTGAGAAAATCTCTTTATCCTTCCGTATATTCTCCCTTAAGCTCAATATATTTTTACCAGCGGTTCTCCAATTCATTTATACCATATCTGAAGTGATTTTCTGAAAGTCCTTCAAAATACGCATCTACGGCTGCTATAACTTCTTCATTTGATAAAAAACGTCAACATCAGCTTCATTTGATGCCACATAGAAATTATTTGAGGTTTGTGAACAGATAAAATTGGGGGGGCGGGGGGGGGGGGGGGGGTGCTTGCTTTAACAATTCAGTAACTCCTTCAGTTTGGCTATTGCAGGAACACCTCTGTGAGGCGGTACATTGTGTACATTGTCGGAGTTCAGGATCATAGTGTAACTATAGTCTCGTCTATAGTTACAAAACGACGTTTAAATTCTATTTTAATTTTTCGAAAAAAGATCCAATTGTTGGTGAGAAAGTATTTCTCGAAGTTTTTTATAACTTTCTCAAGCCCTCTCTTTTTTAACACGCTTTTATTAGCTTCACCTGTATCTATCTGTGTTACGGAATCTTTGAACGTCCTTTTTACCCACTTCGAAACGTCTTATTAAATTGAAACTTAGCACACTTATCAAGGACCGACAATAATATAATAATTGAATTAGTTCGTCCCATTCAAAATATGAAACACCCGTTCAGCTGAGATGTTCATGGCCTTAATAATTTCACTCAAAGTCAATTGTCTGACATCTATCACCATATCATGTATAGAATAAATTATTTGTTCAGTATTTGCACTTATTGGAGGTCCAGAATGAGGATCATCATCTAGGCTTGAACGACCACGTTGAAACTCACCTACCCACTTACAAACCATTGTTTTTGAAGGAGGAGACTGCCATAATACATTTACCATTTCACTATGAATTTCTTTTGCATTTCAACCTTCTTTACAAAGAATTTAATCACTTTCAATATTTTCCAGTTTAAAAGATAACACTGAGACGTTTACGTTAAGCTGCTGTTTTTGTACGAATGAATTGACAGATCGACTTGAAACTTCACATATGTTCATATGAAGGATGAAACTTCAAAATGTGGTAGACTATACAGTTATTTTACTACTCTATAGGTGCAGCTCCGCAAACTTTTCATTTAGACTGGGAAGCCAGGTTTTTTACCAAGAGGTTTTTTTCTAAATACTATTCTAATATTTTAAAATATAGTCACGAATCTCAGGACGTTGATTTGATTTTTTCCTTAAGATTGAAACTTTCCTTATGTTTATAACCAAGTGTTCAGTAGTTTGTTCATTCTAATGTTGGGCGATTAGAAATCACAGTTAGACATTACATACTAATCCGAATAGTCTATTGTGCTATAAAAAGTCTTAATTCTAAAATTCTCTGTTAAAAAAAGATTACTTTAGAAGGTGCTTTAGGCTAAGATTTCATTACTTTAGAAGGTGCTTTAGGCTAACAACAGTGTTTAAAATAATTAATTGTGCAAGCGTGGACAAATTAATAATCTACATGTTCTCAAAAAATCACACCAATTAAAGATTGATTTTAATATTAACGTTAAGACATTTTACGAATATATTATTGCAGAAATGGTTAATATTGAGTAGGGGAAATAAAGATTTCCAATTATTTAAATAACGCTTTAATGTGTTGTTGCTATAATAACAAACATATCTCAGTTTCAAAGTCCAATGGCATTTTTGAATGGTCAAGGGTAATTTTGAACTAGCGCATCCGCCAAAATATTTTCTCCACAACAGACAGATTTGTATGTAATTTATATATATATATATATATATATATATATATATATATATATATATATATATATATATATATATATATATATATATATATATATATATATATATATACACAAGATATCCTTTAGTTAATGGTACAAAGCAAGATGGTACTGTAGATTCTTTGGATAAAAATATTGTGATTTAATCCAACTTATCTTAGCCAAAAAGTTAATAGTAACCAAGACATGTGGTGTTAGGATTAGGTGACACTTTGAAAGGTCACAACTTTTTTGTGCCTTAATGTATTCGCATTTTTTAATAAACATATAATTTTTTCCACCTTTTTTACGTAAATATGGTATACCCAGAAAATGTAGCAAAAAGAAGCTTCAATAAATGAAACAGAAGGCTTGACATTGAGTTTCGAGACACCCTGTATATATGTATATACAATTAATATTCATTTAGCAGGTATTCTGTTATTAGGATTTATAAACAATTATAATATTCTAAAATATTTTATCCGTACTGGGATGAAGTTTGCGAGCAAGCAGTAAGTATTAAGCCGAAGTAAAGCATTCAAAGATTGGAACAGTTAAAAAACGGCAATAAACTATAACATCTATTTGGAAGTAAGAAAATAAACATCGAAGCTAATTAGACAAACTAAAAGAAAATATGAAAACAATCAACTTAATGAAATAGAAAAAGATTTCCAAAAAAATAACACCCGAAACTTTTACAAAAGATTTAAAACTAAATTAACAGGCTATCAACCGCAAAGTCTTTGCTTCCAAAAGGAAAACGGACAATTATCTCTAAATAACCAAGACAATTGCAAAGAACCTGCGAAATATTTTGAACAAATACTAAACTGTCCTGAGCTCTTAAACATATTACCAATACTAAACCCTAAACAAACAAACCCTGATTCATTACCACCGAATGAAGATGAAATAATTAGGCAAATCAAGCGGCTTAAATAAGACAGCTTCTGGTGAAGATGGAATCACTGCTGAACTTTTAAAATCCGCTGGTCCAGGTACAATCAAGGAAATAACCAAAATTCTACAAGAAGTTTGGCAAACCGAACGGATTCCGGAAGATTGGAAAGATGCTCTAATCCATCCACTACACAAGAAAGGAGATAGAACGGATCTAAACAACTATAGAGGGATATCTCTTCTCCCAGTTTGTTATAAAATTCTATCTCAATGTCAACTAGACAGTGCACAGGGGCAGTTAGAACCTAAAATTGGTGAATATAAAACAGATTTTCGACCGGGTAGATCCTGCCCTGAACAGATTCTGAATCTAAAGTTGATCCTAAGACATCAAAAACTGTACAATAAAAATCTCGTCTGTACATCTGTAGATTTCAAAAAAGCATATGATTCTATTGACCGCGAATCTTTATTCCAAATCTTCAAAGAACAAGGACTAGATCTGAAAACGCTGGCAATTATTAAAGCAACATTAACTAACACAAGGTCAAAAGTTAAATTCATGGGTGACATCTCAGAGCCCTTCGAAATTAAAACTGGAGTGAAACAAGGGGATGGACTCTCGCCACTCTTATTCAACTGTGTTCTAGAAAAAGTAATACAGGAGTGGCGTGAAAAAAAGTCGGCCCTGAATATTGACCAGCCCATTAAACTGGGGAGAACCAACAGCAAAATTGATTGTCTGACGTTTGCTGATGATCTAGCAGTTTTGACTCAAGATATATTAACGGCACAAAAACAAATTGAAATCCTAAAAGAAATAGCAGAAAAGGTTGGACTCCAAATTTCCTTTGAAAAGACACAATACATGACCTTCAACAGACTAAGAACATCATTTTTAAAAATAAAATATGGTAACATCAGACGAGTCTCTGAATTCAAATTTTTGGGGTGAAATAATCATGGAAAATGGGTTGGAAAAAGCTGCCAATAAGGGTAGATGTCAAAAAATGGAAACGGCATTGAGACTTATACAAAATACAACAAAAAAAGCCTATCTAAAAACACAAAACTGAGACATTACAACACAGTTATTAAGCCAGAATGTCTATATGGGGCAGAAACGCTCATTTTGAATAGAAAGAGAGACATCTAGGACGGATGAATCCGAGTAGGCTAACTAAACAAATAGTCGAATTTTATGAATCGAATTTGAATAGAAAGAGAGGCATCGAGGACATTGAAAAAAAGGAAAGAAAAATCATAAGAAAAATCTTAGGCCCCAAACAAATAAATAGCACAATATACCGACTTCGAGAAAACCAAGAAATCAAACAATACACAGATATACATACTGATATGAGAAAAAAGAAGACTTAAGTTTTACGGACACATAAAACGGATGAATCCGAGAAGTAGAAATAGTAGAAATAATTAAATGGATTGCTGCAATTAAAGAGGATCTAAGATCAGCAAATATTACACAAGTATAAACATATCTGGATGTTAAAACCACGTTTTTTTCTAAAATATCTTTTGCGGTTTGATTGTAACTGTTATGAATACATTGTGTAGTGTATAATTTTACTTAATAATACAAAGGAATTTCGCCATTTCTTCTTCGGTTACTTTACATATTTAAAAATTACTCGCTTTTGATCAACAAACTGTTGGTTTCTCGTTTGGAGGGGAGGCCGGATAACATCTAATGTTTCTTTAGCACGAGTTTGAACTCTTTACAGCAATTCTTTTCATGAACTGGATTTTTCTAATGCGTTCTCAAAATAACTGACAATTTCGAGCGAAGGTTTGTTTGGGACTTGGGTCGACTGCGAAATATTTCACTTAAGAAAAGAATAAACAATACCTATTGCAGATCAAGTCTCTTATTTGAAATTTTGGTGTGAAAGACTGAAACAATCTGATTGATTGAATCATACCCTGATGATGCAAACATGGTTAGCGAAACGCGCGACGGGAAATTATAAACAAATAATTATAATTATAAACAAATATCATTTTTTCGCTGTTATATTCGTTTTGTTCTAAAATATTTTTGGCCAATTTCGCAAATTTGCATACAACTGTTCGGGAGTTTGCTTCTGAAATAAGTGTATCAAAAAATCTCGATAAATAGGTGCCCGATGAACTGAATAAAAATATAAAAAAATGTCGTTTATAAAAACGATACGTTTGTCGAATGGATTGTGACGTGTCATAAAAAGTGGATTCCTTACAACAATCGGCGACGATCAGCTCAGTGGTTGGACCAAAAACACTTCCCAAAGCCGAAACTGCACCAAAATATGGTCGTGGTGGTTTGCGAGTCGTCTGATTCATCACAACTTCCTGAACTCAGGTGAAACGATTACACTGGAGAAGTACTGGCAGCAAATCGATGAAATGATGTTAGTCAACAGGAAGGGACCAATTCGGTTTTATTATCAATATTATTTATGTTAAAGTTTATTTTAAAACTTTATCATAAATAATATTGATAAGCAATGCGAAAAACTTTTTAAAAACTAGTTACAATTAATTATAATTGAATTAAAATGTATAAAATTAAAAAATCGCTGGACTACCAACGCAACGCGATTGGCTGCTATGTTTGTGACGTCAGAATACTAAAGTGTTTTCACGTCAGTACTGTCAACGGTTTCTATTAGTATATATACTGTCAAAATTATTGTTGGTTAAGTGCAAAATAAAATATTGTTGATAACTAATTTAGTTCAGTAATGTGTGAGAAAGGGTTCATAAAGGCTAATTCTAATAATATACCTGCTGTGGGTATTTTTATGGTCACAATTATTTCTATTAAATATAATTAAACTATTTGTAGGGTGTCACGAGAAAGTTACCGTGACAAAGCTATATGTTTTGTTCAACTTAACCGTAAAAATGGTATTTGCACTGTAAAAGTAAAAAGCCGTGTATGTCCAGAACATAAAGTTCGGAGTATAACTTATACAGTTGCCTTGATTATTAATGAAAAATTAAGAAAAGTTCAGGATACTCAATGTCACGATTGTGCAGCTTCAGCAGATAATAAATACTCAAACAAAAAAAATTATATTATGTTATATATTTGTAATATTGGTTTTCAAAAATAATGAAAAATGTTAAATATTCAATATTATTTTTTGACCGTAAAAACAATATAAATCACAATTAGAAAACAAAACACAAACATACTGTTTAAATAACTGTTTTGTTTCAATAAAAAATACACTGTTAAATATGTGTTGATAATATTTTCCTCAACTAGGATAATATCTAGGATAATAATCACAATCCAAAATTATATACACATATGTTTGATTGTTTTCATTGAAGTTTGCAATACTTTTAAAACCACACCGATTCAACAAACTACCCCTCTAAACTCTAGTAACAATATTTTTGAAAAATCCACCGATACTACAATGGCGATTTTTCACCTTATGTTTTACAAAGTAAAAAGTAAAGTGTTTTGTTAGAGGCGCATCAGCAACTAGGCTATTTAGCGACTGGACCTACAGCTTAACGTGGGTTCCGAACCACGGTCATCAGCTTCCGACAAACCCAGGCCAGCACCCCCCTCGGGCTATAAACCCTGGGTTATGTGCCTACCCATAAGTCTATCAGGAAACCTACCGACTGGCGAGTGACCAACGTAGAACACTTCTCAGAAGGCATCCGGCCTTACCCAGCCTTTAACTGGCGTGACTGAGGGGTAATTTGTAGTCGGATTTTACACTCTTGCCTAGAAACAATCACAAACATTTAGGAAAGATAAACGGACAGAAGAAAGAAAAATAACCATCCGAGCGCTGGAATCGAACCAGCTACCGCTCCAGCGCGGATTCGGCAAAGTAGACGCTCTTACCGCCGCACCAACGCGACCGGCATGTTTTACAAACCACCTCATGACTCTTAATAATATATGCAAATATAAATAAATCTGGTTGCCTAACTAACCTTAATGCATGACATTTCCTAAATGAGAGAAGGCACCTTTTTGAATGGAAAACTTTTATAGTCGAAGTGTTGGGCCACTCCTGTTAAGGCCTACCCATTAGAAAACCACTATGTACCACAACATATCCTACAACCACTATCAGCCTACCATCAGTCTTCAATGCCTTTAATAAATGTCTAACCTATGATTAAACATACCTTATCAAATAAATATGTTCAATTAATAGATGAAAATGTACCAAAATCTTGATAAACACGAAATAGTTTAACTGTTTTGTTTTAGAGAATAGAAATATACCATTTTCTTTACTTTTTGTTTCGCTAGTAGATTTGCTTTTCTATTTTTCTTTTTTTTTGCATACTCCTTCAAATGTTTGTTTGGATTCCATGGAAAACTGCTTTGCCAGTCCTTAATTTAACTAGTTGATGTTGATCCAACTATTCTTGTCTATTCTCTAATTCTTGAATATTATTATTCGTATCTTACAAAATAGACGACCCTGTAGGGCTTTCTCATCGTTACGACCCTTGGTTGTGTTGCTACATGTAGATTCTGCTATACGCAGACACATGGTTAAATAATATAAATAAAAGCTATAAAAACGAATGCAGTGATGCAGAATCTGTGTTTACTATACATAATCAAATGTATAGGTTAAACCGATGGAACAATGACTTATAAATTCGATAAATTGTTGTTACCCGAGTCCCGAACCCGTTTCTTTACCCGAACGTCTTTTCAGAAAGAGCACGAAAGAAAATTCCGAATTGCTCCGAGCCGAACCGATATTGGTAATATTGGCCTTCGGTACAATTATGAGGTCACAATGGTTCTGGTTTTTTTCGGGAATTGTCGGCGTGTCATCGGTACTAGATTTAAAAATTCATTTTCAATTTGATATAACTTTTTATTATTATTATTATTATTATTATTATTATTCACGTATGGGCCCTAGTGGACCACGCGAAGTACAATTAGAGGCGTTTGTTGTTGTTAGCCTTCCTTTGTGCCCATACTAATTTCATTCTTTCGCTATGAGCTTTTTTCCTTTCGTCAGACCAAGTTGTTCCAGTCTTCCTACATTTTTCTCTCTGGCCAACCTTCCAAACGTTCACCTTCTGTCTGAAACAGCCTCTATCCTGAATTTCACTTTGTGTAATATTTGCTGATCTTAGGTCCTCTTTAATTGCAGCAATCCATTTAATTATTTCTACTTTAGCTTTACTCCTATTTTCATAAAATTCGACTATTTGTCTAGTTAACCTACTCGGAGTCATCCGTTTTATGTGTCCGTAAAACGTAAGTCTTCTTTTTTTCATATCGCTATGTATATCTGTGTATTGTTTGATTTCTTGGTTTTCTCGAAGTCGGTATGTTGTACTATTTATTTGTTTGGGGCCTAGGATTTTTCTTACGATTTTTCTTTCCTTCTTTTCAATGTCCTCGATGTCCCTCTTTCTATTCAAAATGAGCGTTTCTGCAGCATATAGACATTCTGGCTTAATAACTGTGTTGTAATGTCTCAGTTTTGTGTTTTTAGATAGGCATTTTTTGTTGTAAATATTTTGTGTAAGTCTCAATGCCGTTTCCATTTTTTGACATCTACCCTTATTGGCCGCTTTTTCCAACCCATTTTCCATGATTATTTCACCCAAATATTTGAATTGAGAGACTCGTCTGATGTTACCATATTTTGTTTTTAGAAATGGCGTTCTTAGTCTGTTGCAGGTCATGTATTGTGTCTTTTCAAAGGAAATTTGGAGTCCTACATTTTCTGCTGTTTCTTTTATGATTTCAATCTGTTTCTGTGCCGTTAATACATCTTGAGCTAAAATTGCTAGATCATCAGCAAATGCCAGACAATCAATTTTGATGTTGGTTCTCCCCAGTTTAATGGGCTGGTCAATATTCAGGGCCGACTTTTTTTCACGCCACTCCTGTATTACTTTTTCTAGAACACAGTTAAATAAGAGTGGCGAGAGTCCATCCCCTTGTCTATATATAAAATATAACTTATAATAATAAACTAAATAAATAAAATAAAATATAACTTATATATAAGATATAACTTTTTAATTATAAGGAAAAAATAAAAATAGTTTTATAACAAAACTATATATGATCTTTCCATTTATGACAAAAAAAATGTTCAAAAGCCCAATTCTCCTGCACACTCGCTTACCGACTACCACTTTTTCAAACATCTCGACAACATTCTGCTCGAGAAATGTTTTAAAAATCTGGAGGATGCAAAAACTGTATTGATTCTAATGGTTTTCATTTCGATTAATAAACTTTTACTAAACTCAATGAGATTTACCATTAAATATCGAAACACTTTTTTAAAGTTCTCGACGCTTCGCTAACCATGTTAGGATCATCATCATTTTGAACATTTAATTTAATAAAACAATTATGAGTTTCTTAAACTCGAAAAATTTTACTTCTAAAATTGTATTCTAAATCATTTCCTGATGATGCTAACATGGTTAGCGATACGTGCGTCGAGAATTTTAAAAAAGTTTTTCGGTGTTTAGTGGTAAATCTCTTTGAGTTTAGGGTTTTACACCGAAGGTTCTAATAGAAAAATTAATAAAGTTTTGTTCGAGCTGAAATTTGTACATTTCAAATTAATGGTTGAAAACCGTATTAACTTTCTTAACAACCTAATAGTAACAAAAGTTGTCGAATAAAGTTATTAATGAGATTTTTTTTTATAGCAGTGCAACCTCAAACAAGCAAAATTCCGCCTGACCCGCTCATGTCTGGTTTGCCCTATCGTTATTCACCTCAGTATAACCAGCCAGTATCAGCGACAGCTGCTCCACACAATATGTCAACACAGCGGTTCTGTCTCCGGTGGAACAATCATCAATCCAATCTCCTCACCGTTTTTGATCAATTACTCCATGATGAAAGTTTCGTGGATGTCACGTTAGCAGTCGAGGGACAGTTATTGCGAGCCCACAAAATGGTGCTGTCCGCCTGTAGTCCTTATTTTCAAGCCCTGTTTGTCAACCACCCAGACAAACACCCCATTGTCATATTGAAGGATGTTCCATACAGCGACATGAAGAGTCTCTTGGACTTTATGTATCGTGGAGAGGTCAGCGTCGATCAGGACCGATTGACGCACTTCTTGCGGGTAGCGGAGAGCCTGAGAATCAAAGGATTGACCGAGGTCAACGAAGAGAAATGCGATAACATTGCGTCTTCTCTTAGCCAGCAAAATGCCAGCAGTATTCCAAACTTGCAGAGAATCCAACAAAACAAACGAATCGCTGGAAATTTCAACATGCTGGGAAACTACCTGATGCAGCCGAAAAGAAAACGAGGTAGGCCTAGAAGGTTGTCGGGCAATTCTAATGGGGACGAATCGGAAGCCAAGGACTCTATAGTCCAGGGTAGTCCGGAAATACTGGAAGTTAAAATGGGTATGGATGGTTTTACAGGGAACAACTCCGACGGTAGCACCAGTAAAGAGGACGAGGAGAATGGGAAACTCAAGGACGAAACGGATGAGCCCGTTGCTGGAACATCGCAGGAGAATTTCAATAACAGCACTAATTCAGAAGACGTTCAGTCTGGTAAGTATCAGTAATTTTTTTATCCCAAATATTTCTTGTGAAATCTAAAAACATGACTTTTATGTTATAAATATGTTTGTGTTTAGAAAGATCTGACTAAAATTCACAGGTAATCCTGTGATGCCTATTGTATCAATACATTTTTAAGATGAACCCACAGTTGAGAGATAACAAAATTTCTTTTAATGTACCTTTTTTTCTAAAAAAAAAAAGGAATAATACAATTTTTTACTTTGTTATCTACCACTTTCATTTTTAAAATTTGTGTGACTATAGTTTCGTAAAATGATTTTACATTCTCAAACACTAATTTAAAACTAAGGTTTTACAGCTGTTTATCTAAAAATGAGTTTAAAGTAGTGTTTGAGAATATAAAATCGTTTTAGGAAACTATAGTCACACAAATTTTAAAAATAAAAGTGATAGATAACAAAGTATAAAATTGTTTTATTCCTTTTTAAAAAATGAACTGTCACGAAGTAACGGACAAATCAATCAATATCTTTTTTCTATTTAAATATTATTATGTCATTATGGGCTTTTATTTTTTTATTTTAATTTAAAGATCTTTACAACACACAATACAATAATTTTTCAATACAATACCATACAGCCTGTATATTTAGATTTTATTCTAATTTAATAAAAATACTAACCTAAGACCCACAAAACACTGCTTGTGTGTGGGTCAAATCCAAGAAAAGAGAATAGAAATTTTAGGAAAAAAAAATAAAAAACCGTCTCAACATTTAGCACAGGCATTCACATTACATGAAATAGAACAAAATGATGAAAAAGGACACAGCCCCATCCCATATATTAAGGCTCAAGAAAAAAGGAAACCAATTTAATCATGCTGATACACACCGACCTAAATGAGGCGCGCACAATTTCGTTATATTCTGCTTAAATGTCAGATAATTGATGTTCTTCTTCACAATGTTATCTCTTATGTTTTCCGGCAAAAGGTTAAATAACCGAGGGATCAAGACATAAGAGGACTGTTTCACTTCAGTTTTGTTAATGAATAGAATGTTTTGAACAGTCGTACCACCAGCCCTTGTGTCATAATAAACTTATTGCTATATATATATATATATATATATATATATATATATATATATATATATATATATATATATATATATATATAAAAGGAGCACAGGAAGATTTAAAGAACTACCGTCCAATAAGCCTCCTATCAGTGATGTACAAAGTTTTCATTAAGATAATTTCTAAAAGAATATTAAAAAAACTGAATGACGCACAACCAAGAGAACAAGCAGGATTCAGAAGTGGATTCAGTACAATGGATCACATCCAGGTTGTACAGCAGGTCATAGAAAGGCACAACGAATACACCATGCCACTGTGCTTGGCTTTTATCGACTACGAAAAAGCATTTGATTCCATCTCAAAGCATGCGATAATGGATGCACTGCTTAGCCAAGGTGTAGAGAGAGCCTATGTAAACCTATTAAAATCGATATATGATGGAGCTACAGCCACAATTCACCTTGATGATCTTAAAGTGGGAATTTATATAGAACGAGGTGTACGGCAGGGTGACGCAATATCGCCTATTCTTTTCTCGGCTGGCCTTGAAGAAGTATTCCGTAAACTGGATTGGGAACAGGATGGTGTAAAGATCAATGGTGCAAACTTTAACCATCTTAGATTTGCAGATGATATTATTCTCATTTCACAAGACCCAGAGGAGCTGCAAAGACGCATACAAGAACTGCAAAGGGCTGGCGAACCATTTGGCTTGAAAATAAACCTGAAGAAGAGTCAGGTTATGTTCAATAACTTCGCTCAGGACAGA
Source organism: Cosmopolites sordidus (assembly GCA_031761425.1). Classification (NCBI taxonomy): domain Eukaryota; kingdom Metazoa; phylum Arthropoda; class Insecta; order Coleoptera; family Curculionidae; genus Cosmopolites; species Cosmopolites sordidus. The sequence goes on along the minus strand of JARFXV010000459.1, from coordinate 1,048,015 downwards.
AGAATTGCAGTTTTAGGAAGGGATTTAGAGATTGTGGACAGCTTTATATATCTTGGGCAGAGGATTTCAATGGAGGGGAATACCGTCCGGGAGGTGGAACGGCGTGTTAAATGTGGCTGGCAGGTATTTGGTAGGCTCAACATAGTGTTTATTTTGTTGATTAATTAAATGAATTAATTAAGAGTTCATTAAATTAAATGAATGTTTTGGCCAATCTAATCTGTTAATTCCAGCTTCATTTAGAAACATCTGGACGATCTTAGCCCTATACGGGCGGGCGTTATCATCCATATAGATAAAATTGTTATCAAATTCTTGCTGTAATGAATAAATAATAGGTCTGATGATATGTTCCAAGTAGATATGTGCGTTCATTGTTTGTGGGACGTGAATGAGGTCTACCCCAAAACATTTCGCTACTGCGCTGATATAAGGCGATGGTGTCTTCCTACCTCCCTCCAAATCCTCTGCTGGCCTTTGCTGGTAACTTACCAGGGGAACTCTAATTGGGCGTCTGCGATACAGTCCAACGTTGAAAGCCTTCTGAATACCGTACGACTTGATATAGCACGATTGTAAGTCCGTTGGAACTGAAATTGTATCGCTCTAATCGGTACTGAGCGACTTCTTGCTCAGTGCATATTGATCAATATAACGATCTTGGCATTCATTTGTAAATCTTCTTCGTCCACTACATCACCAGTTTCTTCGAATCTTCGAATTGTTCTGCTAACAGTACTCCAAACAATATTTAAACGAGTAGCAATTTGATGTCGCGAGAAACCTTCTTGGTACAATAATTCGTGCCTTATTAAATGCAGAAATTTCAGCCCCAGGCATACTGTATGATTAACACAAATATACTGATGTAGCGAAACATCATATAAATACATTGCTGGTAAATGTTATGTTATGTTTAGTAATTTTTCTGATAAATAAATTCCTTATCTGTTATTGGCCATAGACGCCATATTGAGATTTACTTATTTTTTACATAAATAAGAGGGTGTAGTCTTTATTTGTTTTAACAATGGTCATTGATTTATTATAGTTATAACAATTAGTTTTGCCAAATATGCTTTTACATATATTTGCTCAAAATGATAATTTTTATTCCAGCTTTTCGATTGGTCATTTAATAAGTTCGCATTTTTGTTCTCGGTAACTCTTAGGTATTCGATTGAACCTTTTTTTGAATAATATGAAAAATTTGTCTATTATGATATTTTAATTGCCAAATATATCTGAAAATATTTTGTTTATCATTTTATTAAAGTAAGCGTAACTGCATAAGAGTTCATTAATAAAATTGTATTGGTACAATATGGTACAATTTTGTCAGCATTGTGAATTATGGGAATTGAAGACAACTACATTATAAATATTTGGATTTGATTTACCCGTCTTCCATTTTCTATGAAAATTAGTACAGTTGTATTCTCCAATCAGATCAACTAGCGATAGTGAACAAATAAATTATCGTACCGCATAATTAAACTTTACATTTGACATAAATATGTTTACAACTACGCTAGGTTTCAACTTTTCAAATTGATTTTACGGGAAGGAAAACGTTCTCTCACTTTTTATCTGGATAAGTTATTTAATAATATTGTTTATGTCAATAAGGTAACGTAAATGTTCCCTCTCCGGTTAATTACATCGTATGTTATCAATTTAAATTATTTTTCATATGTAGTGAAGGGAAAAGCTATAGTGCTGTTTAGTGATTTTTTAAAAGTGCATCAGATTTTCTAAGAGGTGAGTTTGTTTATTATTAAATAAATAAGGGAAGAGTGTAAGGAATGAGCCAAGCGTTTGTAAATTTACATATTTTATATTATTTATCCATTCGTATCCTGAGTTTTAATTTCCTAAGCGGCCCATTCCCTATAGCTTTTCCCTTAACTAATATTGTGTTATGTCTTGTTAATACTTGGTGATGGTTTTTTTTACTTTACTTACATTTTCTTTTTTTTTGCTTCGCCGCTGATAGTTGTTAAATTTTACTATGGTATAACAAAATTATTTGCGTTTTTCTCCTTGTTCATCTTCTCTCTCTCTCTCTCTCTCTCTCTCTCTCTCTCTCTCTCTATATATATATATATATATATATATATATATATATATATATATATATGTATTGAGTTTTTTTCCGGGAGTATATCCGGTTGTCGGAAAAAACCCAATACATGTTTTTCCATCCGAGAAACAGTACGCACAAACATATATATATGTTTGTATATATATATATATATATATATATATATATATATATATATATATATATATATATATATATATATATATATATATATATATCCTTTGGAGATTGTGGACAGCTTTATATATCTTGGTCAGAGGATTTCAATAGAGAGGAATACCGCCCGGAAGGTGGAACGACGTGTTAAATGTGGCTGGCAGGCATTTGCTAGGCTCAACATAGTGTTTAAAAGCAGACTCCCATCTTTGCCTGAAAAGAAAAGTCTTCGATCAGTGCGTTCTACCCGTTATAATATAAGGAAGTGAAACCTGGACACTCACATCGCAATCAATTCAAAGGTTTCGGGTGGCACAGAGGGGAATGGAAAGATGTATGCTTGGCATTACAAGACGAGACAGAAAGTCCTGCGCATGGATCAGGGAACAAACAAAAGTCTGTGACATCATTGGAAGAGTAAAGCAATTGAAATGGAGATGGGCAGGCCTTATAGCGAGGCGATGGGACGACAGATGGACCAAGGCAATCCTGGAGTGGATACCGCTTGATCGCAAACGTCCGCGAAGAAGACCGAAAGCACGATGGATTGATGACATCACTAAGTATATTGGACCCGAGTGGCAGAGGAAAGCCCATGACCGTGAATGTTGGAAGCATGCTGAAGAGGCCATCATCCTGCAGTGGATCGATACGGACTGATGATGATGATGATGATGATGATGATGATGATGATGTGATGATGATGATGAGGATATATAGATATGATGATATATAGGTTTGACCAATTTTAATTTTTTTTTGTTTTGTTCGCTCTAATATGAGGGCGGGGGGGGATTTAAAAAAAACCAAATAAACCCAAAAGAATAGCTGAAAAATCAAAAAATTCAAAATTGGCAATTTAGTATGCGAATCGGATTACAATCGGATACAATCTGTCAATTATCTCAATTGATAATGCGGTGAATCTGCTGGATTGTGTTGTGCGGGTAGAAAAGTGAAATTGCCACAGTTGGTCCCACCACCAGATCTATTACGCCCATTAGTTTCTGGGACGCAAAGTGATTCTACCCATTTCTTACCCAACATTCCATTCCGGGACAGTTGTTTTCCTTCAAATCTGTCGACACAGTTATCAACCAGGATGTGGTAGTCAACTATCCCACAGAATTTTTGATTATGCTGGAATCGCCTGGACTATCACCTCACAATTTGCAATTAAAAGTAGGCTCAGTCATCATTATGTTGCGCAACAGTAATCAGCCTCGACACTGCAATGGAACGAGACTGAAGAATGAATAACTTCATCGAGGCAACCAACGATCATCAAGGGAAAATACAAAGGATAGGATGTTTTGATTGCGCTTGGTTGGAATTAGAAGGTTGATTAGGATTGATAATCGCTAATCAGAAGTTAATTAAATAATCAGAAGATAATTAAATAAATTGTAGGTGATATGAAGTTCACCGGTTCACACGGGTAAGTGTGGACTTTTCCGCACGTTTCGCTTGGTATTTCGGCCATGATTTGACGAATGTTGGTTTTCAGCTGCTCAAGATTGTGAGGATTGTCTATATTACTTTCTATATTTTTTTTAATTTTTTTAGTCTTATCTACGTATCCGCTGAGCGAGAAATGAACCTCATTGGTTTGAAAAATCAAGTGAATGTTCAAGCACCCAATCGGCGTATGCTCGGCGGGCTTCAATTCTTGCGTGAGTTGAACTTTGTAAGACTGAAGTTACAAGTTCAAAAGCAAAATACTCCATAAGTGCGGTAAGACAGACTGTGAACGCTGCGGAATCGATAAATTTGGGTCTTCAGCCACGCTTTCACTAACAGCAGCTATATTCTCCACCGAGCAAGTTTTATAATGATGCACATTTCTTACCAGATTCGTAGCAGACCAACTATTTTCAAAGGTCCTGACTGTGCTGGAAATTGTGCGCCCAGGAGGACGATTATAGCGACGACATTCTGTTCGTAAGGCGCGAAAAGTGGCTACGGCAGAATCCCCATTTTTGTAAAAACTTATAACAATTCTAACGCGTTGTTCGGTGGTTAAACGGCAAATCTTAAACTCAAAAAAGATTTACCACTAAACACCAAATCACTTTTTTTAAAGCTGAGTTTAGTGTTTCACACCGAAAGTAAGCTAAACGAATCACACTTTGGATGACAATTAAGTTTGACAGTTGTCAATATACAGGGTTGTATTTTCCAAACCACGAAATGGATAAGCTTATAGTTCACTCCTTATTTTCTTGTTGACATCTGACAAAGATTTTCAACTCACAACAATATAAGTTTCATACAACAGCATAGTTTCTTCAAGTTTAGCATAGTTTGTAATAGGGTTGAACATGTTGAATGTTGTGCCTGGAATATTCTGTTATCATTTGAATAAAACTGCCGCAGAATTGCATCGAATGCTTGTCGAAGCTTACAATGAGTATGCTCTTGGTAAATCACAGTGCTTTGACCGGTTTAAAAAAATCAAAAGTGGCGATTTTGACGTGAGAAAAGAACGTGGAAAACCACAGAGAGCGAAAAAAACAAAGTGCAGGCATTGTTTTATGAGGATAACGATGAACAACTTGCAGATCAATTAAATGTGACACAAGAAATCGTCTCTATACGTTTGAAAGCCATGGAAAAGATCCAGAAGATTTGAATATGGGTTCAACATGAACTGAATGAAAGACAGCGGGAAAACCGAAAATACTTGCGAATTGCTGATCGCCAGGTATAAAAGAAAGTAATATCTCCATCCAATTGTGACTGGCGATGAAAAGTGGATATATTTTGGGAATCCTAAGTGTAAAAGATCGTGAGTAACTCCAAGAGAACCATCGACGTCGACTGCAAGGCCAAATCGCTACATGTTTGGTTGAATCAGAAAGGTGTAATCTATTATAAGCTGCTAAAACCTGACGAAACCGTTATTGCTGAACGCTAACTACAATGATCGATTTGAATGAAGCTTTGCGTGAAAAACGATCAGAATATCAAAAAAACTAACAAAGTGATTTTGCTTCATGATCCAAAAATCACACACACCAAAACTGGTCAAGGAAACGATTGAGGCGTTGGAACTTGGCTTCTTTCGATTGCTACTTATTTGCATCGGTAGGTCAAGCACTTACTGAGCAGCGCTTCACTTACGAAAATGGCTCTATGATTAATTTGCCTCAGAAGAGCAGTTTTTTTAGCATGCTATCCATAAATTGCCAGACAGGTGGGAAAATATATAGCAAAAATATATGAGAAATACTTCGAAAAAAAATCATTTTTATACAATAAACGTGTATTTTCTATACAAAAATTCCGGTTTTACATTTACATATAAGTTTACATATAGTTCGATGAACAACCTCCAGAAATAAATTTTTTAAACCCTGAATAATGAAGAACCACAAAAACGCAAGTACTTTTGTTACACTCTAGTATACTTGTTACTTTTTTAATTCAGCTTTTTTTATTTTGAATTATGCTAAATGCTTTGAGGAAAAAATTAGTCGCTAATTCTGGTTTTTGAATCGTCTTTTAAAATCAAATTATCATTGTATATTTCTGCAACTAATGGTATAAGGAATATCATTTAAAATCGCAAAATGTACGCAAAAACATTCAAATATAAGCGGTTAGTATGAAAAGTTTCCAGTGTCAACATTAAGATGGCGTTAGTTGTCAAAAAGATTCTGGTAATGTAATTGCGCATGCGTTGAAAGATAACCTTGAAAATGTCAGCCATATTAGATTTTGAAAAGGGACTATATATACTAAAACTATAAACAGGGTGTTTTCAAAGTTGAGTCATTTAATATAACAGGTTGTAGAACTTGTAAAAATAAGTAATTTTACCACAAATCATTTATATAAAAGTTGAAAAATAAAGATGTTATTTACAGTTACAAAATTTGAAAACAGACCTGACTTTTTGATATTCTCGCCCACTATGTTGCAGAACTCGCAAAGAGAAGTCAATTTAGCAAAAATCATGTATGTAAAACTTGCAAAATAACAAAAATTGTTTCAAATTGTCACCATTTGTTCGGTTAGCACAAAATCTATCTGGGCGTACCCATGCACTACTACACGCGTCAAAAATTAAATCCCGACATCCACGAATAACATCACAATAGTTTTCGATGCGCTGTTTTAGTTCTTCCACAGTATTTACTTCTCCATCATAATAAACAATTCCACAGGAAAAAATCTCAGGGCTTTAAATACGAGAGCGTGTAGGCCAAGAAGTGGTTCCATTGCGCCCTATATATTTGTTAGGAAATTCATTATTTAAATGTTCGTGAACTTTTCGCCTAAAATGTGATGGAGCTCCATCATGTGCTTAAACATGGTTGTTGTAGAAATCATTTTCTCCATTTCTCGTAAATGCGACCTCGCCGATACCCAAAATAAATTTCTTAAAATTTTCATTTCAAGGATACAAAAAAAAACTAGTCATACCCAGTATTAGCAATAAACTTATACTTTATGTGTGTACAACCCAGAGGTCGAGAATATCAAACTCAGGTCTGTTTTCAAATTTTGCAACTTTTATATAAATGATTTTTGGAAAAATGACTTGCCTTTACGAGTTCTACAACCTGTTGAAATAAATGACTCAACTTTGAAAACACCCTACATAACTACAGATTATTACTTGAAGTTGAATGCACAAATTGTAGAAAAACTGTCGCATTTGAATCGAGTCGAGTTGGGATTCGAATTGATCAGCTACTGTATTGACCAGATCTGGCTCCCAGCGACTTTTTTCTCTTTCCGACAGATATTTTCACCGAATGATAAGGTCATCACATTCCTAAACGAATATTTTGCAGAACAAGATATCAACTGCTATTTGGATGGATTAAAGAGATGGGGGCATCGTTGGGAAATTGAATTTGACAGGAAAATACGCGTTTGTGTGTTAGGCTGGAAACTTTTTGGACTACCCTTGTATGTTTCTCCGTCTCGTAAATTAAATGGATGACATTTTTTTTAAAATACCTACGCATTGTTCAATTCTAGTATTTTGATTAAGTTTGCTCTCTGACAATAACCCTCCTCCCTATAATATTGGGTACTCAACTTAATTCTCTTGGTGGTTTTAATCTGATAGAGCCATTGAGGCTGTTTTTGACTGCCTCAACAAATATGAAGCCGGTATTCACTAGATAATGTCTCAGCCATCGAGGAGACGAAGTCTGGAAAACACGTCTGGCAGGACAAAATCTTCTAGTCTTCTCCAGAATCCTTTTTGCTATGTGTTCGTGCGTTGCGTTAATGGATTATTGTAGGGGATTACCTTTTCGTCACAGGTCACAATATTGCATAAAATTCGTTTTTCGTCTACTCCAAACTGTGAGTTCATAAAGGAGAAATTGCTTTTCTTTTGAATTTTCCATAGCTTGTGTAAACTTTAGTATGCATCCAATTCTTCATCCTCTCTTTTGTTCGTCCGGACGTTTTGTATCATTTCGAATGACGTTCTGCAAATTTTCAATTTAGAATGGCTGGAATTACTTTTTATAAGTACGGAACATAAGATCATTATCTCCCTAAGGGCTGGTTCTACAATGCAAGAATATACCAGGTATAAGCTATACTTGGAATAAAATTTGAAACGCCCGCTTCGCCGTCGATTTGTAGAACGGGAGTTTCCAATTTTGTTTCACATATCATGTCCTGATATTCCGCAGTTTTGTCTTTATTGGTATTTCCAATGCGAAAAAATACAGTGCTTCAAATTTTGCTTTTCGAACGACATCGCCTCTACAGCTGATTTTTTTGGTAATATTCACAGTTAGTTCATATATTGTATGGCGTTTTGAAGTTGAGCGATGGCGCTTTAATATATACCCCAACAATCTCCCAACACATTCGGAAGAGTTAGTCCGAGAGTCCGTAGAATAGTTTCATCCAATAATGTTTGCAAATCTGCATCTTCAAACTTTTTCCGCTAACTTGAACGCTGCTTATTTTTTATATCCAAATCATCACTTATAAAGCGTTTAATCTATCGTTCACAAGTTTTTTTTAGGTTAGAGCATGTTCACCATAAGCTTCAACCAACAATCGCTAACTTTTAGCAGTTTTCTTTAAATGAAAGACGGTTATTAAAGTTCCTCGCAAAATGTCTTTTTCTGGTATATAATTCGACACAGTCAAAGCAATGAAAAACTATGTTTTTTTGTGAACAATGACAATAACGAAAGGAGTTTTGATGATCTATGTTTACCCTTCAAAACGCCATAGACGTGTATAGTCAATACCAACAAAAGTAATAGTAAAGCCGTCTCTTAGCAAAATCGACATTATTTACCGAACAATCTATTACACAGCAGGGAAAAATCTGATCCGAATAGGTGTTCGAAACGTAGGGGTGAGAATTAAGGTGAGGACCTAATAATATTGTCACATATCAAATATCATATTTTTTTATATTGTTTTTCATATTTTTACCGATATTGTTGTGATGAATAATAATAAGAAAATTCGAATGAATTACACTGAGGAACAATTCGAAAAATAATTTCTGTTGAGTTCGATATTCAAGCTGTTTTATTCGTAAATTGACATGCTAATTCCAAAACTTTATTTAGTTTTTTTTCTACCACGTCAAGTTTTTTTTTCTACAGTTGTTGCGCATCTGACTAAGCTTGGCAAATCACAGAAGTCACTACTGCTCTCCTACCGGCGAACTTTCTTCGACCTAGGAATGGGGGTGTGAGTGACGTTGCGTCGTCCAAAACTAGTTCGGTCAGTTACGCATGAGATGCTAAAGTACGCCGGTCTGTGTCGCTCTGATATAGTGAAGTCAAAGTACACATACACAACTACAGATTTTCGTTATGTCTGCCTCTGGTAGTTCTCATCGTAAGTGCTTAAATAACCCTGATTCATTTTCTTATATATGTGGCAGTTTTACCATCCCCATTCAACGGACTAATATTAGTACATTTGTCAGGCAAGCCTATTTTGCTTATTTTAAAGTGAAAATAGGTGACCAAGATAAATCATGGCCCCCTCATAAAGTGTGCAAGCAGTGTGTAGAGAGTTTACGAATGTGGACGAAGAGAACACGTAATAAACTTTCGTTTGGTATACCAATGGTTTGGCGAGAGCCCAAAGATCACTTAAGTGATTGATACTTTTGCATAGTGAAAACATCAGGATTCAACAAGAAAAACAAACATAAAATTGAGTACCCTAGTTTACCGTCAGCTATACGCCCTGTGCCTCATTCAGCTGAAATTCCAGTGCCGGTTTTTCAAGAATTACCTTCTTTAGAAATACAAGAACGTTAATCAAGTGAAGATCGAAGTGACTCCACCCACGAAGAATTCAAAGTTTCCAATGATTCTGTTCGTAAAGGATTCAATCAACATGAATTAAACGATTTAGCACGAGATTTGGGACTATCCAAAAAAGCATCGGAATTATTAGCATCAAGACTGCACGAACAAAATTTGCTGGACAAAGGAGCTAAAGTCACTTACTATCGATACAGAGAAACTGAATTTAGGCACTACTTCAGAAATGATGACGGATTTGTATATTGCCAGAACGTAGAAGGTTTAATGCAAGAATTGGCCATTTCTAACTATAACGCAACTGAATGGCGATTGTTATAGATAGCTTAAAGCGTAGCTTGAAGTGTGTTCTCCTACATAATGGAAATTTATACGGTTCAGTCCCAATAGGTCATTCAGTTTCTTTGCGTAAAGAATATGGCGACATAAAAAAGTCATTGACTTGTTGCAATATAACATGCACCAATGGATCATCTGCGTTGACCTTAAAATGGTCTGTTTCCTTCTTGGCCAGCATCGCGGGTATACCAAGTATCCCTGTTTTTTGTGCATGTGGGACAGCAGAGCTCCTGAGAAGCATTGAGTGCAATCGAACTGGCCGCCAAGATCTGACCTAAGACCTGGTGATCCAAACATTTTAAATCAGCCACTTGTCGACAGAAAAACATTGTATTTCCGCCTTTGCATATAAAACTAGATCTCATGAAGCAATTTGGTAAGGTTTCAATTGAAGGAGAGTCAATTGAAACCTTAAAAGGAAGGTCAATTGAAGGAGACTGCTTTAAGTATATCATTTCGGAATTCCCTAGCCTGTCATATGAAAAGATAAAGCCTGGTGTGTTTGATGGTCCACAGATTCGGCAACTTAAAGAGTTGTCGTTAAAGATGAAAATATCACTGAAACAATGACCGAACTTGAAGGAATGCTTGGTTGGCTTTTAAAAATATTGTTAAAGACTTTCTTGGAAATACACGAGCCCCGAATTACATTGAAATTGTTCAACAACTCTTGGAGAGCTTTAAAAAGCTTGGTTGCAACATGAGCATCAAACTGCATTTCTTACATAGTCATCTTGCTAACTTCCCAGAAAATCTTGGTGCTGTTAGTGATGAACAGGGCGAGCGCTTTCACCAAGATCTAAAGGTTATGGAAGCGCAGTATCAAGGTAGATGGGATGTCAGTATGATGGCTGACTACTGTTGGAGCATCAAGCGAGAATGTCCACAAACTGAACACTCCAGGAAAATCTATAAGAAGAAATTTTACCATAATATCTTTTATTTATTTTTGTATAAACACAATTTAACTTTTAATAATATGTTAACCTCTGTATGAATAAAATATTCTAATCTATTTGGTCAGATCTCACCTTATTTCCTTTCGTATGTACACTTTTAAGGTAAAATGAGGGGTATGCTGTAGCTTAAGAACTTGACGTGATAGAGACAAACTGTGAATATTTTTGAATTCAAAAACAAGTCAACAAAATTGCTGTTCCCCAGTGTTATGTTTCTGTAATAGACTGTGCTTGTTCATGTACCAATACACCATCCATCATGTTTCTAAAACAAATATTTTAAACCTACTATATGCCGTATTTTTAATTTTCATGATGCATTAACACCCTTGCTTTGATTTGCGCATATACACAGTCTGTCCAAAGAAAAATTTGACTGATTCGAAGTGAACTACAAGCCATTATTTTTTATGGACTGTTTGTGATTCAATACACAGTCGGAAAAAAGTTCGAAATATTGTCTTTTTTGGAGCCCTTTTGTAATTGAATTAAACTTCTAGAGAGTCCTCGTTTAATTCTGAAACCCACGTGGTTTATAAAATTGAACAATCAATTCGTCAAGTTAGTAATGATTAACAAGGAATCAATATTTTTCTTATACTACGACATACGCTTATTGTTGCTTTTTTATTTTTTATAAGTACTTTAGCATCTAAGCTTGAATTGTGTGTTCTCATTTAAAGATCGTGGTGTTGGTTATGCGAAGGTTTAGTCAGTTATCTCTTTTATTGTACAGACTGTGTAGTACGACTTTCTAAGTTTTGATCTTTTGTTGCAAGTTAAGGTCTATATCTAATTTCTCTATGCCTTTTGGTAGCATTCCTGCAATTTTTAATAATCAAATTATTTTTGTTTGCAGGACACAAAGAAACTACTGCCATGACCCAAAATAATAACATCCAATGCATTAATTTTAACTCTTCCTTGCACCAAGAGTACGGTTTACCGTATCACGATAGGACCGAAGAAAAATTGGATACAAAATTAGCTGATCCGGAAGACGCCATTTCCGATTTAGATGAAGACGAGACTGATGGCTGCATCAACGATGTACAGAATTTAAAAGTAAAATCCAACGACTTGTCTAGCGTTCCTAAAGTTTCTTTAAATAATGGAATCCCCGAAGAAGGGGAGAATTCAAATAAGAAGAAAAAGTTTATGGTGGATATCGATGAATTTATGAACTATGAAGTCATTTTAGATGATCCTCAATACGACGGTCCGGTCTGTCGATACGTAAACTATTCGGAAAAAATCTGCGACCCGGAGAAATCAGCCCGCGATTTCTGCGTCAGAGAAAAAGATAATCGCTATCGATGTACGGTATGTGATCGAGCATACACGCATATTAGTAATTTTTGCAGACACTACATGACTTCTCACAAAATGGACGTGAAAATGTACACATGTCCTGTATGTTGCAAGGAATTTACGAGGAAAGACAATATGCTCACGCACATAAAGATTATTCATAAACAAAACGCCCAATGAGTGCCTTTGTAATTTAAAAGACTTATTAGCTCATAAGTTATTTTTCTCAAAGATCCAAATATTTTTATATATTTTCTGTTTTATATTGTGATCTGTGCATATATATTAATTTAATATTGGAAATTTTACGTCTACGTGTAGTTAAGTCTTCAATATTGATATAGTTTTACATAAAAGAGATGATATCTACCCTAAAACTCCACATAAAAGAGTTTTATTGCTTTATTATTATGATTTTCTTTATTTAGGAATGGGGCAATTTAAAAAAAAAATGTTTTCGACATTATATATAACGGTGGAGCAAATATCACGTTACTATGATAATTATTTTATAACATTTAAAAGAAACAAGAAATATTTTTTTACTCTATATATGTTTTTGCGCGTTTCGCTAACCATGTTAGCATCATCAGGAGATGATTCATTTTCTCCATATAATTATTTAAGAAAAAATATAACTATTGATAGAATTCAATTCTTCTGCTGAAATCAAACCAAATTACTTTTATTAAACTTCTCGACACGCGTTTCGCTAACCGTGTTAGCACCATCAGGATATAATTAATTTTGTTCAAATAATGATTTAAGAAAAATATTGCTATCGATAGAATTCAATTCTTCTATTGGAATCAAATCAAACCTAATCACGTTTTTTAAATTTCTCGACGCGCGTTTCGTTAACCACGTTAGCGTCATCAGGAGATGATTTATTCTATTCATATAATTATGTAAGAAAAGTAAATCTCTTTGATATAATTCAATTCTTCTACTGGAATCAAAGCAAACCTAATCACTTTTTTAAACTTCTCGACGCGCGTTTCGTTAACCACGTTATCATCATCAGGAGATAATTCATTCTCTTCATATAATTATTTAAGAAAACATGTATCTATTGATATAATTCAATTCTTCTGCTGGAATCAAACCAAACCTAATCACTTTGTTAAACTTCTCGATGCGCGTTTTGTTAACTACGTTAGCATCATCAGGAGATGATTAATTCTCTTCGTATAATTATTTAAGAAAAAATATAACTATTGATAGAATTCAATTCTTTTACTGGAATCAAACCAAATCTAATCAATTTTTTAAACTTCTCGACGGGCGTTTCGTTAACCACGTTAGCATCATCATTCGTTCTCTCCATATAATTGATAGAATTCAATTCTTGTATTGAAATTAAACCAAATTTAATCGCGTTTTTAAACTTCTCGATGCACGTTTCGCTAACCATATCAGTATTATCCGAAGATTGTTCGATCTCTTCATATAATTAATTCATTAGTGAAATCAAACCAAATCTAATTACTTTTAAAAACTTCACTATACTTTCATTGGAACCTTCGGTTCGAAGAGTAACTACACTAAAGGGGCTGTTCAATTATCATTTTTTATATATTTTTTTCTCACATCACGGTTCGTCACAAAATTCAAAAATATTTCGTTATGCCATTATTTAAAATTCAACTCCCCTGATTTTCGTCGCAAATCATCATAAAGAAGTTATGTGATGTGAAAAGATTACGTTAAGAAAATTATAGCCTGATACTTGCTCTACTTTTTAATACAACCACATCCACTTCGACTGAAGAGTCCAACTGACGTTCACGGGTCGTTGTATTCGCTTTTATAGCCGGCCGGTCACAAAAGCGACTGCGCAGATTATATCGGGGTAGTTCGGGAGCATTTGCGGCGCTCGGCAACACTGTCGGGCGTCCGTTTATTGATTTTTCTACCTTGCCGCCACGTTGCCACGTTTTTTCTTTTTTCAGAAGGGATTTCCATACTTTTGGAATGCTGCGAGCGTCGTTTCGCGTATTCAGCTCACCTCTTTCTTCTATTTCAAGGGCTGCTCTGTTCTTCGAACCTTGTAGTTTTCAATATTCGCTATTTCTTTGGCTCCTTCAAAATTGATTTTATGGTGCTGGAACAGAGCGGAAGTGGTGTGTTTGTTTTTTAAATCGTTTTTATATTCTTGTATTCTGGCCGATATTCGTCTGTTTGTTTGTCCTATGTATGCTCTGTTGCAGTCGGGAGAAGATATACTATACACCCCATGATTTTCCAGTCTAACTTTGTCCTTTGGCAGCATACATAGAACAAACAAATAGACAAATATCGGCCAGAATACAAGAACATAAAAACGATTTAAAAAACAAACAAACCACTTTCACTCTGTTCCAGCACCACCTACTTACAAGACATAAAATCAATTTTGAAGGAGCCAAAGAAATAGCGAATATTGAAAACTACAAGGTCCGAAAAATCAGAGAAGCCCTTGAAATAGAAGAAACAGGTGAGCTGAATACGCGAAACGACGCTAGCAACATTCCAAAAGTATGGAAATCCCTTCTGAAAAAAGAATAAACGTGGCAACGTGGCCGCGAGGTAGAAAATCAATAAACGGACGCCCGACAGCGTTGCCGAGCACCGCAAATGTTCCCGAACTACCCCGATATAATCTGCGCAGTCGCTTTTGTGGCCGGCCGGCTATAAAAGCGAACAGAACGGACTCTTTAGTTGAAGTTGGACTCTTTAGTTGAAGTGGATAATACTTGAAAATGCCAAATGCGATTTTGGCGAAACGTCGTGACTGTCGTGACTGTCGAAGGTCGTGACAGGATCAACGGATCGACACCCGAAATGATTTAGAAACGTGTATATATAAATATATATATATATATATATATATATATATATATATATATATATATATATATATATATTTAATGGATTGATTGATGTTATTATATTCGTTATTAAAAATCAAGGTTTAGTTATCATCCCTTTTTATGCTGTACAAGTGGAGTATTCACAATATTTCTCATATTGTTGAAACGTGATATTTAAGTCCGATACTTTTTGCTAAAAATATTTGTGTAGCTTCCAAACGTCTTTGTAATGTTACGAAGTGCTTTTATATATGATTACGCAATAACTGGGAAATTTGAGACTGTATTTAATCTTGTGCAAATAATTAAAATAAATAGAAGGTAAGCCTTCACGTTAGGGTGTATTAAATGTTCCTTTGTGCAGACTTTTATTGGTTTTAGTACTTATTGAATTTCCTTTCAGAATAATGTTATATACCTTAAAATTATATTGTAATATGTTATGGGAAAATATTTAATCAAAAATTGCAGATAACTTGTATGTATAGTAAACTTTTTCACGTATAAAGTTTCAGGATTTAAAACTGGGTTCAAACCAATAATATTTTGCGTGATTGTTAAATTTACTGGAACAATTTGTTTGAATTCTCTGGTGGGCAACAAATGGTTCGTGTGTGTGCTGTGCTCAGACAATAATTTTATGTGACTTTCTGTCTCAGAGCGTCTACATTGCCAGTCAGGCACACCACACACAACACATACAGCCCACACAACGCAAATTTCTATTGATGTGGACCCAGCTCAAGAGTTTCATTTCGATTTCTGTTATTTGAAAAAAAAATATCAGGCGTTGGAATTTATTTGTAAAGTATTTCCATGTAAGTGAAGTGTACACTCAATGTCAAAATGTTAGATGCACTTGCAGTACAATACAGTCTTTTCACCACCTTTTATATATTCGTCTTGAAAGCATCCCCAGAAAATCTTAATGATACTCAAATCTGGAAAGACAGCAGGCCAGATCAATTTTAAAATATTATTTTTGTCGAACCAATCGGTTATATTTTTTGCCGAATGAATGGAGGAGTTATTTTGTTGAAACAGTGATGAAGCTTCACTTATATTATTAAAAGATCCCATGCAAATTGATTTAATTTTACCAACAAAAACAGTGAAATTCTTTCCACTATACAATATAATTTAATTATATTATTTTTTTTAACCTCTATGAAGTATCTAACATTTTGATACTGAGTGTATGTGCTTTCTTTAGTAATTTTCCTAAAAAAGAAATGACAATTAATTGAATACACTTCTATCGGAGTGTTGAAATAGAAATTATTATCATTAATATCAACAGAAATTCGGAAATCTTCTCGGATTTTAATGTCTACTTTTATACTCATCTGAATTGAAGCTTAAAATGGAAGAATAATTTATTTAAAGAAGTGCTACAAAGTTTCTGGATATAACCCAAAGAATTCTTGCTAAGTGGCTTGTTATATATATTTATTATTATATTATATTATGTTCTGATATTAATAGAAATTCTCAATAATAGGATATATATATATATATATATATATATATATATATATATATATATATATATATATATATATATATATATATATATATATATATATATATATATATATATATATATATATATATATATATATATATATATATATATATATATATATATATATATATATATATATATATATATATATATATATATATCTATATAGATATATATATATATAGATATGTATATAAAGATATATATATATATATATATATATATATATATATATATATATATATATATATATATATATATATATATATATATCTATAAATATACATCAAAATAATTTAAAGGACAACAAAACATCAACTGCAATTCAATATTTGTTTATTATTTTTATTACTGTTTATTTTAAGTAAATTATTCCAAACTCCAACGTATAAATTTTATATTTGCAAAATATACGTAAAGTTTTCTTGAACTAATAAAGGATCTTAATCAAGTTTCTTGAATGTTTAAGATCAATAATTATCAATAATAAACTTTCGGAGCATACTCAATATTGAAATTAACAATGTCATTCTTCTTATTTAATTCAACTTATTTTAAAGGCACTCAAAAAGTAGTTTTAAAAAACAGACTGTGCCTGAAAAGGCGTTTATCTGACGTGTTCCACAAATGTTCGATAGGGTTGAGATCTGGTGATTGCGGAGGCCATGTCAAAACCTTAGCTTTATGGACTTGAAATATATACGCACCACCCTAATCGAAGTATGGGAACCATTTCGTTGTGTAAATGGTATTTAAAGATTGTTCTAAGTAATCGAGGGCGGTTCTTCCAGTAATGGTGATATTATCTCAAACCATTAAACTCCCACCTTGCTGTTGAACTTCCTGAATTGTTCCCAAACGTTCTAGGTTTCCAGATCATCTCCCCACTCTTCAAAGTGTATCTGGAGCCAGCCCAAATCGAACATGTGTTCAGTCGTGTCTACGCGAGTTTCCTTGTTCTTCAGCCCATTGAAATCTATTGATGCGATTTCCTCTAGATATATATATATATATATATATATATATATATATATATATATATATATATATATATATATATATATATATATATATATATATATATAGATACTCACACATGTCTTCGAGCATGAAGTATGTCTGGTCTCGTGTAGTCTCTTTCTGATGATTTGGTTACTAACTAGCATTGTGTGGTACAGTCGTACAGTCGACAAGTAAGACAAATATTTTGCTAACGATACTTTAAAGATCTTTATATGGTTGTCTCTTAGATTATTTTGATATATATATATATATATATATATATATATATATATATATATATATATATATATATATATTATATATATATATATTTGGTTACTAACTAGCATTGTGTGGTACAGTCGTACAGTCGACAAGTAAGACAAATATTTTGCTAACGATACTTTAAAGATCTTTATATGGTTGTCTCTTAGATTATTTTGATATATATATATATATATATATATATATATATATATATATATATTATATATATATATATATATATATATATATATATATATATATATATATATATATATATATATATATATATATAAATATATATATATATATATATATATATATATATATATATATATATATATATATATATATATATGTATATATATACATTCATATATATATATATATATATATATATATATATATATATATATATATATATATTATATATATATATACATATATACATATATGTATACATATATACATATATGTATACATATATACATATATGTATACATATATATACATATATACATCAGATTTTTAATTTTTGATTTCCTCAATTTTTGGATATTTTTTTTGGATCCTATGGAAAAACCTTTCAGGCGAATTTTCAGATGTTTGTATAATCCGTTTAAAAGATCTCAATTTTTGAAAAAAAAATCGAGCTTTTTTGGTGTTTTTCCTTGTGTGCGTGCTATAAAAAAATACAAAAATTATTCAAAGTGATTCAATCTTCGATTTTTGAGTTCGAAATTTCAAATATATTTTTTTGAAACTTAGTGTATACTTTGATATTTTCGAAAGTTGTTTAACTTACACTTCTGTCCACTTAACAATATTTAAGCGTTGTCAAATGATGCGTTAATGCTGCTAAATTAGGATATTTTACAAGATAAAGTTCGATTCTCTTGCAATTGTATAGAAGCTCGTCTTAAACTCTTTTTTGATCGATGTTTTTCTATCTTCCACACAAATCAAACCGATGTTGAGATTTCATAATTAAATATTTATGAAAAAGCCGTCAAATAAATAGTATACAACTGACTACACCAAAATTTGAATAATAAATAATGTGACAAAGTTTATAAACATGCGTAAGAATAAACAATTTCACTGTAAATGTATAAAAATAATTAAAAGCACCACCATGCGTGAATGAATGTTTTTATGGTGATATTTTTTTGATAAAAAAATAATATCTAACAAAAATTGGCTTTTATTATGATCTATAGAGAATTTTTTTTCAGTTTTTGAAAAATTAAAAAAAAAAGTAATTATAAATATTCCACAATCAAATCAGACTTAAATATCGTTAAATGGACAGAACTGATTTTCGTTAAAAAAAAACAAGATATGCACTCAGTTTCAAAAAAAAAATATTTAATTGAATCGTTAACTCAAAAATCGTGGATAAAAACACTTAATATTTTTTTTGTATTTCTTTTCTAAAAAGTACATAAAATAACGAAAATTTCGACCAAAAAATCGGCCTTGGTCCATTTTTCAAGAAGTCTATGGGCAAAATACCAAAAAAAAAAAACGATTTTTTTCAAATATTGAGATCTTTTAAACGAATTATCAAAATAATTTGAAAATTTTCGTGAGGTCTTTTCGTAGGATACAAAAAATATCTATAAAGTAAAAAAACCAAAAATGAAATTATTTCGAACCGTATATATATATATATATATATATATATATATATATATATATATATATATATATATATATATATATATATATATATATATATATATATATATATACATATATACATATACATACTGGTAGTGACTATATGTATTTGACAATTAAAACATTTTTTTACAAATCTACTACAGAGTAGTTTGGAAACATGAATCCTATAGGTAAGTCTTGCCAAATTTATTTTCGAAATATATGAAAATAAAATTAATAACTGACAGGAAAGGTAAATCAGTTGCAATATTAATTTTTTTTTGTACGTTATGTTAAATCTTTTTTCTTCTAATTTAGTTATTAGATAATTTATTTAACATTATTTCTTAGTTACCTTTTTTATATTGGAATATTACTAGTTTATATATTCTTAGTTGTTTTTATGTTTTGTGAAAATAAAGCTGGTTTATTAGTAGTATTTTTTTTTATTTTGTAGTGCCTTGGTTTATTTAATTTATGAAATTTATTATTTATTTTGTTTCATATTTTTATTTTATTTTATTTTCTCGTAGATATACAACACATGACACAACAGCAACTTTTAACGCCGAAAGTGGAAGTAACTGAAAATTTTGATAGCGCGTCAGATCAGCCCAGCAATAATCCAACACCCGAATCGAGTCGTATAAGTACTCCAGACAGTGTGTTAAATAATAATAACAATTTGAGTACACCATCCACAAGTACGAACTCTATGAACGCTCCCACAAACAAACCACCGGTAAAACGACGAATGAGACGCCGAGCCACATCGCAAAGTCAAGATCCAGCCGAACAACTTACGGAAATGTCTGTCAGAGGACTAAACTTGTTCCGATACGCTTCCATAAATGAGGGTATATATCAGTGTACCGAGTGCGCCAAAGTAGACGTGACAAAAACATTTAAAAACAAATACAGCTTCCAGAGACACGCTTTCCTGTATCACGAAGGTCAACAACGAAAAGTGTTTCCTTGTCCTGTATGTCAAAAAGAATTTTCCAGACCGGATAAGATGAAAAATCACATGAAGACGGTACACGATTGTTTTATGCCTAAGGATGTGGTTAACGACGTCGTCTTTCCACCGATGGGTTTTTTTCCCACCATGTAGGTCTCCAAACATTGAATTGATTTCAAAACTTGGTGCTATTTCTTCTGTAGCTTGTTAAGGGAACAGACGAGGAAGAGCCCAAAGGGAAAACAATGCCTGTTCCTTGGTTTCAAAAGAATAAGTTCATTTTTTAAATTTTGCTTTAGAGATATACTTAAAACTGCATTAATTTATCGCATAAAAATCAAATAAAAAAGTACAACTGTAGGAGTAAGTTAATAAAATTGTGATCCAAGCAAAGCTTGGTTAAAATTTAGCCCTTTTAAAGGTTTAAACACGTAGATTAGGTTATTTCGTAGATCTTTTAATCCTGCTAAGCAGTGGTTTACCGCCAAACTAACGTACTATTAGATAAGTGTTTTCAAAAGGTTATTACGATTCGTTTTATGTCAAATAATGTTCGTTGAATACTGAGAAAGATTTATCTTTTTTTATAGTTATTCTTTATTTAGATATATATTGTGGACATATCTAATAAACTGGACAGTCCGACTATCATTACACTGAAAGTCAAATCATTTAGTAATTCAAAATATTTTCTTAGATCGATATATACAGAAATATTGTTTCGAAAAAAATAGAATGTTATATCTACTAGGGTGTACCAAAAGTTTTTGCCTTTTTGTGTGTATATATATATATATATATATATATATATATATATATATATATATATATATATATATATATATATATATATAAATACACACATGTTCTGAAAGGTTTCTGCGGTCGGTAATATTAGAATTACTGGGTTCTCGGGTAGAACCGCGTTTTAGATTTATAAAATCTCCACTTTGAAGCCATTTTCAAGAGAATCTAGTTGATTTACTTCGAGGCCTCAATCTGCCTACTCCCCAGAGTTCACAACCAGAAAAGGGTCAATGGCTTCAAAGTGGAAGCCGAAACGTCGAGATTTTATAAATCTAAAACGCGGTAATTCTAATATATATACACACGTAATATATACACAGTAATTCTACGTAATATATACACAGTAATTCTAATATATATACACACACACATATATATATTTTCTATTCTAAAATTCGATTTCCCATATAAATAACACGAAATTTTTTTTTTCGGTTTCAACTCGATTTTTCGGTATTAAGATATTTTTTTTTGAAAAAATGTGTATACAACTTTTATAGGGCATTAAATTTGCTACAAAAAAGTTCCTTTGAGTAAACGCTGTCCGACCGACAGTTTTTGAGTTAAAGAGCTTGAAACGTGAGTGTTAATAATAATTGACATGAAATCATCAAATTGGAATTTATTGATCTTACATTAACAATTAACTTACAATAAGCACTATGAAGCTAATAAAATTTTAATTTTAGAAACTGCTATTCATATTAAGCAAATAAATATTAATTTTTAATTTCTGAATTTGAGCTAACATTAATATTTGTTCATTAGCATTCGGAAGTTTCTTCCTATGCATATATATATGAACAATGAAATTGTTCTTTATCACATATAATCGTAATGGTAGTCTTACCATTTGGTCGTCCAATTCTGTTTTATAATTATTTTTACTTATTGTTGGCCATTCGTGTTGAAACTAGTTGATTTTTAGTACTTTTGGGCCTGAAGTTGTTGGCCAGTATATATCGAAAACACAGTTTAAAACCGGCTCATAAATGTGATGCCAGCAGGCAAAATTCAACAAACTTTTTCCAATTTTCTTTTCTAAAAGTTTACAAAAATCTTTGTTTTCACCTTTCGAAATAACAACGTTTTAGATAAATTTGTTAAAGTAAAAGAATGTCTAAATTGACCAGTTGATTCATAGCAACTGTTCACAATCCAGACCGGTAATAATTACTGGTAGTCTTTCAACTTTCAGCCAGTCATTTCTGGTAGAAGCTTTC
This sequence comes from Cosmopolites sordidus, assembly GCA_031761425.1. Classification (NCBI taxonomy): domain Eukaryota; kingdom Metazoa; phylum Arthropoda; class Insecta; order Coleoptera; family Curculionidae; genus Cosmopolites; species Cosmopolites sordidus. Next base: position 1,025,570 of record JARFXV010000459.1, on the reverse strand, counting down.
CATCCCAATAAACAATTAACGCATTCGGTGTTTTGAAATTGCTTTTCAAACTGTCTCCAAGATTTTTTCTATTTTTAATTCAATGCCTGTAAACTGCTGCCTGTACTCGGGCAAAGATTAAGATTCTCAAGATGAATACCGTAACTTTCCGCTGCAACTGCCAAAATAATGGTTTCATCTCTAGTTGATACATTTGTTCGATCCAGTTCAGAAGATAATTGACATGATAATTTGAATGAGTGAGTGTCATGCTCTTTATTTTTTGAGATGTGGAATTTGTAGGGAGATCATCTTGTACATTGTACAGTTTGAGAAAGATTTGCTCAATTCTACAATAAAATTATAATAAGATACAAACAAAATAAAATTACATCAAAATACCTTGCAACGATTCTTCAGAATCGGAATGTGTTTCTTCTAAATCAAATGGTATTGATTTTTTCGCTCGTTATCCAAAAATATTTTTTGCTCTTTAAACAAACATTTTTATTTTGACTTGCAATATCAAATAGTTTTTGAGACAAAAGTTTAAAATCGACTTCTTTAGCTTTTTGAAAAGCTGATTTAATATGCGAATTTTTTTTTTTTACTTTAATCCACTTATACAAATATAACTTAAAATTTAATACTTAAAAAAAAACACTATTTTGAACTTTCATCATAGGGATTTTTGTTTTACTTATTTGATAAATTCAATACTTCCTGATAAAATAAATAAAATTATGATGATGATTCTGATTTCATTTTTGAATGATTAAATAATTAAATACATATTTTTACAAGAATTGTTAACCATTTTGCCAAAATTATTAGTCTAATCATTAAGTCCCATTCCCTTCTATATTACTAATACTATATTATACTAATACTAATTACTATATATACTACTGATATTTATTACGAAAAAAAAATGAGATTAATCTACAGTAATCTATAATCAATGTCAGTCAATACAAATGAAGAGCAAAAACTTTTGTTTAGTACAGTGAGAGAATGGACGAAATCAAAAACAGCGCCACCGTGGTATAAAATAGAACTATAAAAAGTTTAAAAAATAAAATATGCCCGAACATTTTAATTCTAATCGTTTGATGGTGTTATAACCTCATTGTAATTATTGATATATATATATATATATATATATATATATATATATATATATATATATATATATATATATATATATATATATATATATATATATATATATATATATATATATATATATATATATATATATATATATATATATATATATATATATATATATATATCTATAAATAAAGGAGTATACAGCTTTTATAGGGCATTAAAATTGCTACAAAAAAGTTCCTTTGAGCAAACGCTGTCCGACCGACAGTTTTTGAGTTAAAGAGCTTGAAACGTGAGTGTTAATAATAATTGACATGAAATCTTCAAATTGGAATTTATTGATCTTACATTAAAAATTAACTTACAATAAGCACTATTCATTTCTGAATTTGAGGTAGCATTAATATTCCACCAACTAATAGCAAACACTATTCACTTCATCAATAACAATTTTCATACTTTTATTCAGTGGTTTACCTAGAGATTTATAATTGTACATCAATAAATTCAATACTTCCTGATAAAATAAATAAAATTATGATGATGATTCTGATTTCATTTTTGAATGATTAAATAATTAAATACATATTTTTACAAGAATTGTTAGACATTTTATCAAAATTATTAGTCTAATCATTACCCATTCACTTCGATACTACTAATTACTACTGATATTTATTACGAAAAAAAAAACCAATTCGATTAATCTACAGTAATCTATAATCAATGTCAATCAATACAAATGAAAAGCAAAAACTTCTGTTTAGTACAGTGAAATTGTAGACGAAATCAAAAACAGCGCCGTGGTATAAAATAGAACTATAAAAAGTTTAAAAAATAAAATATGCCCGAAAATTTAAATTCTAATCGTTTGATATATATATATATATATACATATATATATATATATATATATATATATATATATATATATATATATATATATATATATACACAACGTGTGTGACGTATATGGGATGTACGACCCATTGTGGAATACGTTTCATATGTGATGTTATTATTTTATATTCCTGTCATATCTGGAATATTTTATATATGTGCCATATAGAGCATAAATGGCATATTTGGTTAGCTTTTTTTTTGTCAAACCAAACTTTGCATGTGTGTTGAATTTACTGTGCGGCGAAAACATTTACGACGCAAATTCTTTTGTTCCACTCTTGTTTGATAAAATGATGTCTGATAAATGCCAGTATAAATATATTTATTTATTTGACAAAAAATGGACTATATAGTTCTATATATTTTAAGGACTGGGGGGTTTGCAAATAAGTTTAGAGCTAGCATTAGTGAAGTTGTAGTATAATGTTAATAATTAATATTAAAAATACGACTGCACAGACTATAGACAATAATATTAATGGACTAAGAGTTCGATATGCTACATAATTAACAATGAAACATCATATTTTATACATACATATATTTAAATGGTGTTAAAAAATCTTTAATTTAGGTGTTGGGAAAAAAAGATGATCTTTATTCTGTTTTATAGAGCCTCTGTAAGTAAATGTTATTTATTTTTATTTGCTCTGAGCTTTGTTTTCTGTTGATTAATTATATTCTAGGTGTTAAGCTCTTGACAATTTATATATTAATTTTATATTTTACTTGCGTGCGTTTATTAGAAAATTTGTTCGGTTATTTCAAGGCTTCCAATTTTGTTTATTTCGTAAGTAAATATTTATTTTATAATGATCGAAAAGATTTACAACTAAACACCAAATTTTTTTTTTTTAATTTCTTGTCGTTCCATGTTGGCATCATCAGAAAATTATCTCCTGATGATGGTAGCATTGTTAACGAAACGCGCGTCGAAAAATTTGTGTTTTGGTGTTTAGTATTAAATCTCTAGCGTTTCATATCAAATATTTCAACAGAATGTTTAAAAATCGTTTAAAATAAGGTCCATCTAGAGCCAAGAGGACCTTATTTTCTCACGATTAATGTTATGTTAAACTATTTTCATTAAAATTTTGCATGTTTTATGAATAACTTTATAAAATTTATAAAATGTGGGGTCAACAAAATATATTTGCAGATAGTTTGACTTGATTCAATAGAAGTTTAATTGTGAATTCCAAAATCTGACTGAAACTAAATCATCACAAACGGTAAAAATATAATAGTTACATTTTAAAAGTTTATGAGTCTGTCAAATGTGCCTTTGAAATGGATCAAATTAATAATAACAGTGCGATTTGTACAAAATATTTTGAAAAATAGATTTGTTAGTTTTTTTTTATAAATATATATAAAATATATATTACATATATACAACTAAATATGTATTATTGAACTCTGGCAATAGATTAGAATCACTATGTGATAATTTTATTTTTGTTTTCGCTTTTGTTTAACGTTTTGTTAGGCCTTGGCCAGTTTTTTTTGTCAAAGTTCTTCCAAAGGGGCGACAATCAGTTTCAATGAGCAATCAGATTGTGACCTTTTTTTTCTGTAGAAATCGTAAGGATAAACTTATAAGTGCAATTAATGTAGAAGTCTATTTACTAATGTTATTAGGTTTAGGGTTGCAGGATAAAATATATCTTTGGCAAATTTCGAATTTGCCCTTTTTGTTACTAAAAATACGCATTAAAATTTAATTTTAAAAACAAAATTTCAAAGAAAAATTATATGATTGTGTTAATATTTTTGAAATGTATTTTATAAAATGTTTTCAAATTATATTCAACATTCTGGGTAGACGTTTAAAATATTTAATATACTGTTTTTTTTATAAATTGTGATCCAGGGGAATTTATATTAAGTTTCCAGCACGCACAAAGTCTCGACTTAAATTTTAAAATTTACTTCTCGAAAACAAAAACATAAGCTTGTCATTGTTGAAGTGTTATGGGTTTTATAGTGGCTTAAATATTCCACCTTGGCCCAACTAAACACCAAACTCTTTTTAATTTCTCGACATGCCTTGTTAACATTATCAGGAAATGAATCATCTCCTGATGATGCTAACATAGTTAGCGGAACGCGCGTCGAGGAATTAAAAAAAAAGGTGACTTGGTATGGACGTCCGTATGCTGCGGTCCAGCCTTTTTGGCGATTATTTTCCCCATGGAGCACAGCTCTCCCATTTAGACACGCTTTGCAGAGTTCTTTAGAGACCAGTTTATATCTTTTCTTTGAATTTCATTTTTTGTTCTTTAATTCGCCAAAGACGATCTGCTTCTGCATCCTTTATCAATGATCTAACTATTACAGGTGAGTTTTTGTGCTCTGAGATTGTATGCTCAAATTGTTGGTCCTTTCAAGCATTTCCACATTGGTCTGACGGTCTTGCCGTTTTATTTCCAAGATTTTTCGGACATAATCTTGATGAAATCTTTCGAGTTGTTTTATTTGCTTCTGTACAGGATCCAGGATTCAGCTGCATACAGAATAGTAGGAATTATGACTTAGATCTCCGTATGATCTTTAGAATGCTGGGCATTTAAGGTCGGGAGATAAAGAATTGTACATGTGGTCTAGCTTGTTTGGCTTTTCGCGCCTATCTTTTGACCGAGGCTTTTTGGTGATTATTTTCCCTTTGAGCTGATTTGGGCCTTGTTCTATTATTTAATTCGCCATAGAGCACCTGCTTCGGCATCCTCTTCATCAAACTGTTGGCTCTTTCAAGCATCTCCACATTAGCCATTTTATTTTCAAGATTTTCCGGATCCTTTATTTGCTTCCAATACAGGACCCATAATTTCAGCTCCATACGGAACAGTGGGAATTATGACGGCACTATAAATCAAATAAGTGGAATAGAATCGAATTAGTTTACCCAGAATTTCATAATATCATCTTGTGATCACATTAACAATATTTCCTTTTTTCTTTACGTACACTTTAAATAATAATATATATTTTTTATGCTTTAATTAATTATTAAATAATATCTTTATATATAAATATGTTTATTGTAGATGAAAACTGAATGTAATGGTGCAAAGTATGTATTATAACCTTCTTGTATACCTTTACAAAGTCTATTGTAGGTAAAAATATAATAAAGAAACGTGTAATGTATTTTTCCTTTATTAATAAATCTACCTCTAATTATTTTTTATTTTTTATTTATGTCCCTGGTTAATAATTCTAGTTATTTCTACTTATTTTCTACTATTTTCTTTGTATCACATGTCTTGCATAGAAGATTACTCGGACTATCCTCAAGAAAATAACCAAAATCACAGTAATCTTCCTACTTTGGTTACAGTAAATAATCGCCATCTTCCTCAGAAACAAGAAACTGTTATTATATCGACCGAGGAGGCTAGAAATATGTTGACCTTGGAACAAGTAAAAGGTAAGAATTGATACGAGGTGTGTAGAGAAAGTAATACCACTGGAAGCGTAGCGTTCGATCTGGCAACACTGTCGGTTCCCGTTTGGCGCAGAGGCAGGCTAATATACGCTGCATCTTCAGTAGAAGTTTGAACTCTCTAAAGTCACTTGGTGATTCGTAGCAATTCTTTTTGTGTGCACTTTGCCAAGTATGAATCAAAACTTGATCGCGCATGGTTGCTCGAAAATATCACTCATTTTGGTTTACCAAGTGACTTTAGGGAGTTTAAACTCGTTCTGAAGACGTATCAAATGTTGACCTATCTCCTCCCTAAAAGGGAAGCCAACAGTGTTGTCAGATCAAACGCTTCGCAACCAGCAACACACCTCGTATGGCATCGAATGGAAAACCGTAAATAATGATGTGCATCTTATAATATTTTACAGTTGAGCCTATAGATCCACTTGAGACATGTGACAAATCTGACGTTGCATTGGTACATCTCCCAATTGGACCGGAAGTTAATACGGGTGTACATTTTTTAACTGACGACGAATCTTCTAAAAGTGAAGATAGTTATGAAAAGAAAAAAGCGGAATTTTTGGAATATCTTCCACAGGCTGATGGTGAGTTGATTAATAAGTTAAGTTTAATTTGCGACGATATCAATGAATGTTTAATATAGGATGAGGACATGACAGGGATACAATACGACTCTTTTTTGTTGGTTTTATATTTCTCTCTTTCATACATATTCAAACGGCACCAACCTTATTTCGATATATTTTTTTTATATTTTTTGAATTTGGAACATTTTGTATTGTATTTTACTTAATCCTATACCTTTATACGATTAAGGGTCAGGCGTGCGCGGTTGAGGTTGTCTTCTATACATCTCTCTCCATTTCTTGCTATCTTGCGTCATTTCTTTAATTTCATCCCATATTAAGCCCCTTTTTCCAGGTTCTTATCCCATCGATCCATGCTTTTGTTGGCCTTTCTTTGCAGTACTTCTCTTGTAATCGCGCTTGGTACATTCTCTTTGTGAGTCTGTTTGTTGGCATGACCGAACCACCTTAGTTGTCCTTCTGCTATTTTATCATTTATGAGTTCAATCTGTAGATTTTCTCTAATGATTTGATTTGTTAGTCTGCCTCTTTTTGTTCTCTATTTTCGTCAGGAATCTAATGTCCATTGTATTTATACGTGTCTTATGTCTTACTCTTAGAGTCCACGTCTCGATAGTTTACATTATTATTGGTTGGATTACCTTTTTCATTGCTATTGTTTTATATTCTTCGGTATTTATTTCCTTCCGAGGAAAAAAGAAAGAAAAAGTTTCTTGTTTTCTTAGGATATGATCATACTCTTTGTCTTGTGTATATTAATTTTCATGTTTGTTTTTGTCAGCTCTTCGTTCAACATTTCTAATTTGTGTTGAAGGTTCTGTATCTGCTACTATGGTCATATCATTTACAAATATGAATTCGGTCAATTCAATCTGTTGCAATTTCCAGTGTCCGAATTTGAATGTTTTTCGTCGTTTGCTTTGCTTCTTTCATCGCTTCATCTACTACTTTCGAGAACAACAATGGACTCAACAAGCACACATCCTTGATTTACTCCGATGGTTTTCGTAAATTCATTCGATTTCTTATTGTTTGCCCTCACGAAGTTTTTGTTGTCTCTGTATATAGCCTTTATTACTTCTGCTGTCTTTTCTCTGTCTCTGTTTATTTCTCGTTTATCTAGCATTTTTAATGTCATTTCTTTTAATTTGTTCAAAAGCCTTTTCTAGGTCTATGGAGCAGTATGTAACTTCTCTTCATTATTAGTTTTTTGCTTGTTTGTCTTCTCGTATAATTTTGTGTTCCTTCCCGTTCTAAACCCACATTGTGTTTTCTTTACTGTCATCTCGATTTTGCTCCTTATCGTTTTCTCCAATATTTTGGTCATAACCTTTCCTGGTATGCTGGTCAATGTTATTCCCCTATAATTATTGCAATCTCTCTTGTCACCCCCCTTATTATTTGAGTTCCGTTCCCTTGGGACTTTTTGCTTTCGCATAATATCGTTCAACAATCCCATCAGGTTTCTTACTTCTTTCTTTCCCATATATTTTATCATTTTTGGCGTTATACTGTCTCTACTCGGTGCATTTCCCACCTTTAATTTATCTATGGCTTCATAAACCACTTCTAGTATCATATCTATTTTTTGACTATCGTCCATATGATTTTCTCGTTCTTCTGTTGTTCTGGTTCGCGTCTTAGTTCTCTAAAATATTCTCTCCGTCTTTTCATTACTGCATCTTCCTCATCAATTACATTTCCGTTCTTGTCTTTTATATACACTTTTCTTTAACTCCTCTACCTTCTTGCTCTTCAAATTTCTTCTTTACTATTTCTTGGTATTTCCTCTGGTAACTCGTTTTCTTGAGCCTATAGCTTTTTATTTTCTCTTTTAGTCTCTTTCTTCTTTTATCTGGTTTTTCTTTTTTCTTCTTTTCCATGTCCATCTTCACCAAATAATAATTATCGCTCCCGATGTCCGCTCGTCTTTTCACTTTCACATCCCTCATATTTCTCCATTATTTTCGACGCTCAACATGAGGACGGGCGTTATCGTGGTGGAACATGGTGTGGTTTTTTTTCGCCTCGATTGCAGTTTGAAGGCGGTTAAGTTGAGCCAGATAGACTTCGCTATTAATGTTGAACTGCCGCTTGCCATTTTTGTCTGGAATTCGCCACTGCTGACGCTCATCTGCAAAAAAACAAAAAATGGGAGAAAAAAATTTGAAAAAACCACTAACCATTCTCGTTCCACCAATAGCAAATGCCATTTGAGATGATCTCCCAGTGGATGATTCCGCTTATGTCCCACCAAACGCATCACATTGCCTTCTTACAGCGGACATCTTTCGGTATGCCTTTGGGCGAAACACCTGGCGATACGCAAACCTTCTTTCTTTTGATGTTTTTGAAGAGGAGCCAAGATTCGTCTCCAGTGACGAGGTTCTTCAGAAATGGTGTTTGTTCGTTTCGCTGCAGCAAATCGGTAAAAATTCGAACGCGATCGGCTTTGTTGTCATCGGAGAGCTCGTGAGGGGCCCATCCAGCCAGTTTCCACACCTTCCCGAGCTTTTTGAGACGACGGACAATCGTTGACTGGTTGACATCGAAATCGTCTGCCAGCATTCGTGTTGTCAAGCTCTCGTCCTCTTCCACCGCTGCCAGAAGTGCCTGATCGTCGAAATCCGATGGTTGACCTCTTCCTTCTTCATCTTTAAGCGATGTATCACCATCCTTGAAACGCTTAAACCATTTTTGGACCATTCTCTCGCCAATTGTTCTTTCACCAAACAGTTCATTTATATCGCCCGCGGACTCTGTTGCTTTCCATCCTTTCTCGAAGTGCTAGAGCATAATATGGCGTAAATGTTCATTATTTTCAACACGCATTATAACAATACTAAACCTAAAAGATAAGTTTATAAAAAAAATTAATAAAAAATGCAAATTCCAACAAGTTAAAAGTAAAAATAAACAGCGATCTTAATTATGCATCAACCCAATATATATATATATGAAAAACATAAATTTTTCATCCGTACTTCCACGTACCTCTGCTCGTCTCAAATCAGTCGCCGTCACCATGCCGAGACAAGTACCTCCCAGGACCGGTTTCTAGCATCACAGCCGTCATCAGCTGGGCTCGAGCTCAACGCAGTGAGACAGCTGAAACCAAACGAACAGAGCAAGACCAAGTCAACTGGTCATATCGATGGATATATATATATATATATATATATATATATATATATATATATATATATATATATATATATATATATATATATATATATATATATATATATATATGACCATATATATCGCCAACATCATGCAACCTGCTATAGAAAGAGCCGATTCCTACATCAAAAACTCAGAAGAGTTCACGCATATCCTCAACAGAACATCGGTTGGCAAAGACGATATCATCGCGAGTTTTGACGAAAAATCGCTGTACCCCAGCGTCCCAATAGACGAGGCCTTAGAATTAATTACAGAGAACGAGAACTTTGAAGACCACGTTCTGGATCTCGCAAGACATTGTCTAAAGAACACGTATTTCCTATTCGACAACAAATTCTACCGACAGACTGAAGGCGCAGCAATGGGGTCATCCCTCTCTCCCGCTGTGGCAAACCTATTCATGGTCTATTTTGAAAGGCAAGCCATTGAAAAGGCCCATCTCAAACCAAAGCTCTGGTTAAGATACGTCGATGACATATTTGTCATATGGCCTTTCGGAAAAATGGAGCTCTACAACTTCTTAAAACATCTGAACTCCCAACACCCAAAAATACAGTTCACACTCGAAATTGAAGAACAAAGTAAGCTACCGTTCCTGGACGTTCTAGTCACAAAAACAACAAAAGGGCGCCTACCACACACGGTATACAGAAAACCAACACACACAAACAGATATCTCAACGCACAATCACACCACCACCCCACTCAAATCCAGGCAGTAGCAAACACCCTAATCTCAAGATCCATCCGCATCAACACTCTAAAACAAAACGGCTACTCAAAAAAGACAATCAACCGTGCAATACAACAACACCAAACACAAAAAACGACAGAACAAGCCGAAGAGACATTCAATGTAATACTGCCATACATCAAAGGAACAACGGGCCGTATCGGAAGACTTTTAAGAAAACACAATATAAGGACAGTATACAAACCTCACCGAACAATAGGCGCATCTTCGAGAAACCCGAAAGACAAGGTCAGGCTAGAAAATCAAGGAGTGTACCCCATCCCATGCTCAGGCTGTAACAAAATCTACATCGGACAAACAAACCGAAAAATACCTCCCAGAATCGAGGAACATAAAGTAAGCATACGGAACAAGCAAACAACATCGGCATTATTCCAACAGCAACTAGAAACAGGCCACAAAATTAACTTTGATGATTGCAACGAAATAGCCAACGGACACGCCTGGTCAGAGAAGCCATAGAGATCGAAAAGCAGGGAAGCCTAAACAAGAGGGACAACGCTCTACACTTGCCGCCAACGTGGAAAAGCGTTCTTAGACCAGCAGACCCGGACAGCACAACATCCAGAGCACGACTGGAAACAAAGACGTTGCAAACGCCTCAGGGGGCGGAGCTAGCGCCAGTGCCAGCCAATCGCTACCGACTAAGACCGAGGCCAGAAGACATAAATATTACACGGCGAACCGATCTCTCTCAGACAGTCACGAACTTCGCGACAGTAAGCACCGAAGATGCCAAATAAGATTTTGGCGAAACGTCTGCAAGCTTCCGACAGGGACCAACCCGACAACCGGATGTACTCCAGGAAAAAAACCCAATACATATACATATATATATATATATATATATATATATATATATATATATATATATATATATATATATATATATATATATATATGCACTGCTAAAATAAATTGACTTTACTATTTATACAGGTACAATGTACATTTATTATTACGGTGCGTATGTTTTAGGTAGCGTGGTATGCAAACGTTGTGGGGAAGTTTTAGCATCCAGAACACATTGGTATAGGCATAAGTACAAAGTCCACGTGAATAATTTCGCCAATCCGTCTCCGTTATTCAAATGTGAACACTGTAATGTATTTTTTAAAAGTAGAAAAGGCTACATGGGACATTATTCGACCAGACATTCGGAACCGGAACCGGAGATTATTGAAGAGCAAATACAGGTAAAGGATTATTCAAATTAAGTGGTTTTTTTTTATTCTTGAATAAAATAGAATTTCTGTTGCTTTCAAAAAAATTTTTATTGAAAATTGAAGCATGGTATACGATATTTAAACACGAAAGACGATATCTGCCAAATGACCATCTCTTGCAGCTTCACAGACGTCCACTCGTTTGGATAACAAACTGGCGTAACAACCGTGCCTATGTCTCACCAGTGACTCGAATAATTTCATCCTTTAGTTCAGTAATCAATTGTGAATTATTCTTATAGACCTGATTTTTCACGCAACCCCAAAAAATAGCTCAATGGTGTGAAATCGCATGATCTTGGTGACCAGTTAACATCACCGTTTCCTGCAGTAACTCGATGGCAGGACAGTACACCAAATAGACCATGTGATGATAGAAAAACTACATACATCGACCAGATTAGGAGTTACAGTGAAGCGGATTTGAGTACGGGTCATTTCTTTCTAGGAGTGAAAATGAAATGGGATAATACCAATAAAAGAGAAAGGAAAGTGAATAAAAAAAATATATTTACAAAAATCTGGAAAGTGTTGAAATGAGAAGGAAATACGAGGGGAACATGCACAGTACAATAGAGAGATGATGGGATGACCTAGAAAAAACAATAACAACAGTGGCTCAGGAAATTTTAAATGCGGGTACAAGAAAAAAGAGGAATAAATGTTTTGACACCGAATGTGAGCTAGTAGCGGAAAGGAGGCGTAAAGCGAGGTTAAAGGTTCTGGAGAAAAAAACGTAAGAAAATAAAATTGAATTAAATAAAACAACAGAGGTCAAACAAATATGCAGGAGGAAACGAAGATAAGTTTTCTAAAGGGAGATAAAGGAAATTGAAAGCAACTATAATCAAAAACAAATAAGGAATTTTTACCAAGGTATTAAAAAGCAAAAGAAAGATACCAACCAAGAAACATATACTGCAACAACGACGAAGGAAAATTACTTATAAACGAAAAGGAAAATATAGAAAGTTGGGGAGGTTATTTTGAACGAATATTGACCAAGCTAGGAAGCACTGATGGAGAGGGAGAGGAGAGAACGGACATAGATCTCGAGGGAACTGAAGGAAGGACCGGAAAGGCAGAACACAACAAATTAAAGAAATCATAGGACACATGAAAAATAATAGAAGCCCATGCGAGAGCCAGATTAGTATAGAGCAGATAAAATATTGGAGCCCAAAGCTACTATAGGAAATTACGGAGATAATACGCTAGTGGAGGAAGGAAAAAATGCCAAGAAAATGGGAACGAGCGGTATTGTGTCCAATTTACCAGAAGGGGGAGGATGTGACAACTACAGAGGTATAGCCTTGCTGGAAGTGGTGTACAAAATACCCCACAGGATAAGGGATACCTAGGAGGTTATAGTGGAAGAATATTAATGTGGTTTTAGGAGTTACAAGTTAACAATAGACCAGATAATGTTACTAAAGCAACTGCGGGAAAGACACTACTAAGGCTTAATCATGAGCATGCTCTTTATAGATTTCTAACGGGCCTACGACTCCATTGATAGAAAGGAACTACTAAAAATAATGGGAGAACTGGGGCTTTAACAAAAATGACTATAGAACATACTATGAATAACAAGAAGGAATGGCAATGGGCAATCCTCTGTCACCGTTCTTGGCCAACTTATTCATGAGTAAATTTGAAACCGAGGCAAAAGATGAATTCAGTTACTTTCCGAAGGTATGGTTAAGATATGTGGATGACGTTTTTGCCATTTTCGATTCGAAAAATGAAAATTTAGATGATTTTATTAAGAACTTAAATAGTAAATCCCAAAATATAATATTCACGCATGAACTCGAAAACAACGATAGTTTACCATTTCTGGATGTTTTAGTCAGTAGAAACAATAAAAATAGATTAGATTTTGATATTTTCAGAAAAAACACCACCACTTCGAGATACATTCCTAACGATTCAAATCATAGCTTCCAAAATAAGATCGCTAGTTTAAATTTTATGGTGAACAGCTTAATTAATTTTCCTTTAAATAAATATAATTATAACAAATAATTAAAATTAAACAAAGAGGTATCTGAAGTGGATGGTTATAATAAGAACATTGTAGATAAATTAATTAGAAAACATAAGTTCAGAAAATTATTGAAAGAATCTTGGACTTTTCAAAAGGATCAGAACACAAAGAAATTCATGGTAATACCATTTGATACCCAATTAGCAAGAGGGCTAGACAAAATTTTGAAAAAGTGGACATTAAGGTTGTGTACAAACCATATAATAAATTAAGAGAAGTTCTGGGTAATCCAAAGGATAAAGTAGAGCAACATGAAAAGTCGGGGATTTACGAAATTAGTTGTCAAGATTGTGACCGCACGTATATTGGGCGAACAAAAAGATCCATATTGGCAAGATATAAAGAACATATTGCCCACATTAGATATGGGAGAAATGAAAAATGTTGTGTTGCCCAACATGCAATCAAACACGACCACAATATAGATATTAGTAATTTAAGACTAATTCACAGTGTGAATAATAATAGGGCTTTGAATGCATATGAAAGCATTCAAATAGAAAAATGTAAGAAAATCATGAACCGAGATAAAGGATCTATCCCGTTCAGTCAACTTTTTTAATTATTAATGTAAGGCTTAGTAAACTTCACGGTTCATGATTTTTACACGCTTCGTTAGGTAGAGTTTTTCATATAAATTGAACATAGTTTAGTTTTAGAATTAGATTAAATCATCTCCTGATGATGATAACATGGTTAGCGAAACTTGCGTCGAGCAGTTCAAAAAAAGTGATTTGGTGTTTGAGTGGTTCAGTGGATTTGGAAAGTGAGTGGTTCACACCAAAGGTTCCAATAGAAGAATTGATAGAAAATGCTGTCAGCTTAGTTAAAATAAATGGCCAACATTCAAAACCCTTCAAAGTAAGATTGGGCCTCAGACAAGGAGACCCATTGTCTGCCTGTTTGTCTAATCTAGTGTTGAAGGCTGTGCTGAGGAAAAGTCAGATACCTCAAACAGGACTAATATATGACAAAAAACACTAATGTCTAGCCTTGGCTGATGATGTGACAGTTATGACACGAGAATTGGGAAAAATGTAACTAAATGATTAACGAGAGAAGCAGGAAGGTTCGGGCATCGAGTATATACAAACAAAACAAAATACGTGAAAATGAGAATTAAAAAAGACGAAATGTACAAGGAAGAGCTGAAAATTAAAGAAAAAAATCGCCATTCACAATTGCAGCTTCAATAGCTACATTCTGAAATAAATACTGCCACAATTACACCTCTTGACCATAATGCTCACCAAACTATCTCGTTTAAGATGGTTATAGGTTTCTCATGAATCAAACGTCGATTTTCCCCACCCCAAATGCGGCAATTTTTTGTTGTATTAACATAGCCACTAATTTCAAAATGTGCTTCACCCGAAAAAACGTCTGAAATGAGACTAAATCAAGGTAAATTCACAACCCCATCTGTGTTTTATTCAAGAATTAAATAACCTCTCAATTTGAAAACCCTTTGATCCCTTAGAAAAACAACACTTCACATTAATAATTGTTTTACTTTAAAGTACAGTTGACTTGTATTATATTAAATATTTTTCTCGGTTTCTAGCAAAATGCAAATCTAATTAATAAATGACTGTTACTTATGCAGATTAAAGAAGAACTTGTAGAGACCACACAAAGCTGTAATATATCGACAAACTCAAACATGGCTACCGTGGTCAAGAAGAGATCGGATAAATCTCTTGATTGGGAAGAACAAAGGATAAAGGAAGAGAAGTTAGTTGCAGATATAATAGATAGAGTGCGGCGCGAATGCGAAGCGCAAGGAGCAGTGGTTACGAGAAGAGGATACAGTCGCAGGACGACGTCAGTTATGAACGTAAATTCTCAGGCTTGTTAATTTGTAAAAAAGTAGATGGAGAGAAAAAGAAACTTTGAGAAATATACATATCTTTTATAAATATATGTACATATATAAAATGGCATTGTACTAATGTAATAATGTAAATTTAAAACCCGTCAAAATTAAAGTGCCAAACAATTTCACGTAACCCCGTATAATATGGCGTTTTTAAAACGAGGTTTCGCTTTAACACCGGTCGAGGATTGAAGGAAACGTACACGTTATGTCGGAAAAATAACGAAACTTTTCAATTAAAAAAAAAGTTATTTTACCCCACATATTTATTTTTATTCAAATTACATCCCTTCCTAGATATATTTTCTTATGTCGGAATGTTTTTCGGAATCACCCCAACGAGCCTGGTTACGGTTTCTTGGACTTGCGTAACACTGTCATAAAATGTTCATTTCATAGCTAGTTTGAGTTACGGGGACAGGAAATAGTCATACGCAAATAAATCAGTCGAATACGGAGGATGTTGATGCACACACATATTTTTTCGCTAAAAATTCATGAACAACAAAAAACAACTTCCAGTCGCTTGATATTCGGGTCTCAGTGAAACGATTTTCTTCCACAAATGTTCCATAACAGCCAGCCAGATGATATTTCCGAAATATTATACCTTTAGACTAGTAAAAACAAATCAACATGGTCTTTCTCTCGTGATTTTTGGAAATGCAATTTTTTGAAATTGTACCTTGCGTTTTGGAAAACATATCAAAGTGTATTTTTAGCGGGGGACAAAGTTGCGCGCTCCGCTGTAACAAACAATTTATTGACTTGTTTTTAAAATTATGGCACCTTCGACATTTGTCAAGACTTTTTTATTTGTAGTATTTACTTTCGTCTATTGGTCGTTAGCTTAGTTAAAATTTGTTTGAATGCATAAACAATTATTTTATTAATTATGCCAAAGAAGTATAACTTTTTACGTGTTTTGAGAATACGTTTGTTTGAAAATCGTACTTGAAGCACCAAGTCTGGTCACCAGTTACCAATTTGCAGTTTCTTCTGAATAGTTTAATAAGGCCCTTGCAATGTTCAACGCGAGCATATTCTTAGGCCTCATTTAAGGCCTGAGGAACTAACGGAACACAAACTTTCCGTTTGTTTACATTCTTTGTCAAAATTTTGTGACTCATCTTATCTCAGTTTTTGTTTTTTGGCCGACCTGGCTTTGGGTCGTCTTCCAAAGCATCACGACCGTCTCGTTATATCACTTGAACATAGGGGTAAAGTATAAGCAACCAATCACAATAACTTTAACTGAGGTAGCTGATACTTTTTATTTTTTGATGTATTAGCAATTAGAATTACAATATTCTATAAGCTAATGTGATGGATTTAGGGCTGGACTTCCCTATATTGGCGTGATGAGATGACTCCTCAAGGACGAGTCCCCATTACCCTTCTATCAGGTCTGCTAACCAGTTTCTTTTTAGTGTTTTATTATTTGTTGGATTCAAAACAGGCTGTAGTCAGGTATTAGGATGTCTTTCCAGTTTGTGGTGATGTTTTATGATGCTGCTCTTGATTACGCCATTAATATAAGGTATCTGGAGATCTTCGTGGAGTGTGGTTTGACATGTACCAAGGTGCTTCGGCAATCATTCGTAATATTTTGGACTGGCATCTTCGGATAATGACTACATTTGATTTACTGGTACATCACCAAAGTTCTATCCCGTAAGTCTAAACTGGCCTTATGATAGCCTTGTATAATGGAATTTTGTTATCTAAAGAAAAGACAGATTTTCTTCCGATAAGCCAGTTCAATTCTTTTAGTTTTAGGTCAATTTGTTTTCTTTTTTTTGACTATATGGTTTTTCCGCGTAAGTTTACTGTACAGGTTGAATACCTAAATATTTTGTACTCGTGAATGTTGGAATTTCTACATTATTAAAATGTAAGCTAGGGCACTGTCTTTTGGGGGGGTTTGTTTCTTTCTCCTGAATTTGTTGTTTTACCTAAATTTATAAAGATTTTGATATAGATGGTTGTACTTGGAGTTTGAGTAGGGTTCATGATGGCTAATTTTAGAATTAGGTACTGGAATTATTCTTTAAAGTTTTATAATTCAAGGTTGTTTGGGGCTAGAATATGAAATTTGCCGGCATTAACTGTAAATAAGTTGAATTGGGGGGTATTAATACTAAATAAAAAAAATGGGTTTCTACATTATCATATTTTATGTTATTATTATGTCGATGGACAGATTAAGTTGTAATTACTTTTCTTACTGTTAGTTTAAACTAGCTTGTATTTGAAAAAGGCACTGTGTGTCGAAACAATTGTTATACATACAATTTTGAATCTAGTGGAACTTTTAGATATTTATAAATCTTTGTTTATTTATCACCATAAACTTTTTGTATCAATTCAAATGTTTCTGAAAAAACGAGCCTGAATCAAAATGAATATTAGCTCTTAATTCCATTGTGCTTTTGTGTCGAGACGACAAAACGTATTGTCACTTTCAGACATGTAACTTAACAATTCGCTAATCGATTCTAATGATGGCGCTCTTGTTTTATAGAGAAGATATACAGCTTTCAGATTATATATATTGTTTCAATAGATGACACTAATAGTTTTCTGTATATTTAAAAAGTTCTGATATTTTTCCGACAACATGATGTGATGAAAAACAGTCGCAATTATGAGATGTGATTAAAATATTTTTCAAAAGTGTTACCATTCATTAGACAGTAAGACAGAAATTTGAGTGTTATATTACTCAGTAACTACTAAAACTACTTAACATTTTAATAAAAAAAAATGTTTACGAGGTTTATAAATAAAGTAATGAGACTGGTGGAATAGCGTTCGATCTGGAAACACTGTCGGTTTACCCTTTAGAAGAGTGGCAATCAATCATTTGGAGCACCTTCAGTACGAACTTGAACTACCGAGTGACACTTGGTGATTCCTGGCAATTTTTTTCGAGAACTGGATTTTTCTAGTGAATCAGATCTTTGATTTGCTTGTTCTGATTTTTTTAACCGTTGTCAGATTGGAGTGGCCTGGCTCCGGCGCTTCGTTTCTGGGTCGTATTCTAAAATCTAAGACTCGTCGTCAGTAACAAGATCGTAGCCAATGGGGGGATCACCGGGTTTGATCCCAAAATTTAGGTTGGTATGAGAGTGAACAGGTCATTCAAGTAGATATTATTAAGAAAATGTTATATTTTTTAATTAAAAAACATTCAAAGTGTCCAATATTGTTGTTCATTTTTGTAGATATCATTAATAGAAATGGATTTAAGGTATAATAATTTCATTATTACGACATTATAGTACAGTGTTTGGAAATTTATTTAGCAAAAATAATACTGTCTATTTCGCTCTCGTACGAATTGAGAATTGGATTTTCTCTAACCGGTTCACGCACGCTTTCAATGTTGTTTACACTTCTGCTTGACCTTAGATGATAAATTTACGAGTTGATCCTGCAATTTCAAACTTGTTTATTCATTTCTTAGTAAATTACGGCCAGGTGCCTCGTTTATGGGTTATAACTTGAGGGGTATCAAGCGAATTGTTGCTTTAATAATACGCGCGAACACAGAAAGCACGTTGTTATCCGGTGAAACGCTCCATGGCAACTAATTATTCTTGAACCATGCTTCGAGGTAAGGTTAACATTAAGGTGGCGTTTTGCGCTAACTTGAAGCAAACCAGTAATAAAATATGACAGTCCAGACATTTCTGGACACCTGTTATGTGATCAATTGAATGTGAAATTTAGAACCAGACCAATCACACTTTTCTGTCTTCTTTTCTTTCAGAAAGACATGTTTTCCTCCTGTTGTCTATTTGATCGTACGATAGGTTTTATCCAATTATTTTCGCCCCAATATTTTTGATTTCGAATTCATTGATCACATCCATTGAGCCAAATTCCCAAGTCTGAAACAAAATTTCATTGCCCATCGTTGCTTGAAGTTGTGACTCTCGGAACGTACGGGAAAAATCTGATTCACGAAAGAAACTCACACCTGCACAGAAGACGCGTCAGATATTGATTTGCCTTCCCTACAAAGGGTGTTGCCAGATCGAACGCTACGCCTTTGTTTTACGCACCTCGTACATTATTTAAATATTTTTGGGTATTTATTATCATTGAATCTTGTTGTTTAAAGAGAAATAACTATAATTATGTATGGGGGTTACCTGTATTGCATTTTTTAGTTTTTTTTTTATCAATGATTGGTGTAATGTAAATCAATCTTCCCCTTTCTACAATATGTCGTTTCACACTTTTTTCTCTCCAGTACTTTCCATATAATACCTTGTATTTATCTGTTAATGTATGTGTCAAAATGAAGGTGCCAAATTATCTGAACTATTTGTGAATATTGTAAAAAATATTGTTTTTCTTACGACTCATCATGTACTTCCATTAGAATTATACAGGGCTTAAATCCCAGTATTAAATCAAGCATATATATTGTACGTTTTACAACCCATATATGGATATATAACTACAATCAAGTCCTATAATATTATTTTGATGTTTAACAAAATAGTTATAGAGGGATATGTAAAATTGTGGTCCAATAATTCTGGCGATATGTAAAGATCTAATAATTATATGAAGCAAAACTTTTTAATTTACTAGGGCGTAACAAGCATTTGCATTTTTTTTCCTTTATTTATACATAAATAATTTTTTCAAAGGTTTAATACGATTTAAACTTTTTGCCCCAACAAATAAACATCCCTTCTTCATTTCAATAAACATCAAATTCATTATTCAAATAAACATCAGTACTTATGTAATTCCATTGTAATTCCAATATTCACTCGACGGATTTTGACAAAAATTTTAAATAAAAAGGCTCAAAAGCGACTCGCCGTGAGATTTGTGAAGTGGAAGTGTCTCCGGAAGGGAGACATGAGTCTTGAAGATATGAGAAGCTCAGGTCGTCCACGATCTCCCCATGCCGACATTTTAAGAGAAGCTGTGGGTTGCTAGAAATAGCCCTAGGAAACTAACGAATAACTCAGTACAGTAATACCTTGAACTTACCCGATACGTGAGACCGAGTCTTTTGTTTAACTGTAACTAAGGGCTAAAGGAAACAATAATTTAGAAGAAACTTGTGTATTCAAATTTTAGATAATTAAACAAATTATAATATTATTTTAATGCAAAAACATAAACCAAAGTTATTTTGATGTAGAGGGCTTCATAAAGTCAAAAAAAGTCGTCTGACGGGTCAAAGATTTTCTTCGTCTCAAACAAAATGTCTTCATAGCACGTTAATGTTTTTTCTACCTGTTTTGTAACTGAAACGAGCTCTTCATTGGTGCCTATGTTTTCTAAAATTTCCAATCCTTTTTAAATAGAACTGAGGGGTTCCGTCAGATTAGCAACCATTATTTGATCTTCAGATTGAAGTGGGTCAAAACAATCAGGTTCTTCATTATATGAATCTAACAGTTCTTGTACGTCCTCACCATCCACTGCTAAATTTAATTGTCTAGCAAGATCAATAATGTCTTCAATATTATGATCAATTTGATCAGGTTCTGGCGCTGATTTCGCTGGAGTTTTACTAGTGAAAAAAAAAGGACATAGTTTTTTCCAAACGCCATTTAAAGTTGTTTGTGAAATTTCATCTCAAGATTTTCCAATGATGTTCACGGCATCTAAAACATTAAATTGTTTCCCAAAGTCTATAACAGAGAGATCATTCAATTATTCTATTGGAACCATTGGTGTGAAGCACTAAACTTGAAGAGATTTACCACTAAACACCAAATCACTTTTTTAAACTTCTCGACGCACGTTTCGCTAACCATCTTAGCATCATCAGGAGATTATTAAATCGTCTCCTGATTATACGGTAAATCTCTTCAAATTTAGAGAGCTCATTGTTTTGCGTCATAGTTTCATGGAAATGTGTAAATGATTGTTTCGTGTTATAAACTTTAAATGTTTCGATGATACCCTGATTGATCGGTTGAAGCAAGCTGTTTGTATTTGGTTACAAAAATTCAACTTTCACACATGAGTCGAAATTAGCCAGAGTAACAGAAAGATAGCCTGGTGCATTGTCTATTAATAGCATCATCTTAAATGAGATTTGTTTTGATTGGCAATAACGTTCGACTTCGGGTATGGAGCTTGACTTGCGTATCCTCCAAGCTTTAGGATTTGTAAGCATTACTTGCTATACTTAATACTATATATGTAAGGATACGGGTAAATCAACTTTAGGTTTATTTTTTACAGCTCTTGAATTTTCCGAGCGATAAACTATGAGATGTTTTAACTTACCAGCTTCATTCCCACCAACCACCACTGTCAATCGATCTTTGGAGGCCTTTTTTTCACGCGCGATAAAATTTCTTTTAGGCATCTTCTTCTAGAATAATCCAGTCTCATCCACGTTGAATACGGTTTGTGCGCTATAACCACCTTCTATCATAGCCTTGAGTTTCTCTGGATAGAGAGTCGCAGTCTCTTTATCATCAATTGCCCCTTCTCCACTTTCCGCTATAGTATGCCAGTTACAGCGCCCTTTGAATCGGTAGAACTACCAGTTCCTAGCATCTTTGGCCGCCTTCCCAGCTTCTTTTAACCTCTCAGTAAACATCAGCACAGCTTAAGAGCACATCCTGTTCTGATCATCAAGAAAAATTTTCAGTTCTACTACATTATCACATAATTTCAGCATTGTTTCCATCTCAGCGATAATACCATGATGTTTACAAATAATGTTTCAATTCAAAGAATGAGCATTTTTCGTTTTTGATTTTCTTTATTTTTTGTAATTGTTCTGACTGTCGATTCTGGTAGATTCATCTTTTTTACCGATTCACAAACTTTTACTTTTGTATCAAAATCCTTGATGATTAGTTTACATTTCAAAGATAATGTTATTCTTGGGGCTAAGATTTTTCTTATAATTTTTCTTTCCTTCTTTTCAATGTCCTCGATGTCTCTATTCAAAATTAGCCTTTCTGCGCCATATAGACATTCTGGCTTAATAACTGTTTTGTAATGTCTCAGTTTAGTGTTTTTTGCATAAGTCTCAATGCCGTTTACCATTTTTTGATATCTACCCTTATTGGCTACTTTTTTCAATCCATTTTCCATGATTATTTCACCCAAATATTTGAATTGAGAGACTCGTCTGACGTTACCATGTTTTGTTTTTAGAAATGGTGTTCTTAGTCTATTGTAAGTCATGTATCATGTGTCTTTTCAAAGGAAATTTGGAGTCCTATCTTTTCTGCTGTTTCTTTTAGGATTTCAATCTGTTTTTGTGCCGTTAATATATCTTGAGCCAAAATTGCTAGATCATTAGCGAACGCCAGACAATCAATTTTGATGTTGGTTCTCCCCAGTTTAATGGGCTGATCAATATTCAGGGCCGACTTTTTTTCACGCCGCTCCTGTATTACTTTTTCTAGAACACAGTTAAATAAGAGTGGCGAGAGTCCATCCCCTTGTCTTACTCCAGTTTTAATTTCGTAGGGCTCTGAAATGTCACCAATGACTTTAATAATTGCCAGCGTTTTCAGATCTAGTCCTTGTTCCTTCACGATTTGGAATAAAGATTCGCGGTCAATAGAATCATATGCTTTTTTAAAATCCACAAATGTACAGATGAAATTTTTATTGTACAGTTTTTGATGTCTTACGATCAACTTTAGATTCAGGATCTGTTCAGGGCCGGATCTGCCTGGCCGAGAACCTGCTTGATATTCACCAATTTTAGGTTCTAACTGTGCCTGTGCTCTGTCTAGTAGACATTGAGATAAAATCTTGTAACAAACTGGGAGAAGAGATATCCCTCTGTAGTTGTTTACATCCGTTCTATCTCCTTTCTTGTGTAGTGGATGGATTAGAGCATCTTTCCAATATTTCGGAATTCATTTGGTTCGCCAAACTTCTTCTAGAATTTTGGTTATTTCCTTGATTGTACCTGGACCAGCGGATTTCAAAAGTTCAGCAGTGATTCCATCTGCACCAGAAGTTTTGTCGCTTGATTTGCCTAATTATTTCATCTTCATTCGGTGGTAATGAATCTGGGTTTGTTTGTTTAGAGTTTAGTGTTGGTAATTTGTTTAAGGGCTCAGAACAGTTTAGTAGTTGTTCAAAATATTTTGCAAGTTCTTTGCAATTATCTTGGTTATTTAGAGCTAATTGTCCGTTTTCCTTTTGGATGCAAAGACTTTGGGGTTGATAGCCTCTTAATTTAGTTTTAAATGTTTTGTATAAGTTTTGGGTATTATTTTTTTGGAAATCTTTTTCTATTTCATTACGTTAATTGTTTTCATATTTTCTTTGTTTGCCTAATTAACTTCGACGTTTCTTTCCTTACTTCCAAAAAGATATTATAATTTATTTCTGTTTTTTGACTGTTCCAATCTTTGAATGCTTTACTTCGGCTTAATACTGCTTGCTTGCAAACTTCATCCCACCACGGAAGTTTTCTACTAATTTTTTTGTTTCAATTCTTGTCAGTTCTATGCTGGTTGTTTATCAAGCTCTTCTGTTAGGGTTGGTTTTATTTTCGTAGGGTCGAACTTTGGTATTAGCAGTCTCTTTTGAATAAGTTTTCGAGGTTTTAAGCTAAGTTTGATTCTAGTCAAATAATGATCCGTGTCTATGTTAGCTCCTTTCCTGACTTGAACATTAAAAATCTCTTTATAATTGGGGTACGAAATGGTAACATGGTCAATTTTAAATTCACCTATGTACGTGTTTGGGCACCTCCAGTTCTTTTGTTTTGTTATTTTCTTCTTCTTTAGATTATCTGCGAACATAGTTCAATCAATCTTCTGCCATTATGGTTAGTCCATTTATGAGCTGAAAACCTGCCGACTGTTTTCCTGTGTTTTCGTTCTTTCCCTAGTTGGGCGTTGAAATCACCCAATAGGATTTTTACATGGTTAGACGGACTTTTAGAGATAGTCTTTTCCAGAATTTCCCTGGGCTTATTTACTTTTTCAGGATTAGATTTATTTTCTTCGTTAACTGGGAGGTATGCATTGATTAATGTATAGTTTTTTGTTAGCACACTTGAATGATAGTGTCATAAGTCGATTATTTACTGGCTGGACATTAGTTATAGGACCAGGAATGTTTCTTGAGATAGCGAAAACAACATCGAGATGTGGTGAATTTTTGAGTATTCTTTTGTCCGTTTTACACAGGTCCGTTTTACAGTAGTCTGTAGTTGCCGAATTTCAAGGTGTTATCATTTGTCAATCTGGTTTCTTGCAAAGCTAAAATTTGGATTTTTTGCTGATTCAATGTTCGACCCAATTCGTGTAGTTTTCCTGGGCGCAGGAGAGAATTGATATTTACCGTTCCAAAGAAAGTGTATGTTTTCGGTCTCAGACGTTGGTCAGAGGTCTCCGACTTCCTCTGAAAGGTTTTGCATTTCAGCCCGGATGCCCCAGAATACGAAACTCCGGTTGTCCCGAGCAAAGCTGGCAGAGGATTGTCTACCTCCTGGGGTAATTTTGTAATTACTAGAACGCTTCATCTTGTACTTTGAATTAAAGGTTTGAACTATGACGGTTTAGAGGTTAAGACTGGAGGGGTTAGTTCCAGAATTTAAATATCAACCGCACCACTGGTGAACAGACGCTGACCACTTAACCGTTTGATACAAGTCAGACGTTAAGTGGATTTAGTTTTTTTTTACCTTGGTTTTGAGATATTAGCAGCTTTCCATTAATATCTAATGAAGCTTTTACTATCCACCACCCGTGACCCGTCCAGTACCTTAGGCGAGAGATACTTGATCTGCGCCTTATTTTTATTAGTATTTTAATAGAGAAGCGTATTTGAAAGGACTATATTTACAATTTTCGATAATTACTGAGTATCTATTTACAAGATTTTATGGAATTTTAATAATCAATTCAGATAATAAAACCAGAATTAAAAAACCCAATTTTACAGCTTTAACTGTACAAATAAGATATGTCAAATCGAAAATTGCTAAGTTATTCATCAACTATAACATAATTCTTTAAGTAAATGTAATTATTTTCTCTAATACTATTTTAAGAGGATAGTAAAATGTGTGTACTATTTTTTATATAAATTTAAAAAAGACAAAGTTGATAGGACATGTTTTTCCAAAAATTTCATGGGTTGTGTCAATTTGCTCCAATTGTTAGAATTAAAATTTAATACAGTTATTTTCTGTATGAGATTATGTACCGATGTCCATAAAACTGGCAATTGTGTTTTAAACCCAGTGCTATTTGCTCACACGTTACTTGTAATTATTTTTATAATTAAATTTTTTAATGTAATAGCTATTTCGGTTAATAATGTTGTTTTTTTCGCAAAATTTGAGCGTTTATTTCGTTAAGAAAATAAATTATCTTAATAATCAAAGTATTGGCCATATAGCTATATACTTTTTGCCATCTTTCTGTTAAAGACTGGATTTCACACCAAAAATTTTAATTTTTTTGAAGCCAACCATTCAGAAAGCCTGATTTTTTTCTTCGTAATAATGTAAGTGTTCTGAAAGTCCTTGTTGCATTGATCGAAATAAATGGTAGTCTGAAGGGGCTAAGTTCGGTGAATACGGCGAGTGGGGTAGGACGGGAGGAATTTAACGTTGTCCAAATAGTTTTTGGGCGAATTGGGCAACATTTAATACTTTAGTCAATTGTTTCAACGTATGAGCTGAGTGCATCGAAATAATGCTTGCAAATCTGCATCTTCAAACTTTTTCGACTGTCCTGTATGCTAGTTGTCTTTTATATCAAAATCAGCACTTTTGAAGCGTTTAAACCATCATTCACAAGTTGTTTGGGTTAGGGCATATTTACCACAAGCTTCAACCAACAATCGTTAACTTTCAGCAGTCGTTTTCTTCAAATAAAAGAAGGTTATTAAACTTCCCGACAAAACATTTTTTTTCTGTTATATAATTCGACATATTCAAATCTATGAAAAACTGAGTGTTTTTGTGCACTATGGCAGTTAATAACTGGCTTTTGATAGCGTTTGTTTGTCTACCTTCCAAAACGCGATAGACGTTATTAGTCTAAACCAACAAATGCATTAGTGACGCCATCTCTTAGTAATATCGACATTATTATATCATTATTATCACTTCAATATCCAAAAAAATACTCACATTAAGAAATTTAAAAATTTAATTATTGAAAAACATGGAACACATACAAAACACATTAATACACATACAGACAAAAATTTCATTAATAAAACTGTAGTTAACCTTTCAAATAAAATAATATCTGATTCTGAAAAGTATGTACTTTCTAAAGGACTAAATTTTAATGTTACATCGAAAGATGTTCCTAAATTAGACCTTATTTCGGCAGTAGAGTCTGTTGCTGAAAAATTACCTTTGGAAAGTGCAAATGAATACAGAATTAGGTTAAAACTTATCTTAGAAAAACAATTTAAAATCAAATCAAATTTATACCATGAGGAAAGATTAGCTATAGATAAATTAAAAAAAGACACATCTATTAAAATATTGCCATCAGACAAAGGTAACGCCACAGTTATTCTGGACACTACAGAATATAATAAAAAAATTTAAACTTTAATTGATGAGGGAAATTACATTAAAATACCTACAGATCCAACATTAAAAACAGAGAGACAAATTTACAATACATTATATAAACACAAACGTGAATTTACAGATCTAGAAAGATCACAACTTACACCACATTATAGTAAACCACCACATTTTTATGGTCTACCAAAAATACACAAAACTAATATACCACTTCGCCATATAGTTAGTAATATAGATTCCCCATGTTATAAACTAGCAAAATTTTTATTAAACATTTTAAATCCGCTTTCGGGTAGAACAAATTCATATATTAAAAATACTTCAGATTTTTTAGATAAAATTTCGAACATTAAAATTTCAAACCAAAATTTAATGGTTAGTTTTTACGTGGTGAGTTCATTTACTAATGTACCAGTTGATAAATCACTTTTAATAGTTAGAAAGAGATTAGAACATGACACAACATTAAAAGACCGCACCAAACCAAACATAAACATAAAATCAACAAAATTTCGTAATGGAAATGGGTTCTTCTCTTTCTCCTTTGATGAGTAATATCTTTATGGAGGAACTCAAGAATGACATATTAAATTAATCTCTTAAAAAGCCATTAATATGGCTTAGGTATGTTGATGATATTTTGCTATATGGCAACATAGCATTGACGATCTAAATATTTTTTTACAAGATATAAATTCTCGAGAGCCTACAATTAAGTTTACTTTAGATATGGAGAAGGAGAATAAATTGCCATTCCTCGACACTTTAATAATAAAACAAAACAACACATTAAAAACTACAGTTTACAGAAAACCGACAAACACAGATAGATATCTCAATTTCTTTTCAAATCACTCAAAATCGGTCAAAATAGGAGTAATTAAAAGTTTATATGACAGAGCAAAACTTGTTTGTACCGACAGTGATACACTACAAAAAGAAACAAATCACATAAAAGACATTTTAATAAAAAACAATTACCCAAAAAATTTTATAGATAAATCGTTTAAAAATTTTGATACTAGACAAAACAATAATAATAACTCTCAAACAATTAACCTCACAATTCCTTATATCCGCGGTATTTCTGACACAATTAAAAGAGTAGGAAATAAATACAACATAAGAACGACATTTAAAACAAAAAATACTCTTAGATCTCTATTAACAAAGACTAAACCAAACAATATACAACAAAATACCAAAAATGTGGTTTATAAAATTCCTTGCATTCTATATTGGTGAGACATCTAGACTGTTAGATGTTAGAGTAAAAGAGCATAAAAACCTTCCTAGAAAGGGCTATTTTAATAAATCTACAATTTGTCAACACGCATGGGAATCGGGTCATACAATCAATTGGAATAATTCCAAAATGGTATTAAAAGAATCGGTAACAAAATACAGAAGATTAAAAGAAACCGCTATAATTAATTTAAATAAAAATAACTGTATTGCTATGCCTTCGGTAGATTTAAATTCAATATGGTTCCCGATTCTAAAGAATATAATTAAACACATTTAAATATTTGAATACACAATCAGTACAATAAACAATCCCACAATAAACATTACCTATATATATTTTTTGGTAGTATGTCACTGTCATGAAAATCTATTGTCAATGTAAGTATCGTTGACATATACAAAAAAATATATTTACTTTCATTAGTTACTTTATATATTACAAATTAATATAATTTATTTTTTAGTTTAGTTTTGAAAACGGGGGGAGAGTACCCTCCGAAACGTTAACGTTAAAAGTTTGTACATTTTTTTATAACATTTTTATATCTTTAAAAAAGAATCACTGAGAAATTTGTCTCCGTTTGGTTTCTTGTTTTTACCCAGTGATTCTTTCTTTAAATAAGAACGGGTATTTTTGATATTTTTTGAGTTTTAGATGGTGGCGAAAAACCCAAATAAAGGAAAAAAAAATATCGACATTATTAACCGAAACTCCTATTATATTATTTTTTATTGTAGTTTTAATATTTTGAAGTGTGCCAAAAATTGTTTTGCTCAAATTTTGTTAATTGTTAATCGTCCAAAAATCAATTAATTTGCTCAGAGATTTATATTACGAGAGTAGGTTTGAAAGGTTTCCTGCTTCAACATGAAGATGGCGTTACTTGTCAAAATTATTCTAGTAATATAATTGCTCATACGTTGAAAGATAGTCTTGTCCAGTTGTGTAGGAGTCATTGTTTATATCAGTTAATGTTCAAATGTTCAATAATGTTCAACCAGTTAATGTAAAAAATCAATATCATTTATCTTGACTTTAATTTACTTAGGCATATTGTCTTTCAAATGCAAAAATATAATGACGGCTCCATATTCGATTTTTTCCACCTTTACAGAAACTCTAACATCGACAGATATAAATAACTGTTAAACCACAATTGGTTGTTATTTTTCAAAGTATGTGCAATTATATCACCAGAATATTTTTAACGGGTAACGCCATCTTCATATTGAGACTGGAAACCTTTCAGACAAGACTACTTTTCGGATTTGGTGTTTAGTGGTTAATCTCTCCAAGTTTAGTTTATCATTACTTATTTTATTGTTCGTAGTAAAAAATAAATATTTTATAGACCATACACAGTGTGTCTATTAAGTTTTAGTAACATTATCAAAAGTATTTGTTTGAAAACATCCATATTTTAGGTGAATTATTTTTTGATATTCTGCTTTTTCAACCAATCGAAAACAATTACGATCATACCTTTTACACGATACGACTTCTGATAGTCCTGACATCTATAATTTGAAACTGTTTATCAGTTTACAGAGTCGAATGGATTGTATATCAAAAGTTATAAAATGCTATTTTGTCTGTATTTTAACTCTTAATCCCGGAGGAGCAATGTGCCGAACATAAACCCGGACCCGGAATATTAACAATCTTCTTCTTTACCGAAGAATATGACCTTTGGAAACTCCTTCCCTCTTCTTCTCTCCTACTTCTCGCCGGCGTTCTCCTTTTCGGGATTTCTTGCTTCCATATTGAAGAGATGTGCCAGTTAGGTTTTTCATTTGTAAATTTCCTGGAATATCTTCAACAGGTAGACTGAAATGGATCGCGAACAAGATTATTAAATTTTCATTTTCCTTGAAGACCTGAAATTTTAAGGTAAATTATCTCTATGAATCAGTGTTGTGGACAAATATATATATATATATATATGTATATATATATATATATATATATATATATATATATATATATATATATATATATATATATATATATATATAATCATCATCATCATCATCATCAGCCTGTATCGATCCACTGCAGGATGAAGGCCTCTTCAGCATGCTTCCAACTTTCACGGTCCTGGGCTTTCCTCTGCCACTCGGGTCCAATATACTTAACGATGTCATCAATCCATCGTGCTTTCGGTCTTCTTCGTGTACGTTTGCGATCAAGCGGTATCCACTTCAGGATTGCCTTGGTCCATCTGTCGTCCCATCTACTCGCTATATAGCTTGCTCATCTCCATTTCAATTGCTTTACTCTTCTAATGATGTCACAGACTTTTGTTTGTTCCCTGATCCATGCGCAGGACTTTCAGTCTCGTCATACATCTTTCCATTCCCCCCTGTGCCACCTCTGTGTATATATATATATATATATATATATATATATATATATATATATATATATATATATATATATATATATATATATATACACACACATATATATATATATATATATATATATATATATATATATATATATATATATATATATATATATATATATATATATATATATAAATTTTGTTGACTGTTCGACTGGGGACGGGCCCCATCCATCCCTTCCATTGGAGGACACATGTTTCGTCTGTTAATATTCGGACTCTTCTGGGCACCAACATGTGCTCTTTCGTCAAGAATAGGAAGAACCGATCCATAGTCAACAACCCATACTTTTTGCAGACTTCCCGTCGGATGGCGCACATATGCAGTGTTAGAATTCTTTCGACTGCTGGAACAGTGCTGGGTGTCATCAGACACCCAACTGCTGGGTTCCACAATCTCATTTTTAACACACAACAACATGGGTCTCCTGCAATGGAAGCAATGGAAGGGATGGGTGGGGCCCGTCCCCAGTCGAACAGTCAACAAAATGCTCATTTAGGCGGAAACGCAGGTTGTTGTGTGTTCCACATGAGACTGTGGAACCCAGTAGTTGGGTGTCTGATGACACCCAGCATTGTTGTCTCATTGGACGCAGTCCAAGGAATTCTAACACTGCATATATATTTGTTCACCTCACTACAGTTACAAATTAACACGTTCGGGAAGTGCGTGAAATCTTTTTTCTAAAGCTACATTTTCCACAGAGCTAAAGCTTGAAACTAATTTCAGGTTTCAACGGATTTTATATTGTCATACATCATAAATTATTTATAAAGTTTTTCTTGCCTTGTTCTCTCGTTTAGATGCAAAGTCATATCAATCAGGGAGCCAAAATTACTGAGCCATCGAAGAGAACAGTAAATTTTCCTTTGATAGTCAGAAACGTTTTAATTGATTCTTTGAGGTCAAACGCCCACTTCAACATTTTTCCTCTGCTAAGACAACGAACATCCGAGAAGTAAACAACATCCCCATACTCTGCATTAATATCGGACAAGAATTTTTGGAAATCTTCGTGGTTGAATCCCCGAGGCTTCATGAAATTTACCATTTTTGTATAACATGGTCAACCTTTATTTTCTGGCACATAGTTTGTTTTGATGACTTTTGATTACTTTAGATTTAATTCTCTCTAGGACTGCAAGTCCTTCTTTTTTACCAGCCATAGCTGGTGCTCCATATGTTATGATGTCGGATACTTTAGAAAGGTCAATATTCTTCGATTCAATATCATCATGACACATTTGTATGTGGGTTGATTGAAGCGTTGAAGAGCTTGTGTAAAAACACAAGCACAAAAACGCATTTTCTCTAAAATTTGTTTATCAGGAGTAACAGTTGCTAGAGCAATTGAAGAAGATATAGAAAATTCCCTTAAAAATCGGGCATCTAAATTTACTTTTTATTCTGTCGCGATTGACGAACATACGGATATGATAGGTACAGTTCAGTTGGTAATTCTTGATCCGTGGCGTCGATGATTATTATGAATTTTATTATATGAAAGGAACAATGAAGGGAGTAGAGATTTTCAAATGTGTCGTGATGGTATTGAATCGACAGAATATTGACCTTACGAAAGTATCAGGTAATAGATGGCTATGGCTGGTAAAAAGGAAGGACTTGCAATCTTAATAACAAAAAACCAGAGTGAGTTAAATCTAATGTATCATTGTATAGTACATCAACAAAATTTATGTGCCAAAAAAATAAATGTTGACCATGTTATTCGAGTTGTGTTGTTTTACGAGGGTTGTACGATAAGTATCTCGCCTTAACAAGAAAACTTGTTTATGTGAGTTAAAGTTAGAAATCACGTGGAAGCGTTTTTAAAAACTTTATTTTTGTTTTTGGGGAGTACAAAGAGTAACGGTTCTATTGACAGTTAACTAAAGATTAATTTCTGTTTACAGTTTACAATATTTATATTAAAATTAATGTTAACTAAGGGCTGTGTCAGCAATGACATCATCTGCTGGGGCTGACTCATTTGGTTGAGGTGCAAGCTGGCGATGTTAGTCATATAACTCCTCCCGCCGAAGACGAAAACAAAAGGGGTGAATGTTTGTTTTCGACCATATCCTGTAGGGGTATTTCTTCATTTCTTTTCTTGATCAGGTTGGTGGTTTGCATGCATTCTTTCGTTGTTGGCTTCAGTTCGTTTGGGCAAAGATAATTATCTTCTATTTGCGGACATTCTGTGTTGCTAAATTGTTGCGAATGTTGCGACCATTTTTGTATAACATGGTCAACCTTTATTTTCTGGCACATAGTTTGTTTTGATGACTTTTGATTACTTTAGATTTAATTCTCTCTTGGACTGCAAGTCCTTCTTTTTTACCAGCCATAGCTGGTGCTCCATATGTTATGATGCCGGATACTTTAGTAAGGTCAATATTCTTCGATTCAATATCATCATGACACATTTGTATGTGGGTTGATTGAAGCGTTGAAGAGCTTGTGTAAAAACACAAGCACAAAAACGCATTTTCTCTAAAATTTGTTTATCAGGAGTAACAGTTGCTAGAGCAATTGAAGAAGATATAGAAAATTCCCTTAAAAATCGGGCATCTAAATTTACTTTTTATTCTGTCGCGATTGACGAACATACGGATATGATAGATACAGTTCAGTTGGTAATTCTTGATCCGTGGCGTCGATGATTATTATGAATTTTATTATATGAAAGGAACAATGAAGGGAGTAGAGATTTTCAAATGTGTCGTGATGGTATTGAATCGACAGAATATTGACCTTACGAAAGTATCAGGTAATAGATGGCTATGGCTGGTAAAAAGGAAGGACTTGCAATCTTAATAACAAAAAACCAGAGTGAGTTAAATCTAATGTATCATTGTATAGTACATCAACAAAATTTATGTGGCAAAAAAATAAATGTTGACCATGTTATGAAAGAAATTATGAAAATGGTAAATTTCATAAGGTCTCGATGACTCAACCACCGAGAATTTCAAAAATTCTTGTCCTATATTGATTAATCCAATGACCAAAATTCGCACTACTGTCATTATTGACAATATTACTGATAGTGTAAGGTCTGTTTTATAGTGAAGATTTAATGCATCATCGGCTATTGAAGCCATCTCTTCTGACATGTTAGAAACTGAAATGTTGGGATTTTTTAAAACTAATGGATAATTTTGTCGTTTTTCCCATCTTGTTTGTTTATCAGGTTCCTAATTTTTTAATTCCATTTTTTTTTGCCTGTCAATGTTTATTAAAATCCAAAATACGTTACCGAATGATTAATGTTTAGGAAATTGATGGAAAAAGCAGAGTGTGCCAATTTTTTTTCGTGCTACTGTATATTTTAGGTAAGTTTGTATACTTATGGATATACAAAAGTTTTTCAACTACTGTAAATTAGTACGTGCCAAATTTCGTCCTTAGATCAACCTTCATTTTTATTCTGTATATAGTTAATAATCTGCATGATATAACAACATTTAAAATTTACATAGAAAATTGCTAATGACAAATAATAGTTTGTCTTACATTGAAGTCTGAAAAGTGATATTGTATAATGAAATAATGTATGAATGATTTTGTTAGTATACAATATAGATTTAATTTAATTTTGTTCAATTGTTATATTTGTTTAAATATAAGAAAACTTGTAAATATTTATGCCAATTTTGTTGTTTTTTTTTATTAAACATATTAAGGAATTTTTGGACAAATTTGTTGTTTTACGAGGGTTGTACGATAAGTATCTCGCCTTAACAAGAAAAAAAAACTTGTTTATGTGAGTTAAAGTTAGAAATCACGTGGAAGCGTTTTTAAAAACTTTATTTTTGTTTTTGGGGAGTACAAAGAGTAACGGTTCTATTGACAGTTAACTAAAGATTAATTTCTGTTTACAGTTTACAATATTTATATTAAAATTAATGTTAACTAAGGGCTGTGTCAGCACTGACATCATCTGCTGGGGCTGACTCATTTGGTTGAGGTGCAAGCTGGCGATGTTAGTCATATAACTCCTCCCGCCGAAGACGAAAACAAAAGGGGTGAATGTTTGTTTTCGACCATATCCTGTAGGGGTATTTCTTCATTTCTTTTCTTGATCGGGTTGGTGGTTTGGACCGGGTTCTTTTTCTTTTTGTATATTTTCCATGCGAATATACTCATTATAGTTCCCACTATAAAGATGGTAGTGAGGGTAGTTGAGCTTAGTGCCATTATATGTAATTGGGAAGATTCTGGAATTTTTAAAAGTTTAGCTTTTTCTTGTAATTGTTTTATTTGGTTAATATCGATTGATTGTAGTTGAAGATGGGTTTGTTTTTGAGGTTCTTCTATAGTTCCAAATTCGATTGGTGATAGCAGGTAGGGATTGCCTTTTAGTAATTCTTCTTTGTTCCAATATTGATTTTGTAATGCCTGAATTCCACAATTGTGAGGTATTTGTATAAGGCTTGGCTCTTTAATTAGTATATATTTTTGTTTATAACAGTTTTGATATATTCTTAATGGTTGTTCATTGGGAATAATCAAAATATACTTGTTATTGATCCATTGTATAACAGGTTGGTCTAATTTCACATTAATCAGTTGGCATTGGCGATTTTCTGCGTATCGGATTAATGTAGTAATGCATTCTTTCGTTGTTGGCTTCAGTTCGTTTGGGCAAAGATAATTATCTTCTATTTGCGGACATTCTGTGTTGCTAAATTGTTGCGAATGGCTAATAAAGTTGTGTGTTCGGATAATTTAAATTTGGATATTTAAATGGTTGAATTTGTGTTTTTAAATGAGGAATATTATTATGCGTCTGATGTTTAAATAAATTCTGTGTATATTGGAAATTTTGTTCTTCTGTCACATATGACATCGCGCTTTCTAATGAATCTGGAGCCTTTAATCTAATGATACTTTGCAGATATCCTGGTAGTCCTCTGATGAATGTTCTTAAGCTGGCTTGTTCATATTGTCTCGTATAAATAGCCTTTGTTGTGACATTCATGTGCGTGATGGGGATTGTATTTACTTTCTGGGTTAGTTGACTTCTCAGTATCTGAATTCTTTTTCCGAATTCTAGAGGATTCTCGTTTCTTAATGGAGAGGCTACTAACAAATCTTGTTCTAGGCATTCCAAGTTTCTTTTGTCTCCAAAACAATTATATAATGCGGTTTTTATGTCTACCCAATTTTCTAATTCCAGTCTGTTGCCTACTAATAGTTGTGCTCTGTCTACTAGTTTAATTCTAGCTATTCTGGTCAAATAACTAGTCGTATCGTCGTTTCCGTATTTGTTGAATAAGTAATCAATTGCTGAGATGAAACTAGCAAGATTAAAGGTGTTTCCATCATAGGGTGGAATTGTGTCTACGTACATACGTAATAACGTATAATTTATATTCTGTGGAGTGGTCATTTTAGTTGATATATTCAAGGTGTTGTTAAATTGAGAAATTAGTTCTTCTTCGCTAATACTCATAAATTCAATAATTTACTGATCAATACTTGATTATAAAATAAAATAGTGAAATATGCTATGCGTAAAATGTTAAAGCGTTTTTATATGATTAAAAATAAAATATAATAAAATAAAATAAAGGGATTAAATTATTAAAGGGATATATTAACCATAATTTGTTAATATACACTTTAAAAATAACTAAATTTCTACTTAGTGACTAGATATTGCTGAGAGAGACGAGCAATAGTCTTTCTTAATTCAAAGATCGCGCTTTTAAATTAGAGAAAGTTATATTCCTAAAATTAAATAATTAAATAAAATTATTGATTATAAGGTTCGTGCCAGATAATCGTTTAAACTAACGATATGTGGAAAAGTAAATAAAATTAAATGATTAACTAAACTTATTGATTATAAGGTTCGCGCCAGATAATCGTTTAAACTAATGATATGTGGAAAAGTAAAAAGTGATGAGGGATGATTCGTCTTAAAATTAGGTTTGATGCGTTCTTAAAATTAGGGTGATTTTTCTTTGTCGTGTTTGCTTGTTTGCTTGTGCTTTTTGCTTTTTCTTAACCTACGTTTCTTAAAATTACTTTCAATCTCTTATCCGGAGAAATCGAAAGGGGTCGATAAAGGAGTACTGGACACTCACCGTATTTT
Organism: Cosmopolites sordidus; assembly: GCA_031761425.1. NCBI lineage: Eukaryota > Metazoa > Arthropoda > Insecta > Coleoptera > Curculionidae > Cosmopolites > Cosmopolites sordidus. The sequence goes on along the minus strand of JARFXV010000459.1, from coordinate 989,155 downwards.
TAGCCTGTCACGGGTCGTCAGCCGCTCGTCCTTCTATCGGGGTGAACCTCTAGCTCTGCAATAGTCGTTGGTTTCTTTGTGCTGGGTTGATCAGTAGACGGCTTCAATCCAAATCAGACTCGATGCTGTGGCTTTGGGGATGAAGGTGTGGTCGATACACTGATCCGTTTTCCGACTGCGCCAGTTAAAGTTAGAAATCACGTGGAAGCGTTTTTAAAAACTTTATTTTTGTTTTTTTGGGTAGTACAAAGAGTAACGGTTCTATTGACAGTTAACTAAAGATTAATTTCTGTTTACAGTTTACAATATTTATATTAAAATTAATGTTAACTAAGGGCTGTGTCAGCAATGACATCATCTGCTGGGGCTGTGACTGTGGAGCAATGACATCATCTGCTGCTATTTCAAATCCAAATGCGTTGTTAAAATATTCTGCATGCAACTGCAACATACATGCAACTTTCACTCTCCGATCGTTTATCCAGAAATCGTAGATTTTTTCAATAATTTCTGAAGTGGTAATCTCATTTGGAAGACCTGGACGATCTTCATCAAAAATATTTGTACGGCCACGTTTGAATCCAGCTGTTTGATATTTTATGGTTGATAACGAAGGTGCAGTGTCCCCAGAAACTTCGCTGACATCCGTTTTAATTTCGCCATTTGTTTTCTTTATCAAAAACAAGTAGTTTATAACTGCTCGATAATCAATGTTTTCCATTGTTGTAAAACCACAAAAGTGGTTCTATTTAAATGGATACCATTCACAAATTAAACCACGCAGCGACTTGACAGTATGGGAGTATTGTTGTGAAAGGTTATATTTACGAAAAATATCACTAACTCCATCTCTGGCCAGTTACTTACGTTAATTTTTCATAATGATTAAAATTCTTTAATATTTTTCGTTGTTTGTTGTTGAAGAACTGGAATTATTGGAAATAGGAAATCTGAAATTCAGGATTGTGTTTTTAGGTAACATTTAAAGCATTTCCACTTTACTTGTATAATTTTAATGTTTTGTAGTAATGCAGAAATATTAATAAAGAAAATTTAACTATATTTTTAATATAGAAACCTACTACCTTTTTGTAGGTTATGCTACTGTATAAGTGAGTAAAAGAGGTAATGAGACTGGTGGCCTAGCGTTCGATTTGGTTACATTATTGGTTTCTCCTTTGCAGGAGAGACAGGTCAAGACCTGATATGTTTTTGGTGCGAGTTTGAGTTAAGCTGAGTCCACATCAATAAGAATTTGCGTTGCGCGGGCTGCATGTGTTGTATGTGGTGTGTGTGCGCGGTAAGGTGGACGCTCTGACACCCAAGGTCACACACAAATATTATCGTCGCACAGTTCGGTTGTTTCCAGTTTAAAATTTGTCTAAACCAGCTGGAGCGCTATTTCGCTGGAACAAAACGCCTAGACTCAATTTTGCCGATATAATGGGCTGAACCATACATTCCCGCCGTTTTTATCATTCGGTTGTTTTTCCTCCATTTTCATTTTTTGTCGGCCAGTATATGCATTTGAAAGTCCCTTTCTTATCCCATAAAATTATTAGCATCATTTTTCTGAAACATTTCATTTTAATTAATTTTCAGGGCTTTTGAAATGGAAAATCTAGGTGACAAAAATAATAATTTTTGGCCCATTAATTAAACCCGAATTATTTAGTCATTAATTGACCCCGAAATTAAATAGCGTATCATATTACCACAAATCAACATTTTCGTGATTCATTCGTCCACTATGTTCAAAAAAATCTTATGTCTTTGGTCTGTTTATCTGTTTATTATTAATTAACGCTATTGGGGCTTATTTGACCATTTGGTACTGGAATAATACCAACTCATTGACTTAAGCAATAAAATCTAGGAATAATCGTAGATATTTTTAGTTTTCCACCATATTTGGTGGATTTCCACTCTATTGGCTCATTATTATTACAAGCAGTTATACCAATTTTTTCACTCAATTTATTTTAACTCAAAAATTGTTTTTTGTTGTGGATCCCACCATCAAATAATCGTATATAATCTTCATAGAAGACGTATATGATCTTCATAATGAACATTTGTCCACGAGAAAGCTCTGTTCGAAGTGGATACCATGTTTGTTCACAGTCGATCAAAAATGCATTGACTGAATAGCCCGCTCTTTAGAGCTGTTTAAGCGCAACACTTCACAGTCAAATCGGCAGTCAACCGAGTGGACAGCAACTGGGGAAAGCTTCCCAAAGCGAAATGTTAGCCAGCTGGTAAGGTTTTAGCATCGATATTTTGGGATGCGCAAGATATTTTATGCATTGAATACCTTGATAGAGGAAGAACCATCAATAATGAATGTTATAAGGCTTTATTGGTGCGTTTGAAGGAAGAATTGGCAAGAAAACGCTAAATACCAACGCTAAATAAAGAACAAAAATGGGCTCTTTCATCAGGATAATATACCGTGTCACAAGTCGATTGGAACCATCGCAAAATTGCATGACTTGGTCTTTGAATTGCTATTTTTCCCATTCACCTTATTCTCCGGATCTGGCTCCCTGTTTGCAGACCTAAAAAGATAGCTCCAAGGAAAGAGATCTGGCTCCAGTGAAGAAGTGATTGCCGAAACTGAAGACTATTTTGAGGCCAAAGTTGAAACTACAAAAAAAGGCATCGAAATATTAGAGAAGCGTTGGAATCAATGTATCATTCTGGAAGGAGACTATGTAGTTGAAAAATATCAAATGTTGCTTAAAAGTAGTTGTTTTATTAGTTATTCTATGAACTTATTGAGTGTTCTGAATTCTAAAAATTGCTGGAATAATTTATAAATTATTGTTTTATGAGGTGCAAAGTCTATGCCTAGTCCGGTCAAATTAGACCGAAAAATAAGTGTGAAGGTATATAAATTCACATCAAGCTAGAAGTGCGTAAAATTGTTCAAAACATAATTAAAAATAACATTTCAAAATTCCCCATCGTTTCGGTACGTAGAAAAAAATTGACTCGAGGTCAAACTTACAACTTACATTTAACATTTACAACTTACATTCAAAATATAAAATATACATAAGTATATCTATGAGAATATCAGGTAAAATGAAACCCAGTCCCTTAATTTAAACACCAGTGTAACCTTGAGACAACAATCTGTCTCAAGGTTACTCAATCTGTTCAATTGTGTGCGTGGCTAGTGTCGTATACCTGCTTGTATTTCGGCCTGTTTTAAGTTTTATAATAAAAATGTCAAAATATTGTTTTATTTGTGCTAAACTTTTAACTGAAAGTGAAAATGTTACTGTTGAACGTGGTATGAAGACATTAATCAATGCAAGTATCGAACGAGCTGATGAATTTTCAGAATATCTTAAAAATCAGAAATCTGTGACAATACACGAAAATAGTAGTAGAAATTATACTCGAAAGTCTTCTATTCCTGCAGCTAATAAAATACAACGTGAAGAACAAGAAGCCAGTACATCTACAGTAAGTCCTCCTCGTACTAGATCACGTATAAGTGAATCAACTTTTTGTTTTAAAAAACTATGCGGCAAGGAATTGAACGAAGAGTATGAGAGAAGAAAATCCTGGGCTTTTCGCCGTCAAATTAGCCAAGTAAATACACTTCAATTCAAAGATTCAATTCGGGAAGTAGCTCGGACTCGTTCCGATGCTATAGCAGAAGCTGTTATTGCGCGAATCGAGTTTGAATATGATTTAGTTGCTGCTGAAGCTAAGTATCATCGTGATTGCTATATTTCTTTCATGAAACCTTCCACTGGGGCTAAAGTCGGTCGTCCTAAAGACGAATCTGGCAATCGAGGAAATATTGACTTACATAGAAAATAGCGATGACTATCAGTTCACTTTAAACGAACTAAGAAATGTTTGCAAAATTACAACTTTAGATCACAGGACAATTAAGCTGCGACTAAAACTAAACTATGGTGATAAACTTATTATCACTGAAAAATCAGAAGCATCAACATTTATATGCTATCATGATATTTTGAATCAGGCCTGGTACGAAAAAAAGAAAATGGATGAAAAAGAAAAACGATTCAGAATCTTAGAAGCAGCTGCAGCTATCATTCGCGAAGATATTCAATCCGCAGTGTTTGATAATTCTAACTACCCCTCACCAGGTCGCATGTTTGAAGATTTAAACAATGACATCCCAGAGTCGTTGACATATTTTATGGAACGAGTGATTTTAAAGAATAAACGATCAAATTTAGATCATTTAAAATTAATATTAACTTAATATGAATCAATATGATTAAATGATATGAAATATTTGTCATAGTTTCATTTGTCTTCAAATATGCTATGACAGCTGTTCGACCAAGGTCTTTTAAGTTTAAATTACAATTAGGAGTGTTTTGTTCACTGGCATGTACGAATTGTCAAGGCCAGTCATGTTCTAATATTGAATCACCAACAGTAGAGGATTCGTTTGCTACCAACGAAGAGACATGCGATATATCGCTACTGACGCAATTCATTTACACCCAGGGTGAAGAAGAAGAAGAGCATCAAGAAGAAGAACACAAGAAACAAACAACAAGAAGAAGTAATTGAAGATTATGAATCGGACGAATAAATTTTTCTACTGTTTTTTAATTTCCATCGCTTTTATCAATTCCAACCCTTGCTAATATCTGTTATTATGTAATAGTTTCGAATTAAACAGAATCACAACAGACCTGTGGAATAAGCCAATAGGGGAAACCACGTTAAAAAAACGCGCCATGTGCACTACATCAGACGTGGCGTGGAAACGTGTACATATTATGACGCATACAACTTTTTGAATCGTTATATCTCAGGAACGGTGGCTCTTAGGAAAAACATTATTAATACCTTTTTTATAGATAATTTTATGGTCTACAATTATTGTTTGAGATAATTTTACGATAAAATGATGAATATCTCAAAAAACCCATTTTTTTGATATCGAGTCAATTTTTTTCCACGTACCGCAACGATAGGGAATTTTGAAATGTTATCTTAAATTATGTTTTGAACAATTTTACTCGCTTCCAGTTTAATGTGAATTTATGTACATTTGAATGTCTAGATTGACCGGACTGGTCACTATATCCATAATAAAACTTGCACGTCAACACTACACAACAGCCAAATCCAAACTGTTATCAGCATGATAAAAAAAATCCACCAAAAGTGGCATACGGTATGTCCCGGCCTTTATAATATTATCTTTTATTTTTTTTAATGTTTTTGCAATTTGAAAATATGTAACATACAGGGTGATTCAGGAGAAAATGTCAATATTTCAGCTACATATTCAGGGACCGAAAATTACTATAAATGTTTTTATAAACATGGGTCATATTCTGAACTTTTACAAAGATACAGCGGTAAACATATTTATGGATGGCAAATGTAATAAAGAGTGAGAAAATGTACCATTACTTTTTTTTTATTGCTAAGCAACTATTTTTTTATTGTTAAGCAACTATCTTTATTGCTAAGCAACATTATATTGTGCAACTATAATTATTTCATTGATTTCATTATGCCTTCGTTATTCTCTTATTGTGAATATGCTTATATATTGTTTGTTCATGGCTTTTGTTTGTGGTTTTTGAATAAGTTTTTATCACTGCAGATATTTATCAAATGACGCAGTCGTCTTCTTAGAGGACTCTTCACATATTTATATTGATTTCATTTACAACCTGTGCAACATTTGCAGAATGGTGATTTTGAGTTAAGGATGCAGTGTTGTAACTGGATAAATTAAAATCAGAGATTAAGTAAGTATGTTCTGTTCACTGATGAAACGTAGTTCACTCGTGATGGCATAAATAAGTTTTCCTCACGTTACGGTTGAACGGATGAAAATGAAAATCCTCACGTTACGGTTGAACATAATTTTCAACGTCGATTTAGCATTAATGTGTGATATGGTATCTCATCTGAGGGAGAAGTTAGATTACAGTTAGAAAATGTTCCACTTAATGTACGATACAATATGTACTAACAACGTGATGGAGCTCCTGCTCGCTATAGTTTATAAGTGAGAAATTTGTTAAACAACAACGTCCCAAACCTTTTGGAGACTGAACGAGGTGGTCCGCACAATTCCGGCCAGCTAGATCACCAGACCTTAATCCTCTGGATCATTGTCTTTTGTGGTGGGTTAAATTATTGGTATATGCAACTAAATATGAGATCCATAACTCGACCGGTTAGTAAATGCAACAGCAGTTATAAGGAATAGATCCGAGTCCATTCACAGAACAACTCGAACGGTTCTTAAGAGAGCTGACTGAAGTGTTTAGACGGTGATATTTTTGAAAACGTAGTCTAACTATTTATTATAACAGTAATATTGAAAAGATCTTAAACATTTTTGTTTACCCCTGTATCTCTGTAACATTTGAGAGTAGGACCCATGTTTATAGATATTTTTATGTTCATTTTCGGTTCTTGAATATGTAACTGAAATATTGACATTTCTTACTGAATCTCCCTGTATATGTTAATATAATTTTAAAGGGGCTTTCAAATTGGGAAAGACAGTTCAAAATTTAATAAAAAATCCATGATATGGTCTGATTATTTAGCTTAAACTGAAACCTTTTCGAAAAGATCCAACTAATTATTCCACCTAGAAATTGAATGAAGTTTGCTTTAATTGTCTTTAAAACAATTTGCACCAGGACGTCAACCGTTTTACGTTTTAACTGGCTTTTTGAAGCGCGTTACACCCTGTCTAAACCCGATCCCACTTAATCTGCCCTACTTCAGTTTATTAGACAATATGAACTAATTAGCCCACTGTCCTCTGCCTACTCCGGATGAAAGGGGAAGTTAAAAGATAAAACTGTTTCAAGGGGGGGGATGTTTCAAACTGTTTTACATTAGGACAAAACGACGAATTTAATTAAAGAAGATTTCCAGTGCTCAGACTTTAAGTTTGAGAACTTTATTTTGATTGATATAATCCGAAAAGTAGATGTTTCTAAAATAAATACGGTATCTGGAAGGGGGCGAGTCATTATGTACTCGTTCAGAATATTTTTGTCTAATAGGAAGTGACGAATTTTTGCCCCTAACAGAGAGGGTGATTTTTTTTAGAGTGTCCAAATATCCGAGAGGGAAAAAAGAAAGAAAATATTAATATTATCTATATAATATTATCTATATAATAAATTTTGTTGACTGTTCGACTGGGGACGGCCCCATCCATCCCTTCCATTGGAGGACACATGTTTCGTCTGTTAATATTCGGACTCTTCAGGGCACCAACATGTGCTCTCTCGTCAAGAATAGGAAGAACCGATCCATAGTCAACACCCCATACTTTTTGCAGACTTCCCGTCGGATGGTGCAGACTTCCCGTCGGATGGGGTACAAAATGGCAACATGGTCAATTTGAAATTGACCCATGTACGTGTTTGGACACCACCAGGTCTTTTGTTTTGTTATTTTCTTCTTAAAATGGGTTGACATTATTTTTAGATTAAACTTCTTCTACCATTATGGTTAGTCCATTTATGAGCGGGAAAACTGCCGACTGTTTTCCTGTACTTTCTTTCTTTCCCTAGTTGGGCGTTGAAATCACCCAATAGGATTTTTACATGGTTATAGGGAATTTTAGAAATAGTTTTTCCAGAATTTCACAGGACTTATTTACTTTTTGAGGATTAGATTTATTTTCTTCATTAACTGGGAGGTATGCATTGATTAATGTATAGTTTTTGTTAGCACACTTGAGGGATAGTGTCATAAGTCGATTATTTCGTTATAGAACCAAGAATGTTTCTTGAGACAGCGAAAGTAATACCGAGATGTGGTGTATTTTTGAGTATTCTTTTGTCCGTTTTACTTTTAAATAGTCTGTAGTTACCAAATTCCAAGGTGTTATCATCTGTCAATCTGGTTTCTTGTAAAGCTAAAATTTGGATTTTTTACTAATTCAATGTTCGCCCCAATTCGTGTAGTTTTCCTGGACGCAGGAGAGAATTGATATTTACCTTTCCAAAGAAAGTTTTTGTTTTCGGTTTCAGACGTTGGCCAGAGGTGTCCGACTCCCTCTGAAAGATTTTGCGTTTAAGCCCGGACGCCCCAGAATCCGAAAGTCCGGTTGTACCAGCAAAGCTAGCAGAGGATTGTCTACATCCTGGGATAATTTTGTAATTACTAGAACGCTTCATCTTGTTCTTTGAATTAAAGGTTTGAACCATGACGGTTCAGAGGTTAAGACTGGAGGGGTTAGTTCCAGAATTTAAATATCAGCCCCACCACCGATGAACAGATGCTGATCTTTCTATAGCAGGTTGCATGATGTTGGCGTTGATATATATATATATATATATATATATATATATATATATATATATATATATATATATATATATATATATATTGTTGACTTGTTCTTGCTCTGTTCCTTTCGTTTCAGCTGTCTCCCTGCGTTTGACCTCGAGCCCGGCTGATGACGGCTGTGAGGCCAGAAACCGGCCCTGGAAGGTACTTGTCTCGGCACGGGGACGGCGACTGATTTGAGACGAGCAGAGGTACGTGGAAGTACGGATGAAAAAATTTCTGTTTTTCATATATATATGTAAATAAATAAATAAAATAAAAATATAAATGATTTATTGTTTTAAACAACTGTAAATTTTTATCAGTTTTTTGTTCTTATTCATCCTGCCCTACCCCACTGCCAAACCGGAAACAGTAGTCGACCATCTGCAGCTACCATTCTGGCCCCACTTACAGAACCATATGCTCTTTCCTGTATTTTTATATTCAAAGCACCAGACCCCAGACCCCAGATATATATATATATATATATATATATATATATATATATATATATATATATATATATATAATACTACTATATTGCTAATATCTCTAAGTGTAGGTATCACGGTATAAGTGAGACAGCAAACGTCTGCTTCTGTTTTTTTTTTCTACTACTCGACGCGTTGAGCGCAAACGTCGCGATAAATAAACGTGACACAAAAACATAAAAATATGCAAATTGAAGCACGTCTATAAGCATATCTCGGCCATACGCATAGGACTCAAATTAGTCAGACGCATATATGTCTACATCGTAATGGTTTTGCCGATCTCCAGACCTTGCTAGCAATATAGTAGTATTATATATATATATATATATATATATATATATATATATATATATATATATATATATATATATACATATATATATATGCCAAACCCAGCCAATCTCCAACGCACCAACTTATCGCCCGCGTCATCTTACACCATCCTATCCTAGGCCAAACGGGCAGATATTTCGTTGATAGGCTAAAAGAACACAAACACTCAATTTTACATAATCAAAGAAACACGGATTTTGCCGAATAATATATAGGCCAGAACCATTTTTTTAAGATGAATAATGCCAAATTAATACAATAAATGTAATAAAAGCAGGCTTTTAAATTACTTGACAATTTCCGAAATTAAAAAAGTCATATACGACTGTAAAAACTTAACAAACATCCAGCTGGATTTCGGATATACCCCAATTATGAAGTGTCATAAAATTAACGAGACAAAAAAACCTCCAATAGACAGCACTTCGAAACTTGTAGCTGAGTTTTTTGCGTAACTCTCTTTGAATGGTCGCGAGGCCGAAACATGTAACAGAATATACTGTGAAACAAATAGCAAGTGTTTTAATTATTATCAATTTAACAATAAGCTCTTTAATTGATTTAGTTGTAATTAAAAATACAATTAGAAACAATTTATGAACGCATCCATTAAACGAATTAATGAAACTCTTTTTTTCTCTATCTGTTCTATAATCAGATTTCAATGCCTGAAATCCTTCGACTGTAATGACATTAGTTTCCAATTGAATTACTAAGTCAAGACGCCATTGTCAATAAGGCAAGCAAGGACCTGGAAATTCGGCACTACAGAAAACTGATTGGGAACATTTTATGTTTAATGAAAATTTACGACGCAATTTAAACAGATAGGATAGAACTGCGTTTGCTTGATAAAAATATTAAATTATAGAAAGGCGCATTTTGAGTTTGTTTTCTCTTCACCACCGATTGGAAGAGTCGATATTCCGTTTAATCATCTTTATTTTTCTTTCAACAGCTAAATTTATTTTATACTAGCTGTTACCCGCCCGCTTTGCAGGGCGAAAATTAAACTTTCGTAATAATTATTTTATTTTTGTGATTAAAACTGCTTTCAGCATTCCATAGCTTTTACTTGGTATTTGACATTTTTTTAAAATAAATTTCACATAGACAAAATTGCAGGTATTCACAACGATACAATTTCAAATTTCGGAGCATTTATTTATCTTTTACGCCCCCGCAACCCCCCTTTGGAGCTCATTTTATGAACTCTCCTTCTTAGCGAACATTTACAATGTATGAAGAACATTCGTGCCAAATTTCAAATGCGTACGGCTTAAATCAAGGAAACGGGCATATATTTATCTTTTACGTCCTTGCAACCCCCCCCCCCCCCCTAGGAGTTGATTTTTATGAACCCTCCTCCTTAGTGTCTATCTACGTCGCACGTAGGTATTATAATGTTGGAGAATATGCGAAAAGTGAGTGGTTTTTATTTATTTTATTTATTATTCACGTATGGGCCCTAGTGGACCACGCGAAGTACAATTAGAGGCGTTTGTTGTTGTTAGCCTTCCTTTGAGCCCATACTAATTTCATTCTTTCGCTATGAGCTTTTTTCCTTTCGTCAGACCAAGTTGTTCTAGTCTCCCTACATTTTTCTCTCTGGCCAACCTTCCAAACGTTAACCTTGTGTCTGAAACAACCTCTATCCTGAATTTCACTTTGTGTAATATTTGCAGATCTTAGGTCCTCTTTAATTGCCGCAATCCATTTAATTATTTCTACTTTAGCTCTACTCCTATTTTCATAAAATTCGACTATTTGTCTAGTTAGCCTACTCGGATTCATGCGTTTGATGTGCCCGTAAAACTTAAGTCTTCTTTTTCTCATATCGCTATGTATATCTGTGTATTGTTTGATTTCTTGGTTTTCTCGAAGTCGGTATGTTGTGCTATTTATTTGTTTGGGACCTAGGATTTTTCTTATGATTTTTCTTTCCTTCTTTTCAATGTCCTCGATGTCCCTCTTTCTATTCAAAATGAGCGTTTCTGCAGCATATAGACATTCTGGCTTAATAACCGTGTTGTAATGTCTCAGTTTTGTGTTTTTAGATAGGCATTTTTTGTTGTAAATATTTTGTGTAAGTCTCAATGCCGTTTCCATTTTTTGACATCTACCCTTATTGGCCGCTTTTTCCAACCCATTTTCCATGATTATTTCACCCAAATATTTGAATTGAGAGACTCGTCTGATGTTACCATATTTTGTTTTTAGAAATGGTGTTCTTAGTCTGTTGCAGGTCATGTATTGTGTCTTTTCAAAGGATATTTGAAGTCCTACCTTTTCTGCTGTTTCTTTTAGGATTTCAATCTGTTTTTGAGCCGTTAATACATCTTGAGCTAAAATTGCTAGATCATCAGCAAATGCCAAACAATCAATTTTGATGTTGGATCTCCCCAGTTTAATGGGCTGGTCAATATTCAGTGCCGACTTTTTTTCACGCCACTCCTGTATTACTTTTTCTAGAACACAGTTAAATAAGAGTGGCGAGAGTCCATCCCCTTGTCTCACACCAGTTTTAATTTCGAAGGGTTCTGAGATGTCACCCATGAATATAACTTTTGACCTCGTGTTAGTTAACGTTGCTTTAATAATTTCCAGCGTTTTCAGATCTAGTCCTTGTTCTTTCAAGATTCGGAATAAAGATTCGCGGTCAATAGAATCATATGCTTTTTTGAAATCCACAAATGTACAGACGAGATTTTTATTGTACGGTTTTTGATGTCTTAGAATCAACTTTAGATTCAGGATCTGTTCAGGGCAGGATCTGCCCGGTCGAAAACCTGCCTGATATTCACCAATGTTCGGTTCTAACTGTCCCTGTGCTCTGTCTAGTAGACATTGAGATAGAATCTTGTAACAAACTGGGAGAAGAGATATTCCTCTATAGTTGTTTACATCCGTTCTATCTCCTTTCTTATGTAGTGGATGGATTAGAGCATCTTTCCAGTCTTCCGGAATCCGTTCGGTTCGCCAAACTTCTTGTAGAATTTTGGTTATTTCCTTGATTGTACCTGGACCAGCGGATTTCAAAAGTTCAGCAGTGATTCCATATTCACCAGAAGCTTTGTTATTTTTAAGCCGCTTGATTTGCCTAAGTATTTCCTCTTCATTCGGTGGTAATGAATCTGGGTTTGTTTGTTTAGGGTTTAGTGTTGGTAATTTGTTTAAGGGCTCAGGACAGTTTAGTATTTGTTCAAAATATTTCGCAAGTTCTTTGCAATTGTCTTGGTTATTTAGAGCTAGTTGTCCGTTTTCCTTTTGAAAGCATAGGCTCTGCGGTTGATAGCCTGTTAATTTAGTTTTAAAAGTTTTGTAAAAGTTTCGGGTGTTATTTTTTTGGAAATCTTTTTCTATTTCATTAAGTTGATTGTTTTCATATTTTCTTTTAGTTTGTCTAATTAGCTTCGATGTTTCTTTTCTTACTTCCAAAAAGATGTTATAGTTTATTGCTGTTTTTTGACTGTTCCAATCTCCGAATGCTTTACTTCGGCTTAATACTGCTTGCTCGCAAACTTCATCCCACCACGGATGTTTTCTACGTTTTTGTAAAGGGACCAACTTTAAGGCTGTTTTAATAATTTTTTGTTTTAATTCTTGCCAGTTCTGTGCAGGTTGTTTATCAAGCTCTTCTGTTAGGGCTGGTTTTATTTTCGTTGGGTCAAACTTTGGTATTAGCAGCCCCTTTTGAATAAGTTTTCGAGGTTTTAAGCTAAGTTTGATTCTAGTCAATTAGTGATCCGTGTCTATATTTGCTCCTTTCCTGACTTGAACATTCAAAATCTCTTTATAATTGGGGTACGAAATGGCAACATGGTCAATTTGAAATTCACCCATGTACGTGTTTGGGCACCTTCAGGTCTTTTGTTTTGTTATTTTCTTCTTAAAATGGGTTGACATTATTTTTAGATTAAACTGCGAACATAGTTCAACCAATCTTCTACCATTATGGTTAGTCCATTTATGAGCGGGAAAACTGCCGACTGTTTTCCTGTACTTTTTTTCTTTCCCTAGTTGGGCGTTGAAATCACCCAATAGGATTTTTACGTGGTTAGAGGGAATTTTAGAGATGGTCTTTTCCAGAATTTCCCAGGACTTATTTACTTTTTCAGGATTAGATTTATTTTCTTCGTTAACTGGGAGGTGTGCATTGATTAATGTATAGTTTTTGTTAGCACACTTGAGGGATAGTGTCATAAGTCGATTATTTACTGGCTGGACATTTGTTATGGAACCAAGAATGTTTCTTGAGACAGCGAAAGCAACACCGAGATGTGGTGTATTTTTGAGTATTCTTTTGTCCGTTTTACTTTTAAAAAGTCTGTAGTTGCCGAATTCCAAGGTGTTATCATCTATCAATCTGGTTTCTTGCAAAGCTAAAATTTGGATTTTTTGCTGATTTAATGTTCGCCCCAATTCGTGTAGTTTTCCTGGACGCAGGAGAGAATTGATATTTACCGTTCCAAAGAAAGTTTTTATTTTCGGTTTCAGACGTTGACCAGAGGTCTCCGACTCCCTCTGAAAGATTTTGCGTTTAAGCCCGGACGCCCCAGAATCCGAAAGTCCGGTTGTACCAGCAAAGCTGGCAGAGGATTGTCTACCTCCTGGGGAAATTTTGTAATTACTAGAACGCTTCATCTTGTACTTTGAATTATAGGTTTGAACCATTTATTTATTTTATTATATATATATATATATATATATATATATATATATATATATATATATATATATATATATATATATATATATATATATAACCTATTAGGATCGATATATAATGGAGCTACAGCCACAATTCACCTTGATGATCTTGAAGTGGGAATTAATGTAGAACGAGGTGTACGGCAGGGTGACTCAATACCTCCTATTCTTTTCTCGGCTAGCCTTGAAGAAGTATTCCGTAAACTGGATTGGGAACAGGATGGTGTAAAAATCAATGGTGAAAACTCAAAATCATCTTAGATTTGCAGATGATATCACTCTCCTTTCACAAGACCCAGTGGAGCTGCAAAGAACCATTTGGCTTGAAAATAAACCTGAAAAAGAGTCAGGTTATGTTTAATAACTTCGCTCAGGACAGAAGAATTTCAGTTTTAGGAAACGATTTGGAAATTATGAACAGCTTTATATATCTTGGGCAGAGGATTTCAATGGAGGGGAATACGGTCTGGGAAGTGGAACGGCGTGGCTGGCAGGCATTTGGCAGGCTCAACATTTGTTTAAGAGCAGACTCCCACTTTGCCTGAAAAGAAAAGTATTCGATCAATGTGTTCTACCCGTTATGACATACGGAAGTGAAACTTGGACACTCACATCGCAATCAATTCAAAAACTTCAAGTAGCACAGAGGGGAATGGAAAGATATCTGCTTGACATTACAAGACAAGAAAGAAAGTCCTGCGCATGGCTCAGGGAACAAACGAAAGTCTGCGACATCATTGGAAGAGTAAAGCAATTGAAATGGAGATGGCCAGGCTATATAGCGTGGCGATGGGATGACAGATGGACCAAGGCAATCCTGGAGTGGATACCGCTTGATTCCAAACGTCCGCGAAGAAGACACGATGGATAGCTGACATCGTTAAGCATATTGGACCAGAGTGGCAGAGATAAACCCAGGACCGTGAAAGTTGGAAACATGCTGAAGAGGGAACATCCTGCAGTGGATCGACACAGGCTGTTCAATCTGAACTCTTCAGTCGAAGCGGACAACATTTGAAAATGCCAAATGCGATTTTGGCGAAACCTCGTGACTCTTCACAGAATCAAGGGATTGACACCCTGAATGATTTAGAAACATTATCTACCATCCGTGAAAATATTAGATGTAATAACAATATATATATATATATATATATATATATATATATATATATATATATATATATATATATATATATATATATATATATATATATATATATCGAAATATTTTGGTAGGTGACTCTAGGGATTAAAACATAAAAAAAGTTTCTATAAACATATCCCAAAAATTGCTTCTTAAAGGGTTCCCCTTTCAATAAGTTGGAATGGAGAAACGTTTTTTGTGTTAATAATTAAATATTTTAGTCAAGGGCGTCACATACAGGGGCGTTTCCTTGGTTAATGCTGCCATCACTTTTTCGTTTGTAATATTTTTAAATTTTTTATATTAAATTATTAAATCGCAAAGATTTTTAGGTTTTCCAGAAAACTGAGCTTTTCTAAGTGGATGCGGGATACATGTATATCGAAATGCATCTTAATAATTAAGTAGGCACCCTTGTACAAAAGTATTTATTTAGTTGCCAACAATAAGACTAATTACTATTAAAGATTTAGCTTTTATTTACCACAGATGTTGAAAATGATCTTCATTGCAACTTATTAAAGTATGCCGAATTTGACAACTTTAGTAAAAACCCTTTTGAAAATATTGCAAAAAACATCTTCAGAGTTCCCCTTTTAAGGGGCTCTAGCCCCTTTAGGAAGCAATTTTTGGGATATGAACATTTTGTTGACTACTTGACTGGGGACGAGCCCCACCCATCCCTTTCATTGGAGGACACATGTTTCGTCTCTTTATGTTTAGACTCTTCAGGGCACCGACATGTGCTCTCCCCTTAAGAATAGGAAGATCCCAGCCGCAGTCAATAATCCATACTTTTCGCCGACTTCCCGTCGGATGGCGTACATATCGAGTCTAAACGTCAAGAGACGAGACATGTGCCCTCCAATGGAAGGGATGGGTGTTGATGGAAAATGTTGTTATTAATGTTTTATTAAAAATGTTTTACAATGACTCCAGGTCAATTGTAATAATAATAGTTAATATTTTATTAAATCATCATTAGAACAGCTGCAATTTTATTGCATACATTTTTATTTTAACACATACTTTTTGTAATATCTATATATATTATATTTACGTTATTGTATGAATTATATATTACTAGCTGGCCCGGCAGACGTTGTTCTGCCCTTTGAGAAAGGTGACGCGATGAGTTTTTATAAATATAGAAGTTGCTAACAACTCGACTACAGTGCCACCTATCAGATCCTACCATAGCTATGAACCATCGTCTCGACAAAACAAATATCACTATCGATCACTAACAGATGCACCAAAGATTATATATACTACTACCTGCCCTATACAAATTTCCTTTCACTTTTATATATATCCATTGAGCCACATTGCCTATCGTAGGGTAGCATTTTAAAATTTAAATACGGTAAGCAGGGAAAGAGGTAGTTAAGTTGTAGAAGTTGATGCGCTACAGCATCAGTGGCGAGGTACAACAAAGTGTATACCGTAAAAATATTCACCGTTTTCAAATACCTCTGCATACCAATTTTCATAGCGATCGGTTATAAGGTGTGGAAATTGATATCCTGCAGCGCCATCTAGTAGCGAGTTGCAACAAAATGGATAGCACAAAAACCCTCTCCATAAAAAAATACCTAGATGTGCCAACTTTCATGGTGATCGGGGCTAAACGGTGTCGGAGTTTATCGATCTCATATATACTAACATCCATTTTTATATATAGATACAACAAAAAACAAATATTTTGGACCCATTTCTGAAAAGTTGTTTTTCTTCTAGTAACATTTCATCAATTTCAAATCGATATTACATTTGTTTTTGGCTCGAGAGTGTTTATTGCTGATAAATTCGATATTTTTGCATGGAAAAAAGTGATTTTCGTGTGTTGAACATTAAACACTACATTTTATCAATTCTTCTATTGGAACCTTTGGTGTGAAACACTAAACTTGAAGGGATTTACCACTAAACACCAAAACACTTTTTTGAACTGCTCGACGCACGTTTCGCTAACCATGTTAGCATCATCAGGAGATTAAATCATCTCCACCTCCTGAAGTTCAAAAAAAGTGTTTTGGTGTTTAGTGGTATGATTTAATCTCCTGATGATGCTAACATGGTTAGCGAAACGTGCGTCGGGCAGTTCAAAAAAGTGTTTTGGTGTTTAGTGGTAAATCTCTTCAAGTTTACTACATTTTATGTAAATAAAAATTGAACAAGTAACGAGTCCTTCAAACTGAGAAATTCTATTTAACCGACATGCCTCAAATATTGATTTTCAATAAAATAAACAGAAATAACAGTTTAAGTCAGTATGTTCTAAAAAACTGTAAAAGCTTTTTTTATATTGCATTTTTTTCAAGAGGTTTATTAAATACATAATGTAGTATCTGTATTTGTACAGTCAAGAAAATATAAAAACCTTCACCATTCTCTAATAGTTTCTGTATTTTAAATTTAATGTTCAACAGGTTTGTTTATTAGTCCTTGCTAGGAGATTAAATCATATCCTGATGATGCTAACATGGTTAGCGAAACATACGTCGAGCAGTTCAAAAAAGTGTTTTGGTGTTTAGTGGTAAACCTCTTCAAGTTTACTACATTTTATGTAAATAAAAATTGAACAAGTAACGAGTCCTTCAAACTGAGAAATTCTATTTAACCGACATGCCTCAAATATTGATTTTCAATAAAATAAACAAAAATAACAGTTTAAGTCAGTATGTTCTAAAAAACTGTAAAAGCTTTTTTTATATTGCATTTTTCCCAAAAGGTTTATTAAATATATAATGTAGTATCTGTATTTGTACAGTCAAGAAAATATAAAAACCTTCATCATTTTCTAATAGTTTCTGTATTTTAAATTTAATGTTCAACAGGTTTGTTTATTAGTCCTTGCTAGGAGATTAAATCATATCCTGATGATGCTAACATGGTTAGCGAAACGTGCGTCGAGCAGTTCAAAAAAGTGTTTTGGTGTTTAGTGGTAAACCTCTTCAAGTTTACTACATTTTATGTAAATAAAAATTGAACAAGTAACGAGTCCTTCAAACTGAGAAATTCTATTTAACCGTCATGCCTCAAATATTGATTTTCAATGAAATAAACAATATTTTATTAAAAAAGAATCTGACTTTATTGCTCCCTCGTATAAGATATATATATATATATATATATATATATATATATATATATATATATATATATATATATATATATATATATATATATATATATATAAGAAATAACAATTTAAGTCAGTATGTTCTAAAAAACTGTAAAAGCTTTTTTTATATTGCATTTTTTTCAAGAGGTTTATTAAATACATAATGTAGTATCTGTATTTGTACAGTCAAGAAAATATAAAAACCTTCACCATTCTCTAATAGTTTCTGTATTTTAAATTTAATATTCAACAGGTTTGCTTCTTGAAATATCGGTTTTTACTGTTTTGGATTTTATTAATATGTATTCTTGAGGGAATAAATTGTAATTATAAAGATACTCGTTTACTTTACATTAATCCCTAGTTATTAAGTTGACGATTTGGAACCAAACTGTTTTTAGTTATTGTTTTTAAAAATTAAGTTGACTCTTGTTTTAAACATTCATGCGTTTTGCGTATCGGTACAACTATTAGCTTTTTTTTAATTTATGTTATTTGTGTTGTTAAAGAGTCTTTGTAAACATTTTAATTTTTTAAAATGGGTACATTTATCCTACATCAAATTTGCATAGACTATGCATTATAAATGTTAAAAGAGTGTTGCGACGAATCTATGTAGAAAAATTATAAGTGGTAACAGGTCTTTAGTGATAGCAGAGAAGCAATTGAAGATGAATTTCATTTAGGAAGACTTATCACGCCCACGAATTAAGAAAACATTACCAAAATCAATGATTCATAGTGGGTCTTCCTTCCAGAAACTCCATATTCACCAGATTCGGTAGCGTGTTAGTTTTTCTGGTTCCAGAAATTTTTTCGTGGATGATGTTTTAAGTTCATATAAACAATTTAAAAGAGTTCGCTGGCCACTTTAAATGATTTATCTGTTTAGTATATAACCTGCTTTAAAGGGAATCACTTTGAAGGAAACAAAATTATTTAAACTCACCTTATTTTTAGATCATAGTCTTTTATATGCACAAATTAGAAATGAATGATATTTGTACTTACCATAAGAACTTTTTGTGGGCGTTGATGTTTTATAAATAATTACAATGAGACATATTTATAATTGAATTTATTTTAACGATTCATTAATCTATCTATTTACATTCCATTCGCGCAATAATTACAAAGACAAATCTTGAGGAAAATCTTGTTACAACAGAAACATGTATTATATAAATTAATTAATTCTAAGAAAATGGTTCTTTTAGTTTACAGAATATGTATGGTTTGATTAATTTATATTTTTTCCTCAAAATTTGTTTGATTCATTCATGTAAGATATTTGATCGAATTACTATTTACAAAATAAGTTAAATTGCATCATAATACATATCAATTTTTCTAGGTTAATGCCATAGCGATGCTATAATTTCGATATCGTAAAACCCCAAATAATTGAAATAGATTTTTTTATTCTAATTATTGTTCCAAAATAATATTTTTTAAGATATCATTCTTGTTTATTTGAAATAATTAGTTTTATCATTATCTTGCTTATTTAAGGTACCACAGTCTTGTAAAGGGTGTTCCAATAGGTAGGGTGCTGTCGGCTATGTTGAGTCACCGCACTTTCTCGGTTTTTTGATAATGACATGGTAAATGTCATCTTTGGCAAATTGATGTAGAACCAATACCTCACTTTTAATAACGTTTCGAAGAGAGCGCACGCCTTATCTATGCCTCTGTTAAACGTGTTGTGAATAATTTTTTCGTGATTTTTTCATTAATCTTTAAAGTGATCAATTTTCAAGATAAATACCATTAATGTGTTATAAATTACATGATTTTTTACGTGTAAAAAGATTTCCTGTAAAAATTCATGATACTCATATCTTTGCGTCATAAAAAATGACGTCATTGTGGTAAGTTGAGACACCGGTGTTTCTCATTAATATCTATGTCTCGTATGTCAATCCTTTTTTCAATTTTGACTGAAATTGGTCCAGTGCAAGCAACTACACCTGCCAAAAAGTCGAACCGTGGACGAAAGTCAATGAAAAGTGTTGTGTGTTAAGATATTGGTGAAATTGAACCTGATTTAATCTGTTTTATTTAAGTAGGAAATTCCAGAGGTAAGTACTTTTGGGACACCCTTCACATATGAAATTATTGTTTAGTAATAACAATGTAAAGAAGTGAAACTGTTTTAACATTTACTGAATCATTTCTAACTGTTTAGCGAAATTGTATTTTAAATATTTGGGGTTCATAACGAAGTTTGTTATAAAAATAATAACACATAAGCTAAACATAGCACATAGCACAAAATTATAGTTAATTTCAGAATTTTTTTATTTCCCACTGTTTTTAAGTGCATAGGGCCTATTTGGAAAATTTGGTATCAACAATACATCAGAACGCATTGAAATTACACGACGCGCGTTTCGCTCATCAATTTTCAAAAAGCTTCAGTCATTTTTTTTATGATTTATATTTAAACCTTGTATGGTGAGGAGTCTCAAATTGGCCCTGAATAAAGCAATTGCCCCTTTGTTTTTATTTAAACTAGTTTTATATTTAACTATTTCTATATCTTCGTGTGCATATGATAATCTTCTATTTTCATTCAATGTCCAACATTGGAAATATTAAAAATACAACATTGTCTTTAGGATTACCCAATAACTGTTGAAATTTATTATTGGATTTATATACTAATTTTATATCAATTTTGTGAAATATTTTATGAAGCTCAGGGGTAAATTGGGGTCGTCTGTGTTCTATCAATTCTTCTAATGAAACTTTTACTGTGAAACATCAAACTCAAGGAGATTTACCACCAAACACCAATCCATTGTTCTTAATTTCGCGACGCGTCTTTCGCTAACAATATTAACATCATCAGATGATTGAATCATCTCCTAATGATGCTAACATGGTTATCGAAACGCGCGTCGAGAAATTCAAAACAATTGATTTGGTAAACTTGAAGAGATTGACCACTAAACTAGTTGATTTAACCACATGCTTAAACACATGATTAAATCATCTCTTGATGATGCTAACATGGTTAGCGAAACGTGCGTCGATAAGTTCAAAAAAGTTATTTCGTGTTTAGTGGTAAATCTCTCTTCAAGTTTAGTGTTTCACACCAAAAGTTCCAATAGAAGAATAGAATTGATTTGGTGTTTAGTGAGAGTGCTGTTTATTCCTGTAAAAAGGTAATGGACTCTTGAATCACTTTCCTAAACTTTTGATTTTTAATAATTCGATCTATTAAATTTTCAGAGAAACAATTGATGTTAACTACATTCTTAATATAAATCCTTCCCGGTTCAAATCTTTTTTTGTGAAAAAATTACTCTGTAATAAAAAGAATGACGAAATTTAAAATTATTTTGAAGGTATTACTTCCACTGAAGCTACTGATTATTTTTTTGTGGAAGGCAAGAGTTAAAAATCAATCACATACAAGAAAGCATACATCCAATCAGAAAAAAGGATGGAAGTTGGGTGAGGACAGATACTGACAAGGCTGAAACTTTTGCAAAACACCTAACGCCAATTCTAATGAAAACTTTACGAGAAGAAGAGGAAAAAATAATCTCATACGAATGAGTTAATGAAGTTAAGGCTATAATTCATAAAAACCTCAACCCAAGGAAAAGTACATGAAAAAAGCATTAATTGTCCTTACACAAATTTATAATGCAATACTTGGAAAGTCGAAAGTAGGACAAATCATAATGATTCCAAAACCTGGTAAACTGAGGGAGGTTTACATCATATAGACCCATTACACTTCTACCTATCTTGTCAAAGCTTTTTGAGAAGTTCTTCCTAAAGAGACTGCAGCCATTGCTTGATGAACTAAATATCCTTCCGAACACCAGTTTGGTTTTCATAAAAGACACGCAACAACTGAATAAATGCACAGGCTAGTGAAAATGATTAAGAACGCTTTGGAAGATAAAAAGTACTGCTTGGCTGCATTCTTGTGTGTTACACAAGCCTTCGTTAGAGTATGGTATCCAGGCTTACTATACAAACTTAAATCTAAATTTCTTACACTATACTATCAGGTATTCTTATCTTATACGTTATAGATCTTATCTTATACGTTGCTGTCAAATATAAAGGAGAAATAACTAACATATATCTGATAAAGTCAGGAGAAGACCTACCAACTACACCAAACACTTCTATAGCCACTTTTACAGATGATACCACGGTTATGGCAATAAACAAGGTACCAAGATATACATCTTAGAAGCTTCAATAAGTTCTAGATAAACTAGAAGAAGTGGCGCCTAAAAATCAATGAGGCAAAAATCATCTCAGAAAGCCTCTCAGACAGACTAGAAAATATCTTGGAATGAGACTTGACGGAAGACTACACTGGAAACAAAATAATTTTATGAAGAGAAAGGTTGAAACTTCAAACTAACCTTTAACAAGTTAACCATCTACAAAGTGATCCTCGAATCAGTTTGCAGTTAGAGCATACAACTCAGGGGTACCTGCGAGTATATCCATTATCGAAATACTTCAAAGATTCTAGTCCAAGATCCTGCGAATATTTACTGATGCTCCTTGCTTCGTGACAAATCAAACTTTACATCGCGATTTTACAAAAAGCATTTTCAAGTGAAGCCAAGAAGCCTTCTACCCTACAAGAGTATTTGAATAAAATGCTTTATGATACAGAAAACTAAGATTTATCCTATTTTCAAGGACTGGAAAAGAAATATTTAAAACATCTAATATATATCGAATATTTTTGCGTCGTCCTTTAAACAAGAAGATGATGAAATATGAGCTTCATATATTTCATTAGTCACAAAAGGCGAGGAATGAATCGTGTCGGCAGTCAAAGAACTAATAAAAATTGTTCTACATCGTAAGACACCGTTAGGTATCATCAGGAAAAAACCTCTGAAGTCAGTGCAAAGAAGAATAGATGATTGTGCGACTTTTCTAAAAATATGGTCTGTGTTAAAAGAGTGCGAAATCTCTATCGCAACTTGAAGTGCATCCCAACACCCTTGTTGAGTCAGCCTCATGGATAACAGCCAAAAGACGCATAAACTAAATCGCTATGATCCCTTAGTGATAAGCAATCGAATTTAAGATATAATTAAGATTATTCCACTATTCTAGTTATACAGAATCTAAGAATCTATACTAACTATAGAAAGTTTCTATACATGTTAGACCTTTAATGTAAGCGCTCTAACTGCTGATGTTTGGCAACTCGCTGCCTCGCCCTAAATATCGTAAAAGTTGCTTATTACATTTAAGAAGATTGCAAACATATGGGAGATAAAAAAAAAATATTTAAATAATGTGATTAAAAATTTAATTTGATTAAATAACTTTTGGAACGTCTCTCGTATGAGAGTTAAAAAAAATAAATCCTACAAATATACTATATTAAATTTTATCGATCGAACCCATAGAATAAACAACGTTTTTTTTCCATAGCATTTCTGGTCGATCGATAGAAGTGTGGGTCATACAAAAATCGATGCATTTTTTGTTGGCACATGGCTTTCTTGTTCAGGTTGAATTTTGAATTTGTTATTCGTTTCTTTAGTCGTATTAAGTTGTGTGATTTTAGTGAGACAGATTGCGACTGGCGTCTTTGCAAAAGTGGTAAGATTAATTGAATATTTTTAGTAATAACTCTAGTACCAGTTTTATGTCATGTATTAAATTTCATCCTTGTTATATCTGAATAACTTTTAAAACGTATACGTTTGTTTGAAGGTGAAGGTAAGGCAAACAACAAAATATCTGATTTGTTTAAAATATATCGTTATTTATTATAAATATGATGTTGAAAGTGAACTAAAACATTTTTCTGGTATGTATTTTTATAAATCACGATCAATATTTCGTAGTTCATTATCAATTGTAGTTTTGGGGAATTGCAGTCGCGCGGATCTAAATCGGGTTGATATGGGGGACGTGATGCTCCAACGAGAGTTTGCTTTGATTTTTCATTCTGTTTTATCTTTATAGGGTCAGTTCTAGAATGCAAGAATATACAAGGTATAAGCTATACTGGGAATAAAATTTGAAACGCTAGTTCTGTAGAACTGTGGAGATTTATTCCAAGAATAGCTTAGTGAGACAGACTGCGACTGGCGTCTTTGCAAAAGTGGTAAGATTAATTGAATATTTTTAGTAATAACTCTAGTACCAGTTTTATGTCATGTATTAAATTTCATCCTTGTTATATCTGAATAACTTTTAAAACGTATACGTTTGTTTGAAGGTGAAGGTAAGGCAAACAACAAAATATCTGATTTGTTTAAAATATATCGTTATTTATTACAAATATGATGTTGAAAGTGAACTAAAACACTTTTCTGGTATGTATTTTTATAAATCACGATCAATATTTCGTAGTTCATTATCAATTGTAGTTTTGGGGAATTGCAGTCGCGCGGATCTAAATCGGGTTGATATGGGGGACGTGATGCCTCAACGAGAGTTTTCTTTGATTTTTCATTCTGTTTTATCTTTATAGGGTCGGTTCTAGAATGCAAGAATATACCAGGTATAAGCTATACTGGGAATAAAATTTGAAACGCTAGTTCTGTAGAACTGTGGAGATTTATTCCAAGAATAGCTTAGTGAGACAGACTGCGACTGGCGCCTTTGCAAAAATGGTAAGATTAATTGAATATTTTTAGTAATAACTCTGGTACCAGTTTTATGTCATGTATTAAGTTTCATCCTTGTTATATCTGAATAACTTTTAAAACGTATACGTTTGTTTGAAGATGAAGGTAAGGCAAACAACAAAATATCTGATTTGTTTAAAATATATCGTTATTTATTATAAATATGATGTCGAAAGTGAACTAAAACTCTTTTCTGGTATGTATTTTTATAAATCACGATCAATATTTCGTAGTTCATTATCAATTGTAGTTTTGGGGAATTGCAGTCGCGCGGATCTAAATCGGGTTGATATGGGGGACGTGATGCTCCAACGAGCGTTTTCTTTGATTTTTCATTCTGTTTTATCTTTATAGGGTCAGTTCTAGAATGCAAGAATATACAAGGTATAAGCTATACTGGGAATAAAATTTGAAACGGCAGTTCTGTAGAACTGTGGAGATTTATTCCAAGTATAGCTTGTACTTGGTATATTCTTGCATTGTAGAATTACCCCCCTTAATATGATGTCGGGTGGATTTAGGAACGTCGGTAAGTTTCTTGGTGAGGTTGATAGATACGCGATGATCATGTGGAAGTTTTCAGGGATGGAATAAACCAGGATTACCGCTTCCAGGATTTGCTCGTCGTTTGCTGTACGGTGTGTCCCAGGATTAGTCCCACATTAATCTCATTACTTTCAGTTACGTAAAATCTTGATACTCATCATCCTATTAGATCTGGTTATAAGTTGTAAACGACATTGATTAAGCTTTAGTTTTGATCGTTAGTTCTTGGTCATCAGCTCCCGATGATGCTAACTTGTTTAGCGAAACGCGCTTCGAGAAATTTGAATACGTTTTTGTGTGTGTATGGAAAACTGATTATACGCTTTGTATGGAGCATGTTTATTAAAGAATGGCATAAAACATTTTCAAAAATTAATCAATATAAGATTTCGCGAAATACACATACATACACAAAAAGGGAAAAGGAAAAATCATGGAAGCAGCTGAAGAGAAAAAATGTTGGTAGGTTGTAATGGTCTGGCCCTAGTCATTGTAACCTGGCTAGAAACCGCTCTTGTGAGATGCCTGCTTGACGCTATGGTGGCGGTGAACTGAAACGATCAGAGGCACGTGGAGTACGGATGAAAGATATGTGTGTCTAAAATTAATCAACATAAGATTTACGCGAAATACACATATAGAAAAAAATATTCCGGATTGATCTTTTTATTCGCATTAAATAACTAAAATGATAGTGTGACACTTGCGCCATCCGTTATTTAGATATATTTGATTATGTAGACAGAAACTGAATTTTTGTGGTTTGCTTTTTATAATAGTTCGAATCGAGATACGAAAATTATATAGTGAATGTCAAATTTAATTACACAACTTGAAATGATTAACAATCATACGATGCAAGTTAACTTATACTATATTTTTCGTTTCTTATATACATTTTAATGGACTGCTTTATTATACAGTGACACATATAAAATAATATATACATAAATGTCTAAACAATGTGTTGTATCATTACTATAATTTGTATTCGTTATCAAAGTTAAGTGAAATGACGTGACGCTTTTATTTGTTTTACTGCAATAGTTGATAATATACAAAACGAGCACATTTATAAGTATATGTATCGTTAGTTTGTCATTACAACTAACAGGACCCTGGAGACATAAAATGCACCAATCATTCTTTTAAGTCTAATAATTTATTACTTTCTTTAAAAAGAAAAAGTTTTTTCAATAAAGGAATTGCATAAATTCGTACATAAAAATAGGTTCCAATATTTAAACCATTAATTTTATTAGCAAACCAAAACTAAGCTGAACTGTAAGGAGTAAAGTATATCTGAATAAATAGCAAATTATTCCGGGTATGAATAAGTTCGTTCTGTGAAAGCTCATGTTGTTTTGCCAAAATTTCATTTTATTTGGCATTTTCGAGAGTCGTAAGTTCGCTTAGGGCGAAAAGTTTAACTGACTCAGTTTAATTTCATTCGAAGCGTACAATACTTGAGAATTCTTCTTTCCTTGGATTCGGTTTTACTACTTTTATAATGATTTTGTTGCAATAATCCGGGTGTAGTTTCTGTTTCTTATTTTTTAGTCTCGTCGTTGGTTAGTCTAAATAATCTTGCCATTAACGTATTTGCGTTTGTACTTGTGATTGGTGATGGTATGATTATGCATTTAGATATAGGTTTGTGTATCGGTATTATATTAATTGTATATTCGAGATTTCGATTTGTTCATCACCGAAGAGGTAGGAAGTTTGTGTTATTTTTTTGCTTTTCGCGATGAAACGGTAATATTTATCGGTATTTAAAAGAAACTCACAAAAAGTTTTTGTCTCGAAAAAGTCCGAAATTATATGAATGATGGAATTTTTTCGTAGTTTACCTCATCTAATTGGTAAAATCGAGGTTCAACGCGTCAATAATGGGATTAACCAATTTTCGAGTTGCCCGCTTTGAGTGAAGAGTCCAACTGGACCTCTAGTTGGATAACACTTGAAAATGCTAAGCGAGATTTTGGCGAAACGTCGTAACTATTCACAAAATGAACAGATCAACAATCGGAATAATTTAGGAACATACATATATATATATATATATATATATATATATATATATATATATATATATATATATATATATATATATATATATATATATATATATATTCGTGACCGTTTAGTATTATTATTATTTTTTTATTTATTGGGATTTTCAGTCAGTGTAAATAAGTTTTAATTTTTTATTGTTTTATTTACGTTTCGATTTTACAACAAACCATCATCAGAATACTTCAATATCAATTAAACAATTAATTGTTTGAATTTTTTAAGTAATATGTGTCAATTTTTTATAAAATTTTTGAATTAAATTAATTTTAATTTTAATTTTTATTAATTTTTGAAATTAATTTAAAAATTTTATAAAAAATTGACACATTACTTAAAAAATTCAAAAAATTAATTGTTTAATTGATATTGAAGTATTCTGATGATGGTCCGTTGTAGAATCGAAACGTAAATAAAACAATAAAAAATTAAAACTTATTTACACTGACCGAAAATCCCAATAAATAAAAAAATAATATATATATATATATATATATATATATATATATATATATATATATATATATATATATATATATATATATATATATATTAAATCCTGATATAAAATGAATATATAATCCTGAACGTTTATAATATTATTATTCTTATTTTGGATTTTCGGCCAAATTAATAAATTATAATGTTTTTATTATTATATTTACGTTTCGGTTTATTTATAAACCATCCCCAGAACAAATCTACAATACATATTGTTTTCACAAAAAATATAAATTCACATTCAAAAACTTCCCAACTATATCTTATTTAAAAATTAATTTTCCAATTTTTTTTAAATGAAATATCACATTTTATAAAACCTTCAGTTGACACACAGTCAATTTGACAAATTTTACAAATTCGCCACCTTTATATTCATTTTTATTATAACCTAAGAATTTTAAATTTTTCACTGGTATTAGATGGTAAAAATATTAATTAAAAGTTATTATTTAATTATTTCATTATATAATGAATACAACTTTAATTTTAATAATGTAAAAATTTTAGATTTTGGAAAACAATAAAAAATATATATAAAGGAAATTATTTATATAAAAAAAAAACAAATAGTAACATTAATTTCAGAAACGATACAGATAATTTAAGTTGTGTATATAATGACATTATTAAATAATAAATTTCCATTCATATTTTTTTTGCATTTAATACCACTACAAGTGAAAAATTCAAAATTGTTAGATTATAATAAAAAAAGTAAATAAAGGGTTTGTAAAAAATGGCAACCTGAGTGTGTGTCAACTGAAGGTTTGATAAAATTTCATATTTCATTTAAAAAAAATTACAAAATTAATTTTTAAGTAAGATATCGTTTGTAAGTTTTTGAATGTGAATTTATATTGTTTATGAAAGCGATTGTATGTATTGTAGATTAGTTTTGAGGGTGGTTTATAAATAAACCGAAAAGTAAACAGAATAATAAAAAAATTATGCAATTCCTTAGTTCTCAATACAGATATAACGAAAAAAAATATATATATTGGTCTGTGTATAACGGACATCACAACGCGATAGTGCTTACCTAAAATTATATTCACAGAATTTAGTTACAATTTATTTAGTTGTTTACTTTAATCTATACATGAAGTATAGTATCGAATATGCTGCTATTTGCATATGGAATTAGTATGTGTTTTATCCATGTAGAGTAACGACTATATTATGATAAATTCTATTACATTAAATTGTGTTTACAACATAAAATACAGCTTTTAGGTATTATTTACCTAAATACTAATACCGGTTGTTTTTCATTCGACGTTTAGTGTTACTATAACCTAATATGAACTGAAGACTGTTTCAGTGATAGAACTCGTCATTTTCTCCATGTACAGTGCTTTCATTTCAAAAGTAGCCAGTTTCAAAATTTCTTTTAACAATGAAAATTACCTCTAGACAAAAAACACCTCAATTTTGAAATTGAAAGGAAAGTACCGCTATGTTTTATGTCTCACCTATAGTCACCTCTACCTAAGAATTTTAAATGGCAACTCCCTATCTGGCAAGACATCGTTATAAAGGGCTTAAAAAATCCTAATTAAACTGCGTTTACAAAACTGAAATCGGTCGATTTGTTCTCGTTCTCGAAAAATAAATTAAAAAAAATATTTTACGGAATCGCAGCATTGTGTTGACGATGTTTGTTTTAATTTTTTTTTACGCACATCATTTTTCTTTTCCTAATATAAAAAGTAAGATAAGATACTTTTTATTTTAACTCGTCGCTCATTTGTGTTTTAATGCACACTTTATTCTTCATTGCAGCAAAAATTAAAAACATTTTTATCAGAAGTGCCGATCTTCACCTACTTGTGAGGAGGTGTCAGTTGCAGTGACAGTGACGGAATGATGTATACTAAACAAGAGAAAATTGAAATTGTTTTTATTTATGGCGCTGAAGATAGATGTGCTTGCAAACCAGCCCCATGTCATCCGTAAAAAAATATAGGACATCAAATACATAATAAAAATTGTTGAAAAATTTGAAGATACTGGGTCCGTGTGTAACAAAATGAGTAAGCAGTCGAGAGTTCTTAATGAACCCACACAGATTGAAATTTTAAACCATTTCGCAGTTGGTCCAACCACTTCAATTCCAAAAATCGCTAAATTAGTAAATATTTCTATTGGTTCCATACATACATGTAATTTTTTTAAATAAAACAAGTTCTTTCCTTACAAATTTAGTATTCTTCAGCTGTTCAGCGAATATGATTATGACAGAAGGATTCAGTTTTGTGAAATAATGACTGGGATAATCCGAAATGATCCCAATGTAATAAAGAATATTTGTTGAACTGACGAAGCAACATTTTCCTTAATGGCTTTGTAAATCCACATGTGTTTCGAGAGGATCATACGCAATTTCCGCAAAAGATTAACCTTTGGGCTGCAATTCTGGGGAATGAGATAATAGGTTCGACTTTTATTGAAGAAAATTTAACCGGTGAATTTCATTTTAAACTTATTGGAAAACGAAATCGATCCACTCCTAATACAGTGTTTGGAAAACCAAATCGATGAAAAAGATAACCCACTGTTGGATGAACAACATTTATACTTTCAAGATGATGGCGCACCACCACCACACTACGCGTTCGACAATGCCTGGATCAAAAGTTTCCTAACAAATGTAGGTTTATTTTTTTCTTTATTTGGGTTTTTTCGCTACGATCTAAAACTCAAAAAATATCAAAAGTATCTGTTCTTATGTAAATAAAGAATCACTGGGTAAAAACAAAAAAACCAAACGGATACAAATTTCTCAGTGATTCTTTTTTGTAATAAATTTGCCTAACGAACAAAAGTTTAAAAATATAAAAATGTTCTTAAAAAATATACGAACTTTTAACGTTAACGTTTCTATATTTTCAGAATTTATAAAAATTAATATAATTTATTTTTAGATTCGTTTTGAAAACGGGAGGAGACTACTTCCCGAAACGTTAACATTAAAAGTTTGTATATTTTTTAGAACATTTTTATATTTTTAAAATTTTGTTCGTTACGTACATTTATTACAAAAAAGAACCACTGAAAAATTTGTCTCCAACTAAATTTGTAAGTAAAGAACTTGTTTTACTTTAAAACATTATATCTAAAACTCAAAAAATATAAAAAATATCTGTTCTTATGTAAATAAAGAATCACTGGGTAAAAACAAAAAAACCAAACGGATACAAATTTCTCAGTGATTCTTTTTTGTAATAAATTTGCCTAACGAACAAAATTTTAAAAATATAAAAATGTTTTTAAAAAATATACGAACTTTTAACGTTAACGTTTCTATATTTTCAGAATTTATAAAAATTAATATAATTTATTTTTAGATTCGTTTTGAAAACGGGAGGAGACTACTTCCCGAAACGTTGACATTAAAAGTTTGTATATTTTTTAGAACATTTTTATATTTTTAAAATTTTGTTCGTTAGGTACATTTATTACAAAAAAGAACCACTGAAAAATTTGTCTCCAACTAAATTTGTAAGTAAAGAACTTGTTTTACTTTAAAACATTATATATAAAACTCAAAAAATATAAAAAATATCTGTTCTTATGTAAATAAAGAATCACTGGGTAAAAACAAAAAAACAAACGGAGACAAATTTCTCAGTGATTGTTTTTTGGAATAAATTTGCCTAACGAACAAAATTTTAAAAATATAAAAATGTTTTTAAAAAATATACGAACTTTTAACGTTAACGTTTCTATATTTTCAGAATTTATAAAAATTAATATAATTTATTTTTAGATTCGTTTTGAAAACGGGAGGAGACTACTTCCCGAAACGTTAACATTAATAGTTTGTATATTTTTTAGAACATTTTTTGTTTAAAACAAATGTTTAGAACAAATTTTGTTCGTTAGGTACATTTATTACAAAAAAGAACCACTGAAAAATTTGTCTCCAACTAAATTTGTAAGTAAAGAACTTGTTTTACTTTAAAACATTATATCTAAAACTCAAAAAATATAAAAAATATATGTTCTTATGTAAATAAAGAATCACTGGGTAAAAACAAAAAAACCAAACGGAGACAAATTTCTCAGTGATTGTTTTTTGGAATAAATTTGCCTAACGAGCAAAATTTTAAAAATAAAAAAATGTTCCTAAAAAATATACAAACTTTTAACGTTAACGTTTCTATATTTTCAGAATTTATAGAAATTAATATAATATTTCTTGATTCGTTTTTCAAACGGGAGGAGAATACTTCCCGAAACGTTAACGTTAAACGTTTGTATATTTTTGTACAACATTTAAACAAAACAACAACAAAAAAGAATAACTGATAAATTTATCTTCGTTTGGTTTTTTGTTTTTACCCGGTGATAGTTTTTTTATATAAGAACAGATATTTTTTATATTTTTTGAGTTTAGATCGTGGCGAAAAACTCAAATAAAGAAAAATTTATATGAACACGCCACAATCATTCAGACATTACATACATGTAGGTTAATTAATAAGGACATCTTTTAAAACGTTCGAAAAGAACTCGAGAACAGATTGTTTATTGTTTAGCTAACAGTGCTTGACATACCACTGTGCACTTAATAAAGTAAATTATTAAATCGTCTTTTTAAAAGTATAATTATTTCATTCATTTATTTTTGTGTTTTGGTTAAAACATTTTCACTCGCACGTAAAATGCTACTTACCATACCATTTACCATTTGTCCATAGTCATAAACTATTATTTTTCCCTCTATTACGACAACGAATCAATCGATTTCAGTTTTGTAAACGCAGTTTAATTAACATTTTCAAAACCTATAAAATGATATGTTACAAGATAGGGGTTGCTTTTTTTAGTTTTTTTTTTAAATTTTAATTTAAATTTTTTTATTTTTATTTTTAAGCACAGATGGCTGGAGGTAAGGACGTGAAACAAAAAAATATAACGGACATTGGTTTTGAACTTTTCGCTAGATGTCAAAATTGACCTGTTTTTAGTCTATAGCAAATTTTCATTGCTAAAACAATAATGAGGGTGGCTACTTTTGAAATGAAAATACTGTATACTAAACTTGATACTTAGTTTTATTTTTGTCAGGAAACTAATGGAGTTTGCATAGTCAGTTCAAAAAATACTGGCTTTTTTTGGACAAAGATTTTTATAAAAATATGAAACAAAGCCCAGGCTCTGAAAGTAATTTTCTGGAAAGCTTATAATTTATGCTTGGTGGCATTTTCCAGTAGTATTTTAAAAACTAGGGACAATATTTTACTGAATATTCAAATTAAAAAAGCTGCTATGCCACGACGAGTTCCTGTTATATATATATGTTCCCCAGTTCCTGTTATATATATTAATCCCTACAGGAAACATCTGAGGGTTCTCGAGAAAACTATAATGGGAATCAAAGGTTGACATAAAAAATCATGTAAGGAATTTCTCGGTGGAACTTGACCAGGTTGGACGACTGTCGTTTATAAAAGTGTATATTTGGTAAACTTGGGCCTCCTTGCCAACCTTCACGTCAGAAACTTTGTTACAAAGATGTTCTCTATGAGCGTTATTGCTAGTTATCAATGCGAGGTGATTGCCTTTAACAGAACCAAACGGAGACAACTAGTTCATCAGTACCAGCAACCGATGTCTAGAAATAGATACCTCTTGCCTCCCGGCCAGTACGAATGTGTAAAATAGATCTCTTCAGCCCCAGAACACTCATTCGACTAGTGGTCACGTGGGTTCTCACACAGAAAACAGCGTTTTGGAAATAGCCAAATATCGCATGGAGATAAATCAGGTGAATAAGGCTAACTGACGGATAGTAGCACCACACGAAGAAACAGAAGTGTATGTATTATGTTTCTTTATAAGAACAAACATAGGAGGCTTCAGTGGTATAAAGCTCTAAAGGAGTGCCCTGGAGAGAACAGATAATAGTGTGCGAAGTGAAGGAAACCTATCAGACAAATTTGCGGTTAGAGTCTGTTTAACTTAGTATTAGAAAAAGTTATCGTCAAGTACCGCTACAACTGTTTTTGAATATTAGTCAGAAACAAAGTGTCAGAGTCAACAATAGCATACTTTAACCCCACCACGGTCAAAAAAAGTCAGAATGAGTAAATCAAAAGTCAAAAGCATACTGATTTGCTTCTTTAATAACCAGGGGATCGTCCATAGGGACTTTTGCCTCATGACTAAAAGATAAACGAGAAGATGTGATTCAAAGACTTCGAAAACGTCATTCGTGTGAGATCGGGCATCAAGAATACCTGGGTGGTGCTACGAAAGTGCTACTGATTACCTAGTAACTCTAGGGAGGTCAAAGTCACACTGAAGGTATTGCACCCTTAGATGTATTACTTTATTTATACACCTTGCACCTCCGTTTTCCGCATCTCATACATATAAGAATTTCATTTCAAAATAAAGTATAAATCACGGTGAGGATACGTCCAGGTTGGATTAATATATAAAATAGTATGGCCGAATGTCATAATTATCAGGTGTGGGTGTAATATTTCCAAAATTTTATAAGAAATGGCGCTAGTAACAGGGATTGATTCATAGTAAAAAAGCTAATATTTAAATGATTTCGAGTTAGCGTCATATTTTTTTCGTGTGGTAAACATGTCGAGTTTCGTAAACGTGGTAAACATGTCGAGACAATGTTCCAATGCACGACGCTTGTGGGCGTTGGATTAGATGATTCAAAAGCGGACATTTTGACTTGAAAGACAAAGAACGCCCAAGTCAACCGAAACAAATTGTTGGAAGACGACTATATGTCAATTCAACAACAAATGGCAGATAGATTAAATGTTGCTCGCCGAACCATTCGTGATCGTCTACGTCGAGAACCCAAAACGCAGAATTATGGGTTGATCCAGGGCAGCTATCAATATCGACCGCAAAATTGAATGGCTTTGGAAAGAAGACAATGATGTGCATTTGGTGAGATCAGAAGGGTGTCGTATACCATGAGCTTCTGAAACCAGGTGAAACAGTTAATACCGTTCGCTACCGCCAATAAATGGTTAATTTGAACCTTGCAATGATCGAAAAGCGACCAAAATAGGCTGTATCATGACAACACCCCATCGCACACACCAAAAGCGGTCAGATACATCATCTCTGCACTTTTTGGCTGGCAACACCGTCGTACTCACCAGACTTGGCCCCTTCCGACTACCACTTGTATTCATCGATATCTCACGCCCTTTCCATGAAACACTTCAACAATTACGACGCGATATCGAAAATATTAATACTTATATTAAGATAATACTTATCATCGCAACTTTCGGTTTTTTAATAGCAATCGCATCTTTCATCAAAAACTCCTAAACCCTTAATTTGAAAAATTTGAGCTATACATAATCTTAAAGGGAATTGAATTCTCTACAAAAAAGGTTTCCTTATAAATTTACGTTAAACAAGCTGTTTCCATGTAATCGTGCCTTGAACATTGATCTTTTTTTACAATTTTATTTTTTAAATTTGAAATTTTGTAACTAGTGAACGAATCAATATTTGAAAAAAATACAATACTTATTGTTAATGGAGGAAAATGAAAAAATCGATAAATTACTTTTAAATTCAACTTTAACCTTGAATAACTTTGGGAAAAGTGAATTTAGCGAAAACTGTCAAGATATCTTTTTTATAGCGCATTCAATTTCCTTTAGGAATAAGTATTGTATTTTTTCAAATATTGATTCGTTCATTAGTTATAAAAGTTCAAGTTACATTTATTCTTAAAGGAGGAAAATGAGGGTTAACGCAAAAAATCGATAAATTACTTTTTAAATTCAACTTTAACCTTGAATAACTTTGGAAGAAGTGAATTTAGCGAAAAATATTAAGATATCTTTTTTATAGCGTATTCAATTTCCTTTAAGAATAAGTATTGTGTTTTTTCAAATATTGATTCATTCATTAGTTACAAAAGTTCAAGTTACACTTATTTTTAAAGGAGGAAAATGAGGTTTAACGCAAAAAAATCGATAAATTACTTTTAAATTCAACTTTAACCTTTAATAATTTTGGGAAAAGTGAATTTAGCGAAAAATGTTAAGATATCTTTTTTATGGCGAATTCAATTTCCTTTAGGAATAAGTGTTGTATTTTTTCAAATATTGATTCGTTCATTAATTACAAAAGTTCAAGTTACACTTATTTTTAAAGGAGGAAAATGAGGGTTAACGCAAAAAAATCGATAAATTACTTTTAAATTCAACTTTAACCTTGAATAACTTTGGAAGAAGTGAATTTAGCGAAAAATGTTAAGATACCTTTTTTATAGCGAATTCAATTTCCTTTAGGAATAAGTATTGTATTTTTTCAAATATTGATTCGTTCATAAGTTATAAAAGTTCAAGTTACATTTATTCTTAAAGGAGGAAAATGAGGGTTAACGCAAAAAATCGATAAATTACTTTTAAATTCAACTTTAACCTCGAATAACTTTGGAAGAAGTGAATTTAGCGAAAAATATTAAGATATCTTTTTTATAGCGTATTCAATTTCCTTTAAGAATAAGTATTGTGTTTTTTCAAATATTGATTCGTTCATTAGTTACAAAAGTTCAAGTTACACTTATTTTTAAAGGAGGAAAATGAGGGTTAACGCAAAAAAATCGATAAATTACTTTTAAATTCAACTTTAATCTTGAATAACTTTGGAAGAAGTGAATTTAGCGAAAAATGTTAAGATATCTTTTTTATAGCGAATTCAATTTCCTTTAAGAATAAGTGTTCTAATTTTTCAAATATTGATTCGTTCTTTAATTACAAAAGTTCAAGTTACACTTATTCTTAAAGGAGCAAAATGAGGGTTAACGCAAAAAAATCGATAAATTACTTTTAAATTCAACTTTAACCTTGAATAACTTTGGGAAAAGTGAATTTAGCGAAAACTGTTAAGATATCTTTTTTATAGCGAATTCAATTTCCTTTAAGAATAAGTGTTGTATTTTTCCAAATATTGATTCGTTTATTAATTACAAAAGTTCAAGTTACACTTATTTTTAAAGGAGGAAAATGAGGGTTAACGCAAAAAAATCGATAAATTACTTTTAAATTCAACTTTAACCTTAAATAACTTTGGAAGAAGTGAATTTAGCGAAAATGTTAAGATATCTTTTTTATAGCGAATTCAATTTCCTTTAAGAATAAGTATTGTATTTTTTAAAATATTGATTCGTTCATTAGTTACAAATTTTCAAAGTTGAAAAGTAAAATTGTAAAAACAGATCCATGTTCAAGGCACGATTACATGGAAACGGCTTGTTTGACGTAAATTTATAACGAGACCTTTTTTGTCGAGAATTCAATTCCCTTCAAGAATATGTATCGCTCAAATTTTTCAAATTGATGGTTTCGGAGTTTTGGACGAAAGATGTGATTGCTATTAAAAAACCGAAAATCGCGATGAGACACTTTTTAATATAAGTATTAAGGGCTCTAACTTTTACAATATTTCTTTTGTCTTCACAAATAATATTTTCGGTATCCCTTTCAGAAGAAAAATGGTCGTTTTTGTTTGGCCCAGTCTAATGATGACTAGACCACCTCAAATTATATACCATTTTTCTGGGTTTTCATCCACAAATTGCGAGAAAGATGGGGAAAATGTGTAGCTAGCGATGTTATACCATTTTTTACCTTTCTTCCAAATTAACCATATTCTTTAAGAAATAATTAAAAAGAATCACCACACCTGATGATTATATATTTAAAAATTACACAATTTAAGAATCTAAAATAAATAATTTCCTGGCTTTTGATTATTTAATGAACACACCTCAAATTTATCAATTCATTATACTGATATGGAGCCGCAATCTACTACAATTGATTGGAACATACACATATAAATATGCAAGTAACAGCATTTACTAGAATGCACCATTATTAATCGTGTTACCAGTTCAATAACAAAAAAGACGATTAGAAAAACTTTACAAATTCATCGACACTGCGCACTAGAAACAACACTGGGCGATCCGGGATTAGTTCAGTTTGAGCAACAGTGATCGCAAATCACAAATAAACATCTTGTTGTCACACTCTCAGTTCCTCCATGTTCGTATTCTGTTTTGCATTCATTTGAGTGTTCTTTTTCGTTAAGGTACCGGTATTTATTAACTGTATGCTATGCGTTGACAGTAACGGTTGGTTTTCCTGAACGCTTCGCGAACTTAACGTGTTCACGTTGGCCTTACTGATTTTCGGTGGAGGAGGTGCGTGTCGTGGAAGAGTGGTGTTGTTTTGCGGCAGATCCGCAAATTCTGGCGGTGGAAGTTGATGATGGGAGTGATGGTGACCTAATATCGTCGCCGGATCACCTTTAACGCCGATTATGCTCGATTCAAGATCGCCGCAGATGTTGTTGGGCATCTGACCGTTTTCGTTTCTTTTTTTGGGTTGATGGGCGCCGTTTTCGTTCATTCGCGTTTTGTCTCGTTGATAATACACTCCCGCAAATATTAACACGTTTAAAATTAACAAGGAACAACCAATTGCTATTGTTACGCTTAAGGCAGTGGAGTATGCGGCGAAACCATCTTCAACAGGGTGTTGTGTTGTACTTAGGCCACCTAGAAAAGAAAACAAAATATGTTATTGTTGCATGTTTCGATATTCTTTGTGTGTTTAATATTTAAAAATCCTTGAAATTTGTAATAAAAAGCTTCTTTTAAACATGTATCCAAAATGCTATTGCTGCCATCTTTGCGGAAAATACGTCATAACTTTTTCAAATTTTCTTGAAGAAGTAGCAACGTCCTCTTTAGTAATGCTTCGATAACCTCTCTAAGATTTTTTTATTTGTTTAATAATATCAAAGTAGTGTCAACCAGTTTTACGTTTAGTATAATACAGGGTGTCCCAAAAAATGTATACACACTTTGCCTGGTTCTAAAATTAGTATTTATTTTCGGACAGTTTATTTTAGGGTTTCAAAAAAAAGCTAAAGGAACAGCCTTTATTTTGACTAACGCTAGTTTTGAAACTATTCACCGTCATGGTCCAGGAATTGCTGATAACGAGAAGCAATGGAATCGCACATATGGAGAATCATTTCCATCGGTATTTATACGCATTCTCTCAATCGCTACTCTTACTTCATCGACTGTTGCCGGTTTTGTCTTATAAATCTTGCCTTTACTGTATCCCCATAAAAAAAGTCGAGCGGCGTAAGGTCAGGTGAACGTGCGAGATATTCAATCCAACCTCTTCGTCCAATCCATCTGTTCGGTAGAGTTTCGTCAAGATAAGCCCTTACGTCATGATGACAATGTGGAGGTGCACCATCTTGTTGAAAATAAAAGTTCCCACGCTTCCCGAATGCGTGGGATCACTGAATGATTTATCAGAAATGAAAGTGTGTGTAATTTTTTTTGGGACACCCTGTGTATCAAACTATACGGGGGTTGCGATTTATGTATTCGGAATTAGCAACAATGGTGTCCAATTTTTCTATTGGAACCTTCGGTGTAAAACTCTAAACTCAAAGAGATTTACCGCTAAACATCGAATGACTTTTTTCAAGTTCTCGATGCACGTTTCGCTAACCATGTTAACATCATCAGGATATGATTTAAGCTTATTAAATTAAATCATCTCCTGATAATGCTAAAATGGTTAGCGAAACGTGAGTTGAAAACTTAAAACAAAGAAAAAAAGTATTGTGTTTAGTGGTAAATCTCTTTGAGTTTAATAAAAATATAATTTAATATTATAAATCTATGGCCATGAAAATATCCACAGCAGGTATATTATCAGAATTAGCCTTTATGAACCCTTTGTCACACATTACTTAACCAAATTAATTACCAACATTATTTTATTTTGCACTTAACCAACAATAATTTTAACAGTATATATACAAGTAGAAGCCGTCGAAGTACTGACGTGAAAACACTTTATCATAACGACGTCACAGACATGACGTAGGTAAGTGATTTTTTTAATTTTATAAATTTTAATTCATTTCTAATTTATTGTAAAAAAATTGAGTTTTGTATCGATTATCAATATTATTTATGATAAAGTTTTAAAATAAAGTAAAAAAATCGATATTTATTTTTTACTCAAAAACCCAATTAAATTCCTAAATGCGGGGCCATCGATTGACATGCCCCACTCGCCCCATGCCGTTCATTGTTGTTGTGCTTGCGCAGTGAGGCAATGAAATAGAACCTTTCTATGGGATACCTTGTATCGCGCAGGCGCAGTACTGTGGAAAATAAAGTAAGAATAAGCTTCTGTCACATTAACATAAATTAATGTGCAAAATGGAAGCCAGAATATCCTCCCAATTGACTTTTAAGAGAATTATCTGTCGGAAAACTGCAAGCGCTGTAGAATATTTAAATAAACAAAGTTACACCACTGATAAGTAAACTTACCCAGTTCCTCAACTCTCTCGGTAGAATCAGCTGAGCTAATTGTGGCTAAAAGTGAAGTTCCGTTACCAGACAGTGTCCTAAACTCTGGACTTTCGGTGGTTGGTAGCTTACGGGGATTGAGGGACGGAAGTTTTGGAGGGGGTTCGTCGTCATCCGCCAGTTCGTGATGGGAGGCAGGAACGTCATCTCCTCCAGGTTTGTGAAGGTCAGGCACCAAATTTAGCCAAAATGATAGACGGTGAGCACGATAGTGATTTTTTAATTTAGGTTTAGTATCTGAAATAATATTGTATTATCAAACTATATAATAACTAAAAGAGAAGCAAAATTCTGTCTACTTAATCGTAATCATTATCAATATATAATGACTAGACGAACCGTGACTCGTTCAAACATTAGGAGGAAACATTAATCCACATCTTAAGATTGTTGATTGATTAAGTTAAGCTCGGAACTCAGGTTAAGCTAATCATAGACATAGACTTTAGTCAGGTTTTTAAGATAGCCCTCTGAATACTACTTGTTTTACCTGAAAATGTGCCACGAAACGGGCTGGATTTGTGCGGTATGGGGGCCTCTTGTTGACCCAGGAAGTTGCGGGAATGTTTTGGCCTTTATGGAAAGGGGGATATTTTTTGCAATTGAAGTCCATGTGAACTTCATGGAGGTTGGTTTTGATGACTTTTACCTCAACCGAAAATGGAGACGGGTTTGCCAAAATGCCGGTTGAGCCGATCGGTCAACCTGTAATCCAGACAATAGGTGGCGTTACCGCCGCTTTTAGACGCAGTTCAAAGAAGTCAAAAACTGCATGTATAAGCCATCCGACGAGAAGTCGGCGAAAGTATAGGTTGTTTGACTGTGGATAGGGTCTTCCTATGCTTGACGAGAGAGCATATGTCGGTAGCCTTAGATATCACCAACAGATGAAACATGTGCCCTCCAACATAAGGGATATGTGATGCTCAGTCCCTGTCAAGCAACTAATAGAATGGTCAATCTCGCGGAGACGCAGGTTGTTGTATGTTCCACATATATATATATATATATATATATATATATATATATATATATATATATATATATATATATATATATATATATATATATATATATATATATACGAGGTATATTTTTTAAATAAGGTCCATTTTTTAGTAAGAAGAAACATACTATAAATATTAAAATATATTTATCCCATCCTATCCTATTTTTATTCAAACATTTATCATACCGCTCAGCAAGTTTTTGAATTCCCACGTCAAAGAAATCTGCCGCCTGTGAAGAAGCCCAATCCATGATTGCAATTTTAACTTCTTCGCCGTCGTTGAACCGTTTACCATCAAGGAATTCCTTTAAATACCGAAGCAAGTTAATATCACTGGGTGCAAGCTCTGGACTGTAAGGTGGATGATCCAGTTCCTCCCATCCAAAAGACCTGATTAGACCTGTTGTTCGTGCAGAAACATGTGGCCTTGCATTATCATGAAGCAACATCATATCGGAAGACAGTAGGCCATACCGCTTGTTTTGTATGGCACGCTGGAGTTTTCTCAAGGTGACACAATACGCATCAGAATTGATTGTTGGGCCTCTAGGCATAAAATCCACCAATAATATTTCTTTCCTGTCCGAAAAGACAGTTGGCATGATCTTTTGTGCTGAAATTCTTTGTCTAGCTTTCACTCTGGTTGGCGACGATGTGTGTGGCCATTCCATTGACTATTGTTTGAACTCAGGAGTCATGTAAGACACCCAAGTCTTATCTACGGTAACGATGAGGTTTAACAATTCATCCTCTTCTACATTTTATCGAGTGAAAAACGATAAAGCACACCCCAATCTCTTCGTTTTGTGATCGGCAGAAAGCAGTCTTGGATTCCACCGAGAACACAATTTTCAATATTTCAATTTCTCCGAAACAATGATGTACAAAAACTGACCTTGAAACCTGTGGAAATTCACTTGATAACTTTGAAATCGCGAATCGTCTGTTCTCTCGAATTTTATTGTCCACATCACGAACCAAATCTTCAGAAATCCGAGAAGGTCAGCTAGAGCGTGTCTTATCATGCACATTAACCCGCTCGTCGTTGAACATTCGCACCCACTTTCGAACTTGACTGTCAATCCCCGCGATCGTGATCTAACAGCGAATTTCCGCTACTCAGTTTTCTTAAATATTATAAACTTCTACAGCTCAGCACACAGACCGACGATACGGCTGCAAATGGCGTCTAAACGCGCATAAGACTTGCTGGGAGAAGCGGCAATTGCGCGTCATCCATACTCTCATTCAAAAACGGGCCTTATTTAAAAAATACCCCTCGTATATATAATAATTTTATATATTATTAACTTATTATTTTGTAGATGATGTTTGTTTATATAGATGATGATTTAAGATATTAATCTCCTGATGATGCTAATATGTTTAGAAGTTGATTTGATGTTTAGTGGTAAATTTCTTCGAGTGTAGTGTTTCGCAATGAAGGAATAGAAGAATTGAAACGTTTTTCAATTGATGTATTGAAAAAAACTTAATTTAATTGATATATGTAATTTTTATTAGAGCTTTTTATACAAAATATATTGCTTAGTATTCTACTTTGTTGTCCTTATATCATTCATTGTTTACCTATTTTCATCCAGGCCTCAAATTTGTCGTAGTCATAAATACCAATTTCACCTAAACTTTAATACGGGATTAATTTTTCATAAACGTTCCTTGTTTCCTAGCTTTTTGAAGCTCTATTATTTGGGGATAAAATATTCGTGCAACTACCTTCATGCTTCGTCCACGCTGTGAATAATTTAGCTGCGAGTGATACACTTTGGGAACAAGCAACTGGCTTAGAATTTTAAGCGGGACTTCCTAGTTTCATTTTTCCTCGTCTGCCTATATTTTTTATAATGCTCTTTGGATAATTAATTTCAAGTCACAATTTGCTTCGAAAAGAAAACTTAACCTGATTATCTCTGTGCATTTTTATAA
The DNA here is from genome assembly GCA_031761425.1 of Cosmopolites sordidus. Taxonomy (NCBI): domain Eukaryota; kingdom Metazoa; phylum Arthropoda; class Insecta; order Coleoptera; family Curculionidae; genus Cosmopolites; species Cosmopolites sordidus. The sequence goes on along the minus strand of JARFXV010000459.1, from coordinate 945,869 downwards.
AAAACGATAATTTTATAAATTCTTTCAACGTGATGTTTTTCTTATAGTGTTATTTTTTTTTGTTAGTGGTATGTTATAGGATTAGATGTTATTTATCAATCAATTTATGTCAGGTATTCATATATCAGAATATTAACTAATTTTAGTTTTATTAATAATAAATATTTTTCGTTACGCCTACAAATATACCGTGTGTCCCAGCCAAATGGAATAAATTCGTTAATAAATAAATGGGGGCGTGTTCGTAAAAATGCTCGAACACGTCGATTGGTATTTTTAGATGCGCATTTTTTTCAACAAAAATTTTTTTATACAGGGTGTGTCATGTAACAGTGGTCAATACCAACTTTCTTATTTTAAATACAACACCCTGTATATTATTTAATTTTTGGATTCTTCAGGAAGTTCTAGACATATTTCATGTAAAATATCCTAGACTTATCTTCAAATGTTTCGGAAATATTAAGTAATTCTTCGAACATTATCAGCAAATAGGCAAAGATAAAATATCAGGTTTTCAAAGGTAGGTATTTGTTGTATGAAACGTCAAAAAAATCAACGTGCCTTTTAAATTAGTTTTCTTTGACGTGTGTGATTCATTTGATTTAAACATGGTGTATTTATCAGAGAGTCATAAAATAACTATCTTAATGATGATAGGTTATGGAGATAGGACACGAACTCAAGCCGAAGTTATTCGTCTCTTTAGGGAAAAATATCCTGACTTACCACACATATCCCAAGGAACAGTAAGTAAAGTTGAAAAACAATTTAGAGAACTGGGACACGTGAGACAAATTAAGAAGGAAGCAGTGTCGTTGACCGATAACAAAAAATTGGATGTAATGCTTGCATTCCACATACCTCAACTCGACAAGTTGCCTTGGAAAACAATGTTGGTCACTCTTCGGTTGCCAGAATATTGAAATAGAATAAAATGCATCCGTATAAGCTACAGCCTACTCAAGAGCTTAGTGAAGACGACTTGGACAGGAGAATGGAGTTTTGCGAACAAATGATGCACAGAATAGACAACAACCTTCTGAGAGTGGAAAACGTTTTATTTTCTGATGAATCTACTTTTACTCTTCATGGGCATGTCAATCACCAGAACTGTCGTTATTGGTCGAGAGAAAGTCCTCACTAAATGCGGGAAATTCACACACAAAGACCTGAAAAGATTAATGTCTGGGCAGGTATTATAGGAGATCAAATAATTGGTCCAATATTTCTCGGTCAATAGTTAAATGGAGTAAATTACTTAGACTTTCTCCAAAATCAGCTCATTCCAAATCTTATAAATTTGTACCCTAATAGAAGAAGTTCTCAATTGCTAGCCGACACAATTTGGTTCCAACAACATGGAGCACCCCCCCATTATCAAGTTAATGTGCGGTAGTACCTCGATAATGTGTTTCCAAATCGATGGATTGGGAGGAGAGGGCCACTAGAATGGCCACCAAGGTCCCCGGACCTCACTCCGTTGGATTTTTTTTTATGGGGATATCTCAAAAGCGTCGTATACAAAACCAAGCCACAAGATCTGAATGATTTAAGAGGACGCATTACCGACAGCATTAGGTCAATTACGCCACAAACATTAAATAATGTCAGGAATCAGTTTTACTTGAGGTTGGGGTGTTGCCAGGACGTCCAGGGTTCACAATTCGAGTATTTGTTACATTAAATGTTTTAAATAAAAAATGTATACAAAAACTAAATAGTCTTGAAATTTCCACAATTTTGTTTACAGTGTTAAAAAAAGTGTAGTTGCGCATTTTTTCCAACGAAAACCTTTCATACAGGGTGTGTCATGTAACAGAGGCCAATACCATCTTTCTATTGTGTGTTGTAGCGAATTTCTGTAATCAAATAATTTTCAAAAAAAAATAATCAAAAAAATCATTTAATTTTTGCAATAAATCTGAAAGACTTAATATTTCCGAAACAGTTGAAGATAAGTCTAGGATATTTTACATGAAATATGTCTAGAATTTCCTGAGAAAATCCAAAAATTAAATAATATATAGGATGTTGTATTTAAAATAAGTTGGTATTGGCCACTGTTACATGACATCTATAGAAATCGCCAATATTAGACTGATAAATTGTAATAAAACATCCAGAGAGTAAGTGAATTAATGTTTCTATTGGAACCTTTGGTGTGTGACACTAAACTCAAAGAGATTTACCAAAAAGTTTAATAGTGTGTATTATTAGTAGTGTATTATTATTTTTTATTCTCTTAAAATATTTTAACCAGTATTTAAAACAAACAAAAAAACAATAAAAAAAAATAATAAAACTTAATTATATTTAAGTTTTTCTTATATTTCTGTAGTATGTAAGTTGTTTTAACTATTTACCAGGTGTGGTGATTAATAATACTAGTTTACACGGTTTTTATATCCCTGCTGAAAGTTGTTAATTGTTGTTTATTTAGGTTTGAGTTATCCATAAAAATAACAAAAAAATTCTGTCATGTCTGCTTTTAGAAATATTTATTTATTTAAAAATGCAAAACAATCTTAGTACGAATAATAAAAAAAATGGCTTATTTTCACCTTCTTTTTAGAGTTTGTTGGATCGATTTCTCTTATAATGGACCAACAGTAATCCCCTAACCTATTTTCCTGTTAACCTGTTTTCAGTAAACCTGTTTCAGTTCCTGTAAACCTGTTTTCATCCCAAAATCCTTGACGTCGTTCTGTGAAAATTTTTAAATCTTGGTGAAAACGTTCCCCCTATTCGTCACTCATACTTCTTAAGTTTTTAGGGAAAAAACTGAAATACGAGTGCAGGAAATGAATCCTCAATAACATGTTCACTCCCATCTGTTGATAATTTTTCAACAAATCTGCAACAATATCTTTATAAATTTCACTTTTTTTTATTTCACCAACATTTTTCGAGCAGCTTTTTCATTAACAGATGCAAGGCTTTTAAACTGAGGATCTTTCACAATTTTATGGATCTGTGGGCCAGCAAATATACCCTCTTTTAGTTTTGCTTCTGTAATACTCGGAAAGATTTTTTGTAAATATAGGAAAGCATCACTATTTTTGTTTACCGCCTTCACAAGGTTTTTCAGAAATCCCAATTTAATGTGTAAAGGAGGTAGAATGATGTCTTTTGAATCTACAAACGATTAATGTTTAATGTTCATTTTGTCCGGAATATACTCATTCCGACTAGACCATTCGTTTCTTACGTAATGATGCTCTCTGGCCCTGCTGTCCCACAGACAAAGGAAACAGGAGTATTTTGTGTACCCATCGTTTCATAGCTCTCCTTAAAATTTACTGCGAGTTCTATTGGTATAGATAGTTTCTTATTCCCGTTGTGTAATAAAACAACTTTTAGAGTATATTTTGAAGGGTCTTTAAATAAATGTCACACTGTTTTATTATAGATTTGATTCATTGTTTGAAAAACTCCTGGGATATCAGTACAGTAACAATATTCCCCTTTTCTTTTGAAAAATTCTGAGTAAACTTTGCTTCTGTTTCTGGACAACGTAACTTTCGTGTCTGGTGTTAATAAATTTCATTGTTGTAGGCGAAAGCCAAGAAGCTCTGCTTTAGAACTTGATAGTTGTAAATCTCTTATAAGATCGTTTAATTCGACTTGCTTAATTAAATGCAGAGTGTTTCCTTGAAGAGAGAAATCATCAGAAATCAATTTAATTTCAACGTCACTTTCATTCAGTTCGAATGTAAAATTAGCTTAATAACAGACGGAATTTCGAGATATACAATACTCGCCTTATTTTTTGTAATATATTTCATTGTCTTCGTAACACAAAAGTAACAGTCATTTTCATGATTACTAGGTTCTCTCCATAAAATTGGCGAACCAAATGGAAGGTATACGTTATCTCCTGATGACCACTGGAGTAAAACGTTCTTACAGCTTTCACAAAACACATGAGGCACCCACTTTTTTATCTTGGATCGCATCAGGAAATCCAAAATAATGAAGATATGCACTTTTTAACGAATCTACAATGGGTCTTCTTTTTTTTTAATAAAAACTGTACACAAAAGTAGCAAAAACAACCAGAACTTTGTTTACACTTTCTATTCGACATTTTAATTCAATTTGAAACAAGATATTTGTTGTTTGAATCGAATAAATAAATATTAAATTGAAGTTACCACTGACTGTAAAAAAATGTGAGGTGATGAGTGAAATGATGAAAATGTGAGTGAGGTGAGGTGAAAGTAGATTAACATATTTATATACATTTCTTTCGGGAAATATAAAAAAAAAGGTACAATTTCTAAACTAGTGAAATTCTTAATTTTACTTTAAGAGATGGCGTTAGAAACTGGGGAACGATCACAGTCTAATCTCTTATGTCATTTTGTTGCTACGACAGTACCTTTCAAAACGTCGTTGATGTTTAAACGATTTCGAGCTGGCATCATATTTTTTTCATGTGGTAAACATGTCGAGTTTCGAGCCAAATAATAACTACGTTTATGGTGACAATGTCCCAACGCAAGACGCTTGTGGGTGATTCAAAAGTGGTGATTTCGACTTGGAAGACAAAGAACGCCCAGGTCAACTGAACAAATTTGAGATGCCGAATTGCAAGCAATGTTGGAAGAGGACGATATACATAATCATCAACAAATGACAGATGGGTTAAATGCTGGGCGCCGAACCATTTGTGATCGTCTGCATGGCATGGGAAAGATCCAGAAAGCAGGAAAATGGGTACCACATCAGCTGAACGACAGACAGACAGAAAAGCGAAAAACGGTGTGCGAAGTTTTGCTTTCTCGGCATGAAACAAATACTTTTTTGAATCCGATCGTCAATCAATTTCAACCATGCATTGAAAGAAAAGCGACCAGAATCGCCTACAAGATACTTAAAAGTGATTTTGCAGCCCGACAACGCCCCTTCACACACAGCGAGAGCGGTCAGAGACACCATTTCTGCTCTTAGCTGGGAACTCTATCCCTACCCGCCGTACTCACCAGATTTGATCTCGTCCGACTACAACTGGATTTCATCGATGTCTCGCGCACTTTCCATGAAGCACTTCAACAATTACGGAGATGGCTTGGTCACTGGACCATCTCAAAAGATGTACGGTTTTTCTTGGAGGGCATTTCGAAATTTATAGAGAGATGGGAAAAAGTTATTTTGGATAAACTATTATTTACCATTCTCCCAAATTAAACGTGTTTTTTTTTAATAGTCTGGTCAAATTAGACAGAAAAATAAGAGTGAAGGTACATAAATTCACATCAAACTGGAAGTGACTAAAATTGTTCAAAACATAATTAAAAATAACATTTCAAAATTCCCTATCGTTCAGATATGTGGAAAAAAATTGACAACATTGACACAATGACAACAACAAAACAACAACACAAATCAACATTAAAGGCAAAAAAAAGGTTTTTGGAGATTTTCAGGAAAATGGTAAGTTTTATCGTAAAATTACTTTAGACAAAAATTGTAGATCATAAAATTATCTATAAAAAAGGTATCAATAATTTTTTTCCTAAGAGCCACCATCCCTGAGATATAACGATTTAAAAAGTTGTAAGCGTCGCAATATGCATAAGTACGTCACGTATATACATCTCTGTAGCTGTAATATAAGTAAAAATATTTTTCTATCGGTGATTGTAACTTACATTTAAAATATAAAATATACATAAATATAACTAGCAATAGAAATCAAACAATACACAGATATACATAGCGATTTGAGAAAAAGAAGACTTAAATTATACGGACACATCAAACGGATGAATCCGGGTAGGCTAAATAGACAAATAGTCGAATTTTATGAAAATAGGAGTAGAGCTAAAGTAGAAATAATTAAATGGATTGCTGCAATTAAAGAGGACCTAAGATCAGCAAATATTACACAAAGTGAAATTCAGGATAGAGGCTGTTTCAGACACAAGGTTAACGTTTGGAAGGTTGGCCAGAGAGAAAAATGTAGGAAGACTGGAACAACTTGGTCTGACGAAAGGAAAAAAGCTCATAGCGAAAGAATGAAATTAGTATGGGCTCAAAGGAAGGCTAACAACAACAAACGCCTCTAATTGTACTTCGCGTGGTCCACCAGGGCCCATACGTGAATAATAATAATAAATATAACTATGAGAATATCAGGTAAAATGAAACCCAGTCCCTTAATTTATACACCAGTGTAACCATGAGACAACATCTGTCTCTCTGTTCAATTGTGTGCGTGGCTAGGGTCGTGTACCTGCTTTATATCAGAATACCCAATAAATGAAATACCGTTAGTCTTGCGCGCCACTTCGTAGTGAAAACACGTGTTTATTCTAACCTATTTCGGGCTCTTTTGAGTTTTATAATAAAAATCTCAAAATATTGTTTTATTTGTGCTAAACTTTTAACTGAAAGTGAAAATGTTACTGTTGAACGTGGTATGAAGACATTAATCAATGCAAATATCGAACCAGCTGATGAATTTTCAGAATATCTTAAAAATCAGAAATCTGTGACAATACACGAAAATTGTCGTAAAAATTATATTCGAAAGTCTTCTGTTGCTGCAGCTAATAAAAGACAACGCGAAGAACAAGAAGCCAGTACATCTACAGTAAGTCCGCCTCGTACTAGATCACGTATAAGTGAATCAACTTTTTGTTTTAAAAAATTATGCGGCAAGGAATTGAAGGTAGAGTATGAGAGAAGAAAATCCTGGGCTTTTCGCCGTCAAATTAGCCAAGTAAATACACTTCAATTCTGGAAGTAGCTCGGACTCGTTCCGATGCTATAGCAGAAGCTGTTATTGCGCGAATCGAATTTGAATATGATTTGGTTGCTGCTGAAGCTAAGTATCATCGTGATTGCTATATTTCTTTCATGAAACCTTCGGCTGGGGCTAAAGTCGGCCGACCTAAAGGCGAAACTACGAATCTGGCAATGGAGGAAATATTTACTTATGTAGAAGAACAACAAGAAGAAGTAATTGAAGATTATGAATCGTACGAATAAATTTTTCTACTGTTTTTTAATTTCCATCGCTTTTATCAATTCCAACCCTTGCTAATATCTGTTATTATGCAATAGTTTCCAATTAAACAGAATCACAACAGACCTGTGGAATAGGCCTACTGGGGAAACCACGTTAAAAAAAACGCGCTAGCTCAGAGGTGGCGTGGAAACGTGTGCATATTATGACGCTTACAAGTTTTTGAATCGTTATATCTCAGGAACGGTGGCTCTTAGGAAAAACATTATTTATACCTTTTTTATAGATAATTTTATGATCTACAATTTTTATCTAATATAATTTTACGATAAAACTTACCGTTTTGATGAAAATCGCGAAAAATCTATTTTTTTTCACTTTTAACCTCGAGTCAATTTTTTTCCACGTATCAGAACGATGGGGAATTTTGAAATGTTATTTTTAATTATGTTTTGAACAATATTACGCACTTCTAGCTTGATGTGAATTTATGTACCTTTGACTGTCTAGATTGACCGGACTATAAGAAAAAATGAAGAATTATTAACCGCCACGCCCGGTAGTTACTGGAACTGTATGATTACAATATCTTAGACAGTATTTGATTTTACAAGTAAATAAAAAACGATGTAAATATATACTTACCCAAATTTAAATATTTTTTATGAACAGCTTCGTATGCGGTCCATTCGATGTTCTTAAACCTCGCTCGGTCTTGCCGATTGTTATGGTCGCTTTCCGGTTGCTCATTTGGATTTCTGAAATGTACGCTTAATTAAGTTGCGAGTTAGGTCTTTTCATTAAAAAATAAATAACAATTTAATAATTGAAAACCGTATTTTAAAGCCACGCTGTTTCCTTCTCGAAACTCCATTAACTACCATTCCATTCATACCTGGTACATATGGAAACATGTATAATTGAAAATTGCAGCTCACGTTCTACCTATGAATTAAAGTGAATAATGCCAGTTTAATTACAAAAGCGCGTTCACTAGCAGGCCGATAAAATCCAATTCCCTTTGTTTATCAAAAACCAATTTAACACCCAACATGCTCTAATCGCATCAAATGCCTTCGTTATGGCTCTAAGAATGTAAGTAATGCGGGACATTTAATATGATGGTGATCTTTTGTTTACTATAACTTTAGATAATGGTTCTTTGTTGAGTTAACTAGAATTCAGTGGAGGATTATTACTTTGCTTTGAATTTGTAAACTATGTGCAACGATTTGATTCGAAATGATGTAAACTAATAATATACTGATTTCTACTTCATAAACGATGTATGCTAATTGTTATCTTGACGAAATAGAATAATAATAATATATTAATTTCGCACTTAATAACTTGATGGTATTCAATGCAACAATTTATAATAAATACACTTCATAAGAAATACTTTTCAATTTGCAAATAAAATTCTCCTACTAGCACAATTGTATTGTTATGAACCCATCTCTCATAAAGTAAACTTGTGCTGAGAGTTGGAGTAAAATAACAGTCAGTCATCAACACAACCATTTACAATTCAGAGTGATTACACTATATTACAATGTGATCATATCAAAATACACAAATTTTCCTGATGAAAAACACATTTGCATTAAAATTATAAACATACGGTGGAAGATAAATGTACTGGCATAGTACATTTTGTTTTAACTACAAAAAGAATATATATATATATATATATATATATATATATATATATATATATATATATATATATATATATATATATATATATATATATATATATATATATATATATGGCTGGCAGGCATTTGGTAGTGTTTAAGAGCAGACTCCCACTCTGCCTGAAAAGAAAAGTCTTCGATCAGTGCGTTCTACCCGTTATGACATACGGAAGTGAAACCTGGACACTCCCATCGCAATCAATTCAAAAACTTCGGATGGCACAGAGGGAGAGGGAACAAATAAAAGTCTGTGACATCATTAGAAGAATAAAGCAATTGAAATGGAGATGGGCAGGCCATATAACGAGGCGATGGGACGACAAAAGGACCAAGGCAATCCTGGAGTGGATACCGCTTGGATCAGTGGATACCGCAAATGTCCGCGAAGAAGACCGAAAGCATGAAGGATTGATGACATCGTTAAGTATATTGGACTCGAGTGGCAGAGGAAAGCCCAGGCCCGTGAAAATTGGAAGCATGCTGAAGAGGCCTTCATCCTGCATGATGATATATATATATATATATATATATATATATATATATATATATATATATATATATATATATATATATATATATATATATATATATATATATGCATCAGGCCGTATCGATCCACTGCAGGATAAAGGCCTCTTCAGCATGCTTCCAATTTTCACGGTCCTGAGCTTTCCTCTGCATATATACTTAATGATATCATCAGTAAATCGAGCTTTCCATCTTCTTCGAGGGCATTTGCGATCAAGCGGTCACTTTTAATCAAATCACAATTTTTAAGCAAATCACTTTTAATAGTTAGAAAGAGATTACAACATGACACAACATTAAAAGACCGCGCTAAACTAAACATAAATACAATTTTGGAATTATTAACTCTGTGCTTAAAAACCACATATTTTCAATTAGAAAATGATTTTTATCAACAAAATTTCGGAATGGTAATGGGTTCTTCTCTTTCTCCTTTGATGAGTAATATCTTTATGGAGGAACTCGAGAATGACATATTAGATAAATCTCTTAAAAAACCAATAATATGGCTTAGATATGTTGATAATATTTTTGCTATATGGCAACATAGCATTGACGATCTAAATATTTTTTTACAAGATATAAATTCTCGAGAGCCTACAATTAAGTTTACTTTAGAGATGGAGAAGGAGAATAAATTGCCATTCCTCGAAACTTTAATATTAAAACAAAACAACACATTAAAAATTACAGTTTACAGAAAACCGACAAACACAGATAGGTATCTCAATTTCTTTTCAAATCACTCAAAATCGGTCAAAATAGGAGTAATTAAAAGTTTATATGACAGAGCAAAACTTGTTTGTACCGACAGTGATACACTACAAAAAGAAACAAATCACATAAAAGATATTTTAATAAAAAACAATTACCCAAAAAATTTTATAGATAAATCGTTTAAAAATTTTTGATACTAGACAAAACAGACAAGTTAATATTAACAATAATAATAACTATCAAACAATTAACCGCACAATTCCTTATATCCGCGGTAGTTCTGACACAATTAAAAGAGTAGGAAATAAATACAACATAAGAACGACATTTAAAACAAAAAATACTCTTAGATCTCTATTAACAAAAACTAAACCAAACAACACACAACAAAATGCCAAAAATTAGGTTTATAAAATTCCCTGCGAATGTCTCAAATTCTATATAGGTGAGACATCTGGACCGTTGGATGTTAGAGTAAAAGAGCATAAAAACCTTCTTAGAAAGGGCGATTTTAATAAATCTAGAATTTGTCAACACGCATGGGAATCGGGTCATAAAATCAATTGGAATAATTCCAAAACGGTATTAAAAGAATCGGTAAAAAAATACAGAAGATTAAAAGAAACCGCTATAATTAATTTAAATAAAAATAAATGAATTGCTATGCCTTCGATAGATTTAAATTCAATATGGTTTCCGATTCTAAAGAATACAATTAAAAACATTTAAGAATTTCAATAAACAATTACAATCACACGGTAAACCTCACCTACATATATTTTTTGGTAGTATGTCACTGTCACTAAAAACTAACTGTCAATGTAAGTATCATTGACATACACAAAAAATATATTTACTTTCCATAATTTATAGAAATTAAAATACTTTATTTTTAGATTCGTTTTGAAAACGGGAGGGGAATACTTCCCGAAACGTTAACGTTAAAGTTTGTATATTGTTTTAACACATTTTTATATTTTTAAAATTTTGTTCGTTAGGCAAATTTATTACAAAAAAGAATCATTGAGAAATTTGTCTCCGTTTGGTTTTTTGTTCTTACCCAGTGATTCTTTATTTACATAAGAACAGTATTTTTGATATGTCTTGAGTTTTAGATCGTGGCGAAAAACCCAAATAAAGAAAAAAAACAGTTGATTCTTTGTATTAATCAACAGTATGGAATCTGTTTAATTTATTTAAAAGGTTATTTCTGGCACCATCCCAAGCAATCATTCCATACAGTTGTCATAAGTTTCTTTCATTGCCACTGAATGTGTTAAAGAAATAGATGGGTTTTTGTTTCCATTATGAAGCTACTTTTAGGTTGAAGTTCGACGAATCTATGAAAATACGCCACTCTGAAGGTACATGTTCCATATAATGCTCATTCATTAAACCACCAATATCTCAACATACGCATAGAGCTATCCTTCCATTTTATCAAGATTACGTACCAAATCATTTAATTCATTCTGAGTTTTAAGTGAGGTTCACTGGCAGTTATTAAAAATGTTGGGTCACAACTAGTGTTTTCATGAAGTTGTAGGTCTTTGCTTATTTAAAATCTCTTTTGTTTTAGTGAAACAAAAGTAGCAATCACTTACATGGTCAGTAGGTTCTCTCCACAGCATAGGAGCCTAACGTTTACCTTGATCTCAAATTTGGCACTTAAAACATAAAAGATAGCCTTTTTTGACATCCTTGAATATAGCTTGTGACTTTAAAACAAATCGTCCAAGTATATAACAAAACGTATTCGAGGACGGAAGAGGCATGGAGTCAAGGACGAAAAAGAAGTAATGGGGCTATACCAAAAAAGTCTCAGTAACGGCAGAGATAAGAGCAGGCTTACATAAACCATACGATCAACAGGGTTGGAAAAGAAATAATGGCAGAAAGATCTGCGGACTCTGAAGGTTAACAACTGGAGGGAGAAAGCTGCAGCCAGGAAGTAACGGCGAGCTATCGCCAAGCAAGCCTTAAGCCGACATAGTCTGGAGGGCTGTAATATAATGGCATTATTTGTTCTTCAAGATACAATAAAAATAACAGAATTATTAATTGTAGTTATCATTGGGCCTAATTTTAAAGCTCTGGCGCTCCTGTTGGAAAATCCTTTATAGATATTTTGCCTTCCTTTCATGTCATTGTTATTATAATCAGTTGCAGAAAAGCGTGTTAAAAAGCTTTAAAATTAAATAAGACACATTTATTTACATAACGAAGCTTTTTTTTTTGTTTAGTTTGCTAGTGGTTAATTTATTATTACATTTTATTTTATAAGAGGGTAGATTGAAGATTTAGACAATGACAATATATTATATATATTGCTTCCGAATCTCAATGTATTGAGTTCAACGCTTTTCTAGCTTATCGATTTCCGATCGAGGATTTTTATGTGGCCCCTAAACTAGCTGTTTACAGTCTCGATCAGCTCTTTATTTGAACGGAATCTCTTTCAATCTGAAAATATTTTTAGTTTTGGGAATGGTGACAGTCCAAAGGAATTAAATCATGCAAATATGGTAGAAGCGAAAATATTTGTGTATATATATATATATATATATATATATATATATATATATATATATATATATATATATATCGTGTTAGGTAAAACAACGTAAAAACATGCGGCAAAATTGCAAGTGGCAAAAATGCAATCCTTGTCCAATTCTAAGAATATTTTGTCCTATGATGATTTTTGAAAAACCCCTTTATATTCGAAGATACAGGGCGAACAAAATTTGCGACAACCATATTCGATATTTGCTGAAATCATTAATGTAAATAAAAATAGTGGAACTGGAACTGCTGTGTTATCTAGTAAGTGGATTTCATCGGTTGCATTTGTTTACATAGATTGAGTGACGTTTAGCTGTTTGATGTGTCTTAAATAGTGAGTGAAGTCTTCTATCATAATGTATACAAACGCCGAGATGACTGACATGCACTTCATGTAAGGACTTGCTGATGACAATGCATTACAAGCTAGGCGATTGTACGGTGAACGATTTCCAGCCCGTAATGTTCCAGATCGGAAAATCTTCGAAAACATTCATCGACGTAAAACTTCCTAAAACTGAAATTCTTCTGTCCTGAGCGAAGTTATTGAACATAACCTGACTCTTTTTCAGATTTATTTTCAAGCTAAATGGTTCGCAAGCCCTTTGTAGTTCTTGTATGCGTCTTTGCAATATCATATGCAAATCTAAGATGGTTTAAGCTTGCACCATTGATTTTTACACCATCCTGCTTCCTTTCTTCCTAATTGCTGACTTTCTTATTTTTAAAAGTTACATTCCTAGCACAAATATATAACAATAGGTACAAACTAAATTTTTAATTGCAAATTATGTAAAAAAAAATATTTCTGAATAATGCCTCACAAAAGTAAACATAGAGTAAGAAATAAACCAACTTGATTAAGTAAGTATTCTTATCAGAAATGCATATTATATTTTAGTATATTTTGGCACCCACTTCAGGGGAATAGTAATATTTAGGTTTTTTTTAAAGTATATTATTATTATTAGAAGCGAAAATTCTGTTCAAATTCAAAATTTAATTGTAAAATTACGAGGTGAGGGAAAATCTTATAATGAAATTGCTAAAACAGTAGATTTGTGTTGTGCTACGATTTAGACTATAATAAAAATATTATGTAAAATATCAAAAAAAAAAAAATTAAATCCAAAAAATAGTGCTCTCAAATTGGCGGGTCATATTCTAGAAGAAACTGGAAAATATGTCAGTGCTAAAACGGTATGTAGGGTTTTTCAGGTCATAAGGATTTCATTCCTGGAGACCAAGGAAAAAACACTTATATCTAAGAAAAATAGATAAAACAATTAGAATTTGCCTAGCACAAGGATTGCCTAGCACACAGGTAGCACTTTGTCAGTAGCACAAGGATTTTGATTATTGGAAAACTGTTTCATTTATCGATGAAAGTAAAAAAAACATTTTAGGATCTGACGAAAAAAGCAAAATATGGAGAAAAGCACACAAAGATTTAAAACAGTGTTGGCAGGCTATACTGGGGCTCTATGGCAACTGCTGGAGTGGGCAATTTAGTTTTTTTTTAAGGTAATATAAGTCAGAGCATGAACCTGCAAATTTTGCGTAATAATTTGTTACCCTCAGTTGAACGTTTGGAATTGGGAAATCGAAGGAAATTTCTACAAGACAACGATGCCAAACACAGAGCGACACTTGTCAAGGAATGGATCGTACAGAATGTTCATAATCAACTTCATTCACCACCCCAGTCACCCGATTTAAACCCAGTCGAGTATCTTTGGAATGAGTTAGAAAAGAAGAGTGTGAAAATACATTTCCAATAAGGTATATTTTAAAAATATTCTACATTCGGCTTGGGCTAAAATTACCACAGACGTCACGGTAAATTAAATCCCGTCAATGCCCAGAAGATCACAAGCGGTCATAACTACATATTAATTAAAATTTAAATAAGATCATATTAATTTTTTGTCGACATTTTTTTGAAATAATATATACATATGCATTCTCAGGTGTATGTTTACTTTTGTGAGACATTATTCAAGACTATTTATCAATTTTTGAATGTAATTTTCAGTAAAAAATTTGGATCTGTGCCTATAGTTGTTTATTTTTGTTGGAAATGTAACTTGTAAAAATAAAAAAGCCAACAATTCAACCGTTTAAATATAACTAATTTGCGTGGTGTATGTAGATTTTTGGGACTGACTCATATCAGCAATTTTTTTCGTATTCTCGTCAAAATTGACATTTGTGTTTAGTATTTGTTTAACAAATTTTCATAAAAAAACATATACAGGTCCACAGCGTTTACCAATTCTTTAAATTTATTACAAATATAATGAACCCATTCAGGTTACGTTTCATGCCTTACGTGAAATATATGGTTAATATAATGGAACTACAGAGTTTAGTCCGTACAACTCAATATTTAACCGGTCAAAATATCAAATTCATAGGTCATATAGTCCTGATTTTGATTCGGCACTCAATGATTTCTTTGTGTTCGCGTTCGTGGAGAATAAACAACGCGATCAGCGATTTTCGATGCCAGAAAACGCGGTTGATGTCTTGGATTGATACCTCAATCAGAATGAAAAAAGTGCATTGAAAATTGGTTTGAACGTACGCAAAAGTGTATCGATGATTGCGGAGAATATTTTGAAACACAATAAAACCATTTACAACAATATATATTTGTTTTTATTTAATATTGCGGATACATAAATTGCAACTCTCTTAATATATATAATTTATGAACTTTTCTACTACTATTTTTATACTATTTTTAATTCTAATACCATTGTGATTAAAATAATACACTGTAAGATTATTTCTTGTTTTATAAACACAATATTAATTAGTGTTAGTGTGATTATTACTGCAAATATAATCTGTAAACTTCGAAGGGTAAGTATCCTTTCGATAAACTTAAAAATAAATATTAGAAGGGGAAGCAATTAATCGTCTCAATTTATATAAATCCCAAGCCAAGAAGCAAACACTAGTTAGGTGGGAAGCAAGCTGAGAAAATAAATGATTTTCAATTATTTATTCTCGCTTCGGTTGATGATGATAAATGAACGGCACTTATTTTCGTCTATTCCGGGCACTTCATATTCAAACTAGCGTATTTCAACCAGTACGAATTAAGTTTAAGTAAACGACTTGCCATTTAGAAAATGTTCTTTTTTAACGGTCGGTTTAGATTTTTAAAATTAATTAATTTTTCTTCTCCCAATGGAGCGAATATTTGTGGCAAAACGCCTAACTATTAATTAAAATGAGTTAGTGGAAAAATGATGCGATTTGAATGTGATTTGAAACGCTTAATAGAGTTACCGTGTGTTATACCAGAGAGAAACAAACGTATTTGCCTTTTTTCCTTTGTTTATAAATAAGGCATTATACTTCACTTGTCGGAGGTTTTTAGTTAAAAAAAATCCGTCTTCAATATTAAAGTTATTGCTCGAAATATTCAGTTGGTGGTTTTTAACAAGAATTTTAAATTAAATGAAAAAAGTCGTGGCAATTTTAAGATATTATTTTAAATGACGCTTTTGAACGGCTGCTGTTCACTTAGATGGCTGCCGATTTGATTCCGGAGTATAATAACGTATTCATGTTTATAGCCATTATCATATACAGGGAGCCACATGAGCTGTGGTGTCTAAGGCGTCGGGCTTACGTTACGACAGTTAATGTGGAGCGGGTTCGAATCCCGTACTAGGCAAAAAAAGTTTTTCTAAAATTTTTGTGAATGTTTCTAGTGTAAAATCTGACAAGGAATCACCCCTCAGTCACGCCAGTTCGAGGCTGGGTAAGGCCGGATGCCTTCTGAGAGGTTTTCTACGTTGGTCACTCGCCAGTCGGTAGGCTTCTCGAGATACTTTCGGTTAAGCACAAAACCAAGGGTTGATAGCCTGAGGGGGGTGCTGACCGAGGTTTTCGGTAGCTGATGACCGTGGTTCGGAACCCACGTTAAGCTGTAGGTCCAGTCGCTAAATAGCCTTCTCAGTTGCTGATGCGCCTCTAACCCCAAAACTTTACTTTACATTGTCATATACGTATAAAAATGAGTTTTTATTTCGTTTAAACTGCTCCAAACGTGTGTTGGAGGTTGTTTTTGGTCTGCTATGAACGAACGTATCCCATTTTGATAGCAATTTACGCACTCCCAGCAAAATGGTGAGTTCATGAAAAAAAAACTTTATATTTCGATATCTTTATATCAGCGCTATCTGCTAAAGCTTTACTTTATGGTGTTGCGAAATAATTTTGTGAATTTTTCTGACGTTGTCTTCTGCAACCACATCATTTGGACGTCCAAAGTGTTCAGCATCATCGGTGCTTGTACGTCCACATTTAAATTCAGCATACCAATCAATTATGGTTGATTTTCCTGCAGAAAAGCAATGCTTAACTAACAAACCCAATTCTTTTTTTCCAGTTTTTTGAAAATAATAAAACTAGTAATAACTAGTTGACAGATTGTCATGAAATTGACATTTTTTTTTATTTGATTTGACGTTACATAATACATTGATACATTGATACATTACGTTTGAAGAATACATTGATACATTACGAATACATTGATACATTACGTTTGAAGGTTGGCATCGACCATTGGTAAGGATTTTTTTTAAGTGACGTCAGCTGTATGGCAGACCAGGGACTTATTGACTAATGTGTTATATACTTAGAAAAAAGGTATATATTCATCAAGTTCTAATACTGAATTTCTATTTGATATAAATCTTTAGGATTTTCAGTAGAAATGAAAAATATATAATTCTGGAAAGTTAAATAATATTGTATTATAAGAAGATTGCGTTTATAAAAAGGTTCAAGGTAATGTGTGTGACTTCACCCCTGCGGTTATTCATTTATAATATACAGGATCATTATTGATTTTTTTCCTTTATTTAGCCTTTTCGCTACTATCTAAATATCTATATCAAAAATACCTGTTCTTATGTAAAGAAAGAATCACTGGGTAAAAACAAAAAACCAAATGGAGACAAATTTCTCAGTGATTCTTTTTTTGTAATAAATTTGCCTAACGAACAACATTTTAAAGATATAAAATTGTTATAAAAAATTTTACAAACTTTTAACGTTAATGTTTCGGAGGGTACTCTCCCCCCGTTTTCAAAACTAAACTAAAAATAAATTATATTAATTTGTAATATATAAAGTAACGAGTGAAAGTAAATATATTTTTTTTGTGTATGTCAACGATACTTATATTGACAACAATAGATTTTCATGACAGTGACATACTACCAAAAAATATATATAGGTAATGTTTACTGTGTGATTGTTTATTGTACTGATTGTGTATTCAAATATTTAAATGTGTTTAATTGTATTCTTAAGAATCGGGAACCATATTGAATTTAAATCTAATGAAGGCATAGCAATACAGTTATTTTTATTTAAATTAATTATAGCGGTTTCTTTTAATCTTCTGCATTTTGTTACCGATTTTCTAATACCGTTTTGGAATTATTCCAATTGACTTTATGACTCGATTCCCATGCGTGTTGACAAATTCTAGATTATTAAAATCGCCCTTTCTAAGAAGGGTTTTATGCTCTTTTACTCTAACATCTAACCATCTAGATGTCTCACCTATGGCCACATTCCTAGGGAATTTTATAAACCACATTTTTGGTATTTTGTTGTATATTGTTTGGTTTAGTTTTTGTTAATAGATATCTAAGAGTATTTTTTGTTTTAAATGTCGTTCTTATGTTGTATTTATTTCCTACTCTTTTAATTGTGTCAGAAATACCGCGCATGTAAGGAATTGTGGGGTTAATTGTTTGACAGTTATTATTATTGTTATTAATAACTTGTCTGTTTTGTCTAGTATCAAAAATTTTAAACGATTTATCTATAAAAATTTTTGGGTAATTGTTTTTTATTAAATGTCTTTTATGTGATTTGTTTCTTTTTGTAGTTTCTGTTTGTTTGTGGTTTTCTGTAAACTGTAGTTTTTAATGTGTTGTTTTAATATTAAAGTGTCGAGGAATGGTAATTTATTCTCCTTCTCCATCTCTAAAGTAAACTTAATTGTAGGCTCTCGAGAATTTATATCTTGTAAAAACATATTTAGATCGTCAATGCTATGTTGCCATATAGCAAAAATATCATCAACATATCTAATAAAAAATAAATAAATATATGAAAAAAAAATATGATTCAGTCATTACTTATCATTATTGATATATGGGTGATCATTGATATATCAGGATGAATTACGGTGGATGGTACATTAGACGTTTACGGAGAACTACTTGGGGTAATGATTTAAAATTTTGGAAACTTCTGTAAATGAATATGAACTCTCTGTTTAAAACATTTTCTGCGCTACAGTGTTGCCAGATCTACTCGAAACTGATTCTAACTTCGTTTTTTTTTAATTGGAATATTCCAACTGAGTTGGAAGACGTTATATTAAGACGAGAGGGGCTCAGGTTTTTAGGTGATTTAAGGTATTCTGAGACGACTGAGACTCGATTGAAGATGAACCTCACAGCGGAAGGTCTTTAACAGCAAGAAATAATGTAAATGTCCACAGAATCCGATTTCTTGTGCATTCTCATCGTCAGTTGATGATCAGAATGACCTGGAAAGAATATATCTCATACAACCGTTCATCAAATTTTGATCAACTAATAAGGATGAAGATAATGTTTGCGAAGACGGTTCCTAAAAATGCTCGTTTCATATGACCAAAAGAAGAACAGGAGCTAAACATGTCTTGAATTTTTAGGGCAGATTGAAAGGAACCCTGATTATCTGGAACGTGCCACTACAGGCAACCAGTCCGGGATTTTATAGTACGACCTGGAAGCAAAGCGTCAGAGGCGGACATGGTAAACGATCACCACGGCCAAATAAGCCAGATAAGGGAATCAAATCGTTCATAAGGCATTTTATTTCAAGGCCAAACCGTACGTGAGCGTTTTTTTCGAGGGGTTCTTGAAATAATTCGGAAAAGGGTCATTAGTGTGAGACCGAACATCAGGTGTTGTATTAACACACCAATTTCAATTAATGATTTGTTGACAAGAAAGTTTTCGCGCTATTGAAACCCTATACAGAAGGTGAATCAGGAAATCATTAAAATGTTGTACTGCTACTACTTAGAAGGACACTGGAGGATGAGTTATTGCTTGTTGCGCAGATAAATTAATGAATAAGTAAGTACTTACCATTTCCCGAAACGTAAACCATTAAAACAGTTTATTGTAATCGCAAATTAATAGAGAAAATTCGAAAAAGTTCATGAGAAGTTCGCAAAGTTCTTTGCGAATGATTTTATTCCATAGGTTGAATTAGTCTTCTCTTCTAAAACAAAAGACGATTATCATGGAGAAATGAATAAAGTTAACTTTCTGTTTTGGTTTGAAAACCAGCTGCTGAAAATCTTGGAGGACCCATCAGTTATTGTTATGGATAATGCACCATATCACAGTACACTGATGAATAAACTTCCAACTAGTGCATGGACAAAACCAAAAATTGCAGAACGGCTGACGGAACATAATCTTCCTTTTGAAAATACTATGGTGAAAAGTAAACTGCTGCAAATCGTTATTCGGTAAACAGTAATTAAAGGGACAGGTTTGTGTTTCATAATGTTCTTTTCAGGAACAAGCCTAAAAAATAATATGTGGCAGATCATATGACTAAAGAGTATGGCCACAAAGCATTATGTCTTCCCCCTTATTATTGCATATTCAATCCTATAGAATTGCTATGGGAGGTGGCCAAAAATTATTACAATCGTCATATAGATCGAGATGGAAGAACGATTGATAACTGTTTGGATATGTGGAAAGAAGATTTGTCAACAGTTACACCACAGATCCGGATGAACAGCATCAGACATACCGAAGAAGACATTCAAAGATGGCCGAATCGCGAAAGAGTATTTGATAGACTAGAAGTTAATTTTTTAATAATTTACTTGAACAGCGACTCAGATGCTGAAAGTTGTTTTAGTGACACTGAATAATTAAACTTTGTGTGAACTAAATGAAAAACCCCTATGTTGACAAGCAGAAGTTTCGAAACAGATTTTTGATTAAAACTTTTAAAGAAAAATTTTTTCGTGTCACTTTTTCATTTGCAGTTTTATCGATCATACAAATGTCAAAGTCTGGGTATTTTGGTGTTGATGTAGCAACATTGAAACAAGAGTGCGTCATAGATATTGATGACGTGCAACCATTATTTCCCTGAATGAGCTGTATATATGTCTATATATTGTCTATGTATTGTCTATATATTGTTAATATATTGTCTATTTATTGTCTATGTATTGTCTATATATTGTCTATATGTTGCCTATATATTGTCTATATATTGTCTATATATTGTCTATATATTGTCTATATACTGTCTATATATTGTCTATATATTGTCTATATATAGTCTATATATTGTCTATATATTGTCTATATATTGTCTATATATTATCTATATATTTTTTCCAATTGACCGAATGTCTTGAAATGAACAGTTTAATGGATAGTACTTTCAAATGGACGATTGTGCAAACCGTAAATATCACGTAATTTTCTAAAAACATTATTCACTAAACGTCCATTTTTATAAAATAATTCAAGATTTGTTTACTAACTACTAATTAAAAAAGAACCACTCAGTTTGTAAGACCCGTTATTTTGTTTCTAACATATTTCTATAACATTTTTCTTAAAAACTATACTTATAACATAAAAATGACAACAGCAATGCATGCGATTTCTAGCCTATTAAAACTTATCAATAAAATAATCATGAGATAAATCTCTGGTAGATCACTTTCTCATTTTCTCACTTTTGGTTTTAAGGATACTTAAAAACCTATTAAAGGAATACGGAAAATTAGGCAAAAAGGGTTCGAAGGGACACTAAAAACAAATTTAACAACACTCACCCTGTCCTAGCAAAATTGCTCCAGTAGATCATGGTAATTTCGGAGAGAATTACTTCCGATTTAGTGTAGTTCTTGCCAAAATGCATGAAACCCCCAACAAGGGGAGCACCGAACAAGTAGGGCAGCTCTTCGCCGTGAATACATCCCTGCCTCTGTAATTAATTAAGAAAACTAATGAAGGATCTTGTACAAGATAAAGACTTTCATGTACAGAGTATTTTCAAATATGTTGATGGTATAAAATATATAGGCGAGGGAAAGTTGCAACTTTATACCTCGCTTAGGAAATTGTAGGATGTTGTTTTAGGCATCCAAAATTTTAACATTGTTTTGTTAGTATTATATTGCAATTTCTTTAAGGCTCATCAAAGGGAATCGTAGTATTTTATTAAAATAATGGTTATATAATGCTCCTATAACTAAATAGATTTTTTTATGATAATCCTAAGTTTCCTGTTGTTTTAATTTTCTCATTTACATTTTTGAAAAGGTTATCTTATGAAAATTATATATATATATATATATATATATATATATATATATATATATATATATATATATATGCCCACAACGTAGCGTAACGAAACCGTCATCAAAATGGCCAGTTGACATGGCCTGACCCCGATCGTCTCTTCCAACTGCTTTCCTTGCGTTCGACTGGAGCTCGGCTAATGACGGCTGAAAGGCTAGAAACCGGTCCCGAGAGATACGTGACGTCGCATGGTGGACAGTTGGGCAAAGGCGATCGGTGGCACCACGTGGAGAAAGGATAAATGATTTCAGTAATACTCCCCTTCACGGTTTCGTTACGCTACCTTGTGGACATACCTGGATGGCGTGAGTGGTGTGCGATCACGTCCCGTCATAAAAATGGCCAATTGACATGGCCTGGCCCCGATGGTCTCTCCCAACTGCTTCTCGAGAGATACGTGACGTCGAATGGTAGACAGTTGGGCGAAGGCGATCGGTGGCACCAACCACGTGAAGAAAGGGTGAAATATTTTTGTAATATATATATGTATATATATATATATATATATATATATATATATATATATATATATATATATATATATATATATGTATATATATATATATATATATATATATATATATATATATATATATATATATATATTATATATGTATATATATATATATATATATATATATGTATATATATATATATATATATATATATATATATATATATATATATATATATATATATATATATATATCTATATTATTATTATTCACGGGTGGGCCCTGCTGGACCACCCGAAGTACAATTAGAGGCGTTTGTTG
This sequence comes from Cosmopolites sordidus, assembly GCA_031761425.1. NCBI lineage: Eukaryota > Metazoa > Arthropoda > Insecta > Coleoptera > Curculionidae > Cosmopolites > Cosmopolites sordidus. Next base: position 923,161 of record JARFXV010000459.1, on the reverse strand, counting down.
TTACCAGCCTTCCGTTGAGCCCCCATACTAATTTCATTCTTTCACTATGAGCTTTTTTCCTTTCGTCAGACCAAGTTGTTCCAGTCTTCCTACATTTTTCTCTCTGGCCAACCTTCCAAACGTTAACCTTGTGTCTGAAACAGCCTCTATCCTGAATTTCACTTTGTGTAATATTTGCCGACCTTAGGTCCTCTTTAATTGCCGCAATCCATTTAATTATTTCTACTTTAGTTCTACTCCTATTTTCATAAAATTCGACTATGTGTCTAGTTAGCCTACTCAGATTCATCCGTTTGATGTGTCCGTAAAACCTAAGCCTTCTTTTTCTCATATCGTTATGTATATCTGTGTATTGTTTGATTTCTTGGTTTTTCTCGAAGTCGGTATGTTGTGCTATTTATTTGTTTGGGGCCTAGCATTTTTCTTATGATTTTTCTTTCCTTCTTTTCAATGTCCTCGATGTCCCTCTTTCTATTCAAAATGAGTGTTTCTGCAGCATATAGACATTCTGGCTTAATAACCGTGTTATAATGTCTCAGTTTTGTGTTTTTAGATAGGCATTCTTTGTTGTAAATATTTTGTGTAAGTCTTAATGCCGTTTCCATTTTTTGACATCTACCCTTATTGGCCGCTTTTTCCAACCCATTTTCCATGATTATTTCACCCAAATATTTGAATTGAGAGACTCGTCTGATGTTACCATATATTGTTTTTAGAAATGGTGTTCTTAGTCTGTTGCAGGTCATGTATTGTGTCTTTTCAAAGGAAATTTGGAATCCTACCTTTTCTGCTGTTTCTTTTAGGATTTCAATGTGTTTCTATGCCGTTAATACATCTTGAGCTAAAATTGCTAGATCATCAGCAAATGCCAGACAATCAATTTTGATGTTGGTTCTCCCTAGTTTAATGGGCTGGTCAATATTCAGTGCCGACTTTTTTTCACGCCACTCCTGTATTACTTTTTCTAGAACACAGTTAAATAAGAGTGCCGAGAGTCCATTCCCTTGTCTCACACCAGTTTTAATTTCGAAGGGCTCTGAGATGTCACCCATGAATTTAACTTTTGACCTCGTGTTAGTTAACGTTGCTTTAGTAATTGTATATATATATATATATATATATATATATATATATATATATATATATATATATATATATATATAAATTTATATATATAGATATATATATATATATATAGATATATATATATATATATATATATATATATATATATATATATATATATATATATATATATATATATATATAGATTTCATAATCATCATCATCATCAGCCTGTATCGATCCACTGCAGGATGAAGGCCTCTTCAGCATGCTTCCAACCTTCACGGTCCTGGGCTTTCCTCTGCCACTCGGGTCCAATATACTTAACGATGTCATCAATCCATCGTGCTTTCGGTCTTCTTCGCGGATGCCTGCGAACAAGCGATATCCACTCCAGGATTGCCTTGGTCCATCTGTCGTCCCATCGCCTCGCTATATGGCCTGCCCATCTCCATTTCAATTGTTTTACTCTTCCAATGATGTCACAGACTTTTGTTCCCTGATCCATGCGCAGGACTTTCTGTCTCGTCTTGTAATGCCAAGCATAAATCTTTCCATTCCCCTCTGTGCTACCCGAAGTTTTTGAATTGATTGCGATGTGAGTGTCCAGGTTTCACTTCCGTATGTCATAACGGGTAGAACGCACTGATCCAATACTTTTCTTTTCAGACAAAGTGGGAGTCTGCTCTTAAACACTATGTTGAGCCGACCAAATGACTGCCAGCCACATTTAACACGCCGTTCCACCTCCCGGGCGGTATTCCCCTCCATTGAAATCCTCTGCCCAAGATATATAAAGCTGTCCACAATCTCTAAATCCCTTCCTAAAACTGAAATTCTTCTGTCCTGAGCGAAGTTATTGAACATAACCTGACTCTTTTACAGGTTTATTTTCAAGCCAAATGGTTCGCCAGCCCTTTGCAGTTCTTGTATGTGTCTTTGCAACTCCTCTGGGTCTTGTGAAATGAGAATAATATCATCTGCAAATCTAAGATGGTTTAAGTTTGCACCATTGATCTTTACACCATCCTGTTCCCAATCCAGTTTACGGAATACTTCTTCAAGGCCAGCCGAGAAAAGAAGAGGCGATATTGCGTCACCCTGCCGTACACCTCGTTCTATATTAATTCCCATTTCAAGATCATCAAGGTGAATTGTGGCTGTAGCTCCATCATATATCGATTCTAATAGGTTTACATAGGCTCTCTCTACACCTTGGCTAAGCAGTGCATCCATTATCGCATGCTTTGAGATGGAATCAAATGCTTTTTCGTAGTCGATAAAAGCCAAGCACAGTGGCATGGTGTATTCGTTGTGCCTTTCTATGACCTGCTGTACAACCTGGATGTGATCCATTGTACTGAATCCACTTCTGAATCCCGCTTGTTCTCTTGGTTGTGCGTCATTCAGTTTTTTTAATATTCTTTTAGAAATTATCTTAGTGAAAACTTTGTACATCACTGATAGGAGGCTTATTGGACGGTAGTTCTTTAAATCTTCCTGTGCTCCTTTTTTATGTAAAAGGATCACTTCTGCATTTTTCCATAAGTCAGGTACTTTTTGTTCTTTGAGGCATTTTGAGTATAATTTTGCCAGTGTTTTATGTAACGTCCGACCACCAGCTTTTAGCATTTCGACAGTTACACTATCCTTTCCTGGAGCCTTGCCGTTCTTCATCAATTCTATAGCATTTGTTACTTTCTTCACTAGGATATCTGGCATTATATATTGTTCTTCCGTGGGTATTGCTGTCCCTGACTGGCTCTGATCTTCATATAACAGGGAATAAAACCTTCTGACAATCTCTAACATTTGGGTACGCGCCCTGCACACTGTGCCATCCTCACGCTTTAAAGCATATATTTGCGTTCTTTTGTTTCTCAGCTTCTGTTTAGCTTTGTTAATTCCTTTGTTTTCTTCCAGGGTTTTTGCACTAGCTGCATATTGAATCGGCGCGTGTCCTCTCTGATACGTTTTCTTATAGTTTTGCAGAGCTCAGTGTACTCGACCCTGCCAAAAGGACTACCTGCATTTCTCATTGCTCGCCGTTTCTTCATTAAATCAATGGTCTCACTGGAGATTTTTGTTTGTTTGAGACATTTTTCTTCTGGTGCTATTGAAGCAACCGTTTGAAGTACATTGTTGGCGATTTCTTCATATTGAACTGATATTTCCACCTCCTCTGGATCTTGTAACGCAGCAAACCGATTTGACAAAGCAATCTCAAAATCGCTTCCTCTGTCCAGCAGTTTTCCAGAATCCACCTTGCCTTTCTTTGATTTTACCATTCTTTCGCGCTCTTTTCGACAGTCAATCCGAACCCTTGCTCGTACCATTCGGTGGTCACTTCCAACATTAGAATTGTTAAGGACAGTACAATTGGTAAATATTGTTTTATCGTTGGTCATGATGTAGTCAATTTCGCTTGTGAGCCCAGATAGACTTTTCCATGTCCATTTTCTGCTGATATTTTTCTTATAGAATGAATTCATAATATATAGTTCTTGTCCTTCAGCAAAATCAACTAATCTGTCACCTCTATTGTCTCGCTCACCAGTTCCATATGGGCCAGTTGCATTTTCGTCTGTTCTTGTTGTTCCAATTCTGGCATTAAAATCGCCCATCAGGATTTTGTACCTACATTTCTCCTTGTATAAAAGCTGGGCCACATCATCGTAAAATTTCTCAATTTCCTCATCTTTATGGCTTATAGTTGGTGCATAAGCTTGGACGATTTGAAGCCTAAACTTTTTATTCAGCTGAATGACGCATTGGGCTAATCGGTCGGATGTACTTTCAAATTTGACCACAATGTCCTTCAGCTTTCGATTGATGAATAAAAAACATGATCACAAAAGAGAAAATGCAACAGTTGAGGAAAGGTATTTTTTCCGCTTATGTAATTAAATTAGAAAATATTATCAAGGTCAGGATTAGAACATTTATGATAATTGATACTGAATAGATAATTTTATTTTTTAAATAAAATTATTGCGGTTGCGATTGCGACCTAAATATTAAGACCAATTTTTAACTTAATATTACGGTAAAAATTAAAATTGATTTTTTTCAGAAAAATCGAAATATCTCTTGACATGTTAGAGATATCGATTTCGGGTTTTTACTGGATGATTCCTCTTTAAATTACCTTTCTAGCCATGTAATAAAAGCTGTACCATTCCATTTGAAAAAACTGAACAAACATTAGACGACTTTTTATCTAAATAGGTAAAACTCCCCCCACTTCTTTATTCGCGAAGTTACGACAAAATGTCATAAAACAAAGTTTTAGGAGATAGTTTGCTAATTATAACTGAGAATTTTTCTTACTCGGTTAACACTTGAAAATACACACAAAAAAAAGAAATTTTAAAATGTTTAACTCGTCACGCCCTCTTGCGGTCGCTTTAGAAGTTTAAACATATTTTTGGTGAATTTCTCATGATCATTTTTATAACAATTTTTTTCTCCAAAGCTGTGGGATAAATAGTTTTCAAGATACGGCCGCGATCCATCCTTAATGGGACGCCTGGTATATTAGATATATGTAGAAATGAATTATTAATTTATATGGAGTTTTGTTCATTTTGGGTTTAAGAGTTATTAAAAATTAGAAACTAAGTTATCAAATGTTTTGTCTTTTATCTGAAAAGATTTAATAATGTTACATTACTTACTATAAAATATTTGTTGGCAAGCATTGGGTACACAATAAGACACACAGTCAATATGAAAATTATATTTAAATTTAGACGAAATAATATAAAAGAAAATTATACACTAGGTAAAAAGAAAGTCAAACCGTTCAAAGGAAGTTTGTGTTTAGAAGTCTTCTAAAGGAACTTTTAATTATAATTTCTGTGCTGTTTTTAAAAATAAATCCTCTTTGACCTTAAATTATCTAAAATATAACAATATTAATGCTATCTTAGAACTTGTCAAGCTACAAAATTTCTGTGACCAGCAGCATCCTTATTGATATTTTGATTGTCCTCCTCCTCCTACTTATTAATTACAAGTAGAAGAGAGTTTTCTATGTTTGGTAGAACTTCATTAAGGAGAAATTCATCTCTTACAGATAAATTGTGCAGTACACTGCAGGCCTGAATGAAATGCACTATATCAATTTCTTTTATATTAATGTAGTACAGCTGGCGCCATTTCTGTTTCAGTAAGCCAAAACAGTCTTCAATAACATAATGGGTTGTGGATAACTTTGAATTGAAATTTGTTTCTATGGCTGTAAGATTCCCTCTATCTTTAAATAGGGTTAATAAGTTCTTCATGCAAAGATAGCCACTATCCACGAGTAAATAAAAATCGTGACACCTATCCACCATTTCTGCATATAAAGGGGAATTTCTAAAAACCCTGCTGTCATGAACAGAGCCAGGATATCCAATAAAAATATCTCTTATGCTCAAATTATGATCACACACAGCTTGCATCTGAAAATATTTTAAAAAAAAACGTAAAACATTAAGTATGAAGGGTATCAAAAATGGAATCTGACTATTGTTTGAAATAGATTTAATAAAAGTTATAAATCTTCCTCACTGAACTCACCTGGATGGAGTAAAAATATTTTTTATTTAAATATGAGTCGGGATCGATAGTAGGCTTATCAATTTTTATATGCGAGCCGTCAATAGCCCCAATCACACCTAGAAATCCCTTTTTCCTAAAGTGCTTGCGGAAATGTTTTAAAACACAAAAACTGAATAGTCTCAAAGTTTGCAGTTTATCGATGTACACTCAGCAAAACAATAAAAATATAAAACACTTTAAGAAATTAGCTCCTACATAACCAAACAATCCAAAGTCAAAATAAATCAACGAACATTTCCAACTATTGCGCATGTCACAAACTAAATTGAACGGTTTGAAACTAGTTTGTAAACTGGATTTTGTTATCGATAGAACATCTGACTGGTAGTCGGAATCCCGGATTTAATTTGCTAGAACGCGTACATTCGTCTGCGCAAACTCCGGACGATTTGGAACCGTTTGAAATCCTTGCTAAAACAAACCTAATTATAATGTATGGAAACAACGTATTTTTAAATTGTTTTTCTCCTGTATAATATTCTGGCAAAAAAATTAAGTCACTTTTCTTAAGTTCGAATTAAAAAGGGCAAATGAATGAAAAATACAGGGTAGTGCAAATATTATGCTACCATTTTGTTTTCATGTTATTCGTGACAGTTTGGGTTTTGCTATGGATGGGTTTGGGTTTTGCTAGTTTTATTATGGATAAATACATGATATAAAACACAGTGAAATTTTTCAACTATTGTAGAATTTGAAGAATTCCATTTGAATAATTCAAAACAGTTGGAGATAGGCTCTGTATCAAAGGTCCAACGACGCTGGCGAGAAGTAGGACATAAAGGACACAATGAGTGCACACGGTATGACTTTCCATATGTCAAGTTTCTTCTGTAAGAAATAATATGAAGAATAGCGATTTCGGTAAGTCATCTAAGAACTTTAAAAAGTTCCTATATGAAAACAGTGTCCAGATAGCTTTTCAAACGCACAATAGTTTTAAAAAAATAATCAAAAATTGCAAAGCAAAAATAAACAGAAAATGATAAACTTGGGATTTATCAGCTATATTGTGAGTAATATTCAAAAACACCCATACGAGAAACAGACAGATCATTCAAGAAAATAATACCATAAAAGAAATAAATACCATGAAAGACGTTTGCTTGATCAGAAACACAATTCTTATTATTGCCTCATTTTCGTTAAATAAAAATCATAATTTTAATAGCGATTTCAAAATATTGCATGTTTAAAATAATGGCAAAATACGAAACCATATAAACGGATTAAAAGATAGACTCTGCATCAGAAGATATCGTACGCGTTTACAAGTACAACAGTACAGAGGGCTATAGTGCAAACATAAATTCATTTCAGCAAACATAGATTCATTTCAGTGTCTCTCGAAACCTCAAAGTGGAAGTAGAAGCAATTTTCCTTAGAAAACACCCAAAATGACTTATATTGTCGTTTTCATCGGCTGCCAAAACGATTCAAAAGTCAAAAAGTTTCATTGTGAAGTGGATAGAGCGGTTTGAGTTGTTTAAAAACGTCGATGACTACGACGACTGGGGCTTCAAGCGAGCAACCACAGAAAAGCGGGACAAACCGATATCTACTCAAGAGAATTCCCGTTCTGAGATTGAGTTAGGCCCGGGCTCAACTGGTTAAAAGGGGAATAAATGTGGAAACCGTAGCTCTTTCAAGAACAGGATCAGGATTGGACCAAAGTTGTATTTTCTGATAGAACGACTTTTTGGGCGTGCTTAATCCACCAGTGGTACGTACACGTTTCATCCAACGCACCGTCAAACACGATTTGAAGCATATAGTCCATGTTAAAATTTTTTGTGTTGTTCGTTCGCTTTATTTTTAAAATAAAAAAATGTTATTGTGTGTAAACCCCACATTTAAATCCCATCTAAAGGTGGGATTTTTTTTAACATTTCAATGTCTCAACATTTTTATGTTTGCTTGTAGAGTATTTTAATACATATTTGTGTTACTTTTAACATAAATTTCTGTTACATGGTTGACACAAAGCGTTTATGTTGAAATGACACAACAAATTGTGTTAATCGTTTTTTTTTTTACACAGGATTTCTGTTAAAATTGACTCCATTTTTTTTTACTGTGTCTATCTCACACTGTGTCTATCTTCACAATGAATCTATTATATCTATACTTTTACAATAAACATATGTATTCATTGACATCATTTGTGTTAGCGAAACGCGCCAATCTGAAAAAAATATAAATATATTAATGTAGAAAATAGACAAGACAAGAAAAGTTTTTCGTTAAACATTTGTCTAGTTCATGTAAACTAATTTAAGGTTTTTATATATTTATTATTTTGTTAAAGCAAATGATTTTCTCATGGGAAAATGTGGAAATTGCGTTACGTTATGAACCCTTCAAAACACAGGTCTTTGATAATATCTCTAGTATACATACTATTAAACAGAATTTGTTTTGTACCCGATTCATTCACTCTGCTGTAACTAATTAGCGAAACTAATTAAGAAACTGGTTTTGGAAGCGTTTCACAAGTTCCAACTACTGACAAACAGCTAGGAAAACAAATGAGATTACTTGTCATTTTGGAATATAATTATTAATTAATCATTCTGACATGCATATCAGATGTAGGTTCTTAAGTATTTGAATAAAATTCATTGTATATATTGAAACTATTTGTATAGAAGTTTAAATTGTTTTTTAGTTGTTTTAATTTTTGCTATCCTTTGAACAACAAATTAATGTTGCTCAACGGATTAAAATTATTACTAAAATTATTTATAAAGGGTATTCCATTAAGAGGTTTCGAATGTTGGAAACGAATAAAAGAAACTTTTCATAACATACATGAAAGTTATTTATGGCAGTGCGAAGCTGGACAGTGCACAATTATACGTGGAATACAACATCTGTCAATGTCAATGTCAGGTTTCGAATGTTTTGTTTTGCTAGTCTTCTTATCTCAAACTTTGTTTATGTTATTCGGTTTCATTGTGGAATTTCACAGTAGAACAACGTGTTTACATTGTTAAAACGTATTTTTAAAATGGGTGTTCTGTGAGAGCCGCATTTCGGCGAATCCGTGAATACTTTGTTGTATGCAATCGTCCATCAGAAGTAGCCATTCGCAAAATAGTGCGTAGATTCGAAAGTACCGGATCTGTGAAAGATATCGAAACAAAAGTCCGGGAACGTCCTGCTCGTTCGGTTGAAAATATTCAGGCGGTTCGTGAAAGTGTTACTGAAAATCCACAAATGTCTGTTAACAGGCGCGCGCAACATTTGGGTATCAGCAGAACTTCAACGTGGCGAATTTTGAAAGTCTACATCCTTACAAAATTCAGCTAACACAGGAGCTAAAGCCAGCCGACCATGGGCAACGCCGTGCATTTGCCAATTGAATCCTACAGATGAAGGCAAATGACAATAATTTTTGCGATAAAATCATTTTCAGTGACGAGGCTCATTTCCACTTAAACGGTTACGTAAATAAACAAAATTGTCGCATCTGGGGTAATGAAAATCCTAGAGAAATCCACGAAATCCCGATGCATGCTCAACGTGTCACAGTTTGGTGCGGTTTTTGGGCTGAGGGTATCATTGGACCGTATTTTTTTGAAGATGAAGATGAACGAGCTGTTACAGTAAACGGAGAACGATACCGAACGATGATTGATGTTTTTTTATGGGATCAAATAATGGACATGGATTTAGAGAATATGTGGTTCCAACAAGATGGTGCGACATGTCATACAGCACGTGAAACATTGACTTTACTGCGTACACAGTTTGGAGGGAGGCTGATCTCCCGGAATGGGGACGTAAATTGGCCACCAAGGTCATGCGACTTGACGCCGTTAGACTAATTTTTGTGGGGCTATGTGAAGAGCAAAGTTTACGAAAATAATCCTCAAACCGTTCAACAGTTGAAAGAAGAAATTAGGCGAATAATTCGTGACATAACTCCGCAAATGTGTTCAGCAGTAATCGAGAATTTCAACAAAAGAATTGTGAGCTGCCAGAGAAGTCGTGGCGGTCATTTGACAGATGTTGTATTTCACGTATAATTGTACACTATCCAGCTTCGCACTGCCATAAATAACTCTCAGATATGTTATGAAACGTTTCTTTTATTCCTTATCAACATTCGAAACCTCTTAATGGAATAACCTTGGTGGACATCCCAAAGAAGTGGACATCCCACTTCTACCGCAATTTTATGCGCTGCACCGTTGTTCAAGTATTTCATTATTGTGAGTAAGGTGTCCCAGTCTTTTGTAAGTATATTCGGAAATTCGAAAAATTATTTTTTTAATTCCCAGATAATATATATTTACTATATTTTGAAAACATCTCGATTCGTAAAAATAGCCAATTTCGATGAATTATCAAATCAAAAATCATTAACAGTAGACAAAATATTCTAGTTAACAAAGAAATATTGTAAATCTGTATTTTACAATTTGAATAAGCTCAAGCTTTTCTAAAAGTTAGTCAAATATATAATAAGTAATTTTCAGTTGATTAATTTTAAATGTATAATCAATTATAAACAATAAAAATTATTTAGAAAAATTCACATTTCAATTTAAATAACTGACGATCGTTACGGAGTTTCGAAAAAGTTATTAATGAAAATGTATAGGAAATTGAATGATCTACAAAAAAAAAATTGAATAAAATTTTTTGATAAAATTGATAGTTTTGTCGAAAAATTAAAAAAATGTAAAAATTTATTTATGCATTCAAATATAGCCTCGAATGACTTTTTAAAAAGTAAATTTATCGAAAATTTAATGGAGACCTTTTTTTGAAGAACGTTCAATTTTCTACAAAGATGTGTAGCGGAGTATATTGAACCATTTTTCGAAAATCTGCTGCAATATCCAAGTACGAATGAATATTTTATTTAATAAATTGGGCACCTATTCACTAAACTGTAGCGAATCGTTCAATGATTACAAAAATATTTAATCATGTCATGTTAAGTGTCAACTTTGTTTTTTTTAAACTGTGCTATTGGTTCAATTTACGAAACCGGTGTCCAAAAATGAACCACCCAATTTCTAAATTGAATCATATATTTTCCCCAGAAATAAAATGCAGTTGAATATACATGCTTGATTTTAGCTAAACTTCCCTTCGGTAGTATAAAAACAAATAAACAAATAAAATATAATCTCTAAACAAGTAAAAAAACAAAAAACCAATTAAGAAACATTAGTATCAACTTTTAACGATTAAGAGCTGGTCGGTCTAAGCGGTAGTTAAACAAAATTCGCAAATAAACTCTTTGTTTTCTTCAATACCGGCACAGTCTTCATGTGACCACATACAACATGCCTGGCATCTAGCCCCACCTTCATTTGGTTTAGTTACTATTACTCGTAACAATTTTTATCATCCGTTCTATCTTCTGAATCACTTGAGCTTGGTAATGGATTTCTCATTTGTATTTTTGGCTTCTTTTCATTGCCGGAAAATAAATTCATAGTTGCTTTTTCTACTGGCATCTTTCTTCGCTTTACTGTTTCTGGTTTTTGTTTGCTTGTTCTCTGTATGTTTTTCTTTATTTCTTTAAGCTCTTCTTTGAATAGGGGTACTAGTAAGCAATACTGCAGAAGCTGTTGTTTTATTCTTACGCTATTGAACAATTTTACTTGTTTCAGGAACAGGTGCTAGCTAGCTAGCATTTAGACTTTGATTAAGTTTCTCTGGAGTGATTTATCCAAATCAGCAGAATCAACTTGCTGTGAAACACCATTAGAAGAACTGGTGGGTTGATTGTGAAGTGAGATATCCTCTGTGTCAGTCTCAGGATCAGGTCAGCCAGATATTACCATTCTCTGGGTTTTCATGAACCTGGGGTGTTACGGCAGTTGATGGGGCAAATAAGTGGTCACCGATCCTATTACGATTGACTGGCCAAATTTAAGCTCCTTTAAAGACGTTTTCCACAATACCGACAGTAGCAGCTTTTCCATATGCCTTGCTCAATAATTCGGACACGTTATCGGTTGTCCAACGTGTGCTTGTAGCCACGAATCTTGCTCCTGGGCGTAATACATCTAATGGCTGTAAACGGTGGGTAGTATGACCAGGTAGTTGCAAAAGATGAAAGGAACATTGACCATCAAAATCTAGAGCTACAAGGTTTTTGCTGTGTGTGGAATGGCCATCTAGTAATAGAATTACTGGCTTATCTGGACTTGACTGAACCACATGGTAAAAATGTTTGAGCCACTTAAGGAAAAGGTCGCTATTTATGTATCCAGTGTCAGATATTTTCTGTTGGAGCTCCTCGTGCAAGTTCAAGGGCAAATCTCTTTCGTTTAAAGATAGTCATAGGCAATCGTGCAATCATCATTGATTAAATCATTTCCTGATGATGCTAACATGGTTAGCGAAACGTGCGTCGAGCAGTTTAAAAAAGCGTGTTGGTGTTTAGTGGTAAATCTCTTCAAGTTTAGTACTTACCGGTACTAATATAAAAAAATCACTTTAGAAAAACTGAAAAAACATTTGTAAAACACAATTTGAGCAAAATTGAACCTCGAAAAAATTAAATTCTCGAGTACGACCTCACATCTTCTGAGCATATTTTCGACAAATTTTTCCGCGTAGTTTTTCCACGGACAGAGAGCACTACCAGCTGCTTTAAATCACACATTGATTTTCCAGCTAATTGGACCTGCATAATTTGTCACACATTTTCAGTTGGGTTGGCACCTGGAGATTGTGAAGGTCAGTTTATTGACGAGAAGCCATTTTCGTCTTTCCATGACTTGCACAGGCGACTGATTATCTTCTGGAAGAACTAATTTTTTTTACGTTGTGTGTATGACAATTTTCCACCGTTGATAGTCTTGGTGAACAGCTGTAAAACCGCGCGAGTGAGGAACCTCAAAACATTGATTTTTAGAGAGTGTTTGGCGGTATGCTGGATGAAACATGCATAGCTGGTGGACCAAGAATCCTTCAGGAAAACGCACGCCCATAAACAACTTTGGTTCTTTGTTTTCCTCAGAGCCCAGGCTTTTGTAAACGCCGTTGAACTGCATTGGTACTCACATCTATTTGCCTTTTGGCCAGTTGAATGAGGGTCTGACACAATCGCAGAGTTCTCGTAAATATCTTGACAATCGCTTTGTCGTTCTTTTGTGTGGTTGTAGACTTGGAGCCCCGGTGATCGATCATCGACATTTTTAAATAAGTCATACCATGCGATTCACTTCGCATGGAAACTTATGACTTTTTACTTATCTTGGCACCTTTTTGGTGTTTGTAAAGGAAAATTGCCTTGAAAACTTATTTTTCAATAGAAGCTTTTACTTTAAGGTTTCAAGAGATACTGAAATGAATGTATGTTTGCGCCAATCGAAAAAACCGTGTTCACTATCTTTTGATAAAGACTGTATTTGAATTTGATATTTCGAATAATTGTGATTTATTCACAATTCAAGCCAATATGAGTTGAATTCAAGTTGATAAAACTGGAATAATTTGTAAGTCAACTATTGGAGCAAAAAATATGTAGTTTACTCAACTAAAAGAGCTAACATTTTGTCGGCAGTTTTCATCACTTTTTTTCCCGAAAAGAAAACCGTTCCTTGCAATTTTTCACTTTATTACCGGAGCTTAAAGTTCTCAAGCGTCGCTGCCGAAGTTTAATCAGGTAATAAAGTGATAAATGCACCTTCGGAAGTTGATAGGACAGCAAAATAAAAATTTTACGCCTGGTTAGTGGTTTCTGCTGGTAATAGGAGATCATTTTGTTAGTATGTGACGAATTTTGCTTGATATCTTATAATAAAATACAATATTTTTTATTCGTCACAAACTGGACAACTGTAGAAACGTTTTCTGGATTGGATTTAATTTAATTACAATTATAATATATAATTAATTATAATTATTATAAATTAAAATATTGCTTTATTGTTTGACATCAATCTCACTTGTGAATCCAGAGAGACTTTTCGATGTACATTTTCTGCCGATTTTTTCTTATAAAATGAATTCGTAATATAAAATTTTTGTCGTATGTACAAGGGCGCTAAATATGAAAGATGTTTAACGTTAATGGCATAGTGTACTAGTGCACCATCTTACTGTAACCAAGTGAAGTGGTGATATTTTCTTCCAATAAGTCTAAATATTTATATGTTGTCAAGTTGCCATCAATGAAAAAAAGTCGTACAGTATTCTTGCCACTCAACTCCGTCCAAATATTTAACTTTTTAGGATATTGTGCATCCGCTCCATTCACTGCGGATAAATATCAGCTACAGTTGTGTCTGTTAACATGGCTATTTAAACAGAATGTTGCTTCATCCGTAAAACTAATAGTTGAAATAAAATTTGGATTGGTATTTATTTTGTCCATCATAACGCAAAATTTAACTCTTCGATCAAAATCATTTGCACTTAGTTCTTTTAGTAATTGTATTTTGTAAGGATACAAGTTTTTTTATTTAATTTTTTTGAATTTACTGTCTACAGATGTTATGATTTAAAGCTAATTGTGGCAATTGTTTTTGTTTTCCTAATTTTGGACGATGCTTTTTAATGCTGCCTATGTCATTGAATCTTTTCACCGTTTTTGAAACTGTTGACTTAATGATATTTTTATTCGGATTAAATACTCGATAATCGACTTCAGAATAAGTGCATTTTCTGTCACCGTATCCAACATATATTTCAGTTATTTTTCTTTCAGTTAAATATATATTAATTCCATATGATAATTGAAAGAAATTTTAAAATCACAATTTGACATTAACAGTTGTTAAGTGTAATCAAATACTTTATCTGTCATCCATAGTTTCATAGCCTACTAAATGAAAAATATATTTACCCTAAAACAAACAGAACCATCTTTTAGCCATTTTTTAAAATCTATTTGTCATCTATCAATTTATTTTTAAATTTGTGTGACTATAGTTTCGTAAAACGTTTTAAAGTAGTGTTTGAGAATGTAAAATCGTTTTACGAAACTAAAGTCACACAAATTTAAAAATAAAAGTGATAACAATGTATAAAATTGTTTTATTTATTTTTAAAAAATGAATTATCACAAAGTAACGGACAAATCAATCAATAATATTTACATCGTTGAATTAAAAAAAAAATGCTCTTTCCAACGATGGCAAATTCAAGTACTGTTAACATAAAAAAAATCAAGTTAGCCTTGGATTTCAAATATGTGAGAAAAATCAAAATATGCCCCAAAACTACAACAATTCTTGATGTTTGTGTATAAAATTTCATTAGGAAATGTCAAGCATTCTCAAGATACTCATATTTGATCGTTTTATATATATATATATATATATATATATATATATATATATATATATATATATATATATATATATATATATATATATAATATGCTTTAAAGCGTGAGGATGGCACAGTGTGCAGGACGCGTACCCAAATGTTAGAGATTGTCAGAAGGTTTTATTCCCAGTTATATGAAGATCAGAGCCAGTCAGGGACAGCAATACCCACGGAAGAACAATATATAATACCAGATATCCTAGTGGAGGAAGTAACAAATGCTATAGAATTGATGAAGAACCGCAAGGCTCCAGGAAAGGATAGTGTAACTGTCGAAATGCTAAAAGCTGGTGGTCGGACGTTACATAAAACACTGGCAAAATTATACTCAAAATGCCTCAAAGAACAAAAAGTACCTGACTTATGGAAAAATGCAGAAGTGATCCTTTTACATAAAAAAGGAGCACAGGAAGATTTAAAGAACTACCGTCCAATAAGCCTCCTATCAGTGATGTACAAAGTTTTCACTAAGATAATTTCTAAAAGAATATTAAAAAAATTGAATGACGCACAACCAAGAGAACAAGCAGGATTCAGAAGTGGATTCAGTACAATGGATCACATCCAGGTTGTACAGCAGGTCATAGAAAGGCACAACGAATAAACACCATGCCACTGTGCTTGGCTTTTATCGACTACGAAAAAGCATTTGATTCCATCTCAAAGCATGCGATAATGGATGCACTGCTTAGCCAAGGTGTAGAGAGAGCCTATGTAAACCTATTAAAATCGATATATGATGGAGCTACAGCCACAATTCACCTTGATGATCTTGAAGTGGGAATTAATATAGAACGAGGTGTACGGCAGGGTGACGCAATATCGCCTATTCTTTTCTCGGCTGGCCTTGAAGAAGTATTCCGTAAACTGGATTGGGAACAGGATGGTGTAAAGATCAATGGTGCGAACTTAAACCATCTTAGATTTGCAGATGATATTATTCTCATTTCACAAGACCCAGAGGAGCTGCAAAGACGCATACACCAACTGCAAAGGGCTGGCGAACCATTTGGCTTGAAAATAAACCTGAAAAAGAGTTAGGTTATGTTCAATAACTTCGCTCAGGACAGAAGAATTTCAGTTTTAGGAAGGGATTTAGAGATTGTGGACAGCTTTGTATATCTTGGGCAGAGGATTTCCATGGAGGGGAATACCGCCCGGGAGGTGGAACGGCGTGTTAAATGTGGCTGGCAGGCATTTGGTAGGCTCAACATAGTGTTTAAGAGCAGACTCCCACTTTGCCTGAAAAGAAAAGTATTCGATCAGTGCGTTCTACCCGTTATGACATACGGAAGTGAAACCTGGACACTCACATTGCAATCAATTCAAAAACTTCGGGTGGCACAGAGGGGAATGGAAAGATGTATGCTTGGCATTACAAGACGAGACAGAAAGTCCTGCGCATGGATCAGGGAACAAACAAAAGTCTGTGACATAATTGGAAGAGTAAAACAGTTGAAATGGAGATGGGCAGGCCATATAGCGAGGCGATGGGACGACAGATGGACCAAGGCAATCCTGGAGTGGATACCGCTTGATCGCAAACGTCCGCGAAGAAGACCGAAAGCACGATGGACTGATGACATCGTTAAGTATATTGGACCCGAGTGGCAGAGGAAAGCCCAGGACCGTGAAGGTTGGAAGCATGCTGAAGAGGCCTTCATCCTGCAGTGGTATATATATATATATATATATATATATATATATATATATATATATATATATATATATATATATATATATATATATATATATATATATATATATATATATATTTGTGTGTATGTGTGTATACCCCTTTGCGGATCTGACCTTGACGTGGTAAAGGGGTTTGAGCAGGGCAATGAAGCTTTGAGCTATGCCATCTGAAGCGTAAGTTCCTAGGAGAGTTACCCCTGGTGGACAGATCAAGGCAGAGGCCTCAGTATGATCCAAAATCTACCAACCCGCATTGGACCAGCGTGGCCAATTACGGTCCATGCCTTCAACATGACAGTACAACTTTAAACACGGTCCTCATTCCTCGGAGGCCAAGGGGCAACTACCTACGGCAGCGGGAAGATATGCCCCAAGGCAGAGGTTGCTAAGAATCACCGGGTTAGATCAGGCCGCCATTAGACTTTTGACATTGCTACGCTTAATATACGAACTATGAAAACGGAGACCCGACTGCAAGAACTGTTAATCGAAAGTGACAACATACATTGGGATATTATTGGGCTCTGTGAAACACTAAGAAAGGGCGAAGAGTTAATCAAACTAGTATCAACTGGTCACGTACTCTACACCCAAGGCATGGAGGGCGATGTGATGGAATTGGATTGCTCATAAATCGAAAACGTAAAGACAGTGTAGTTAAATACGAAAGTATATCTGACCGATTAGCCCAATGCCTCAGTCAGCTGAATACAAAGTTATATATATATATATATATATATATATATATATATATATATATATATATATATATATATATATATATATATATATATATATATAATTTGTATTATCATATAATACATCATAGTATTTATTATCAAATTTTACATCAAATTATTTCAAAAAATTTTTCAGCTATAAAACCAACTATATTTTATTTTTGTGACGGAAGTATGAGAAACTCCATCTTCTCTTTTCTAGAAATAACGGTTTGTAATATAAAAACTCGAGAATGTCAGAGGTTGATACTTTACATAAAATAATATTCTTTACATTTCCTTGGGATATTCGTTGACATGGAAAAATCTCGTTTTGTGGATACATTCATCATATCCTTCTACAGTACGAATATTATTCCTAGAAAAGTTGAAAGTAAAATTTTTAAGTAAGTAAAATTTTTTTGTTATTAAAAAGTTTAAAAAAAGTGTAAATCTAACTATTTAATTCACGAACTATAAAATTCCGCTATAAACAAAAAACCAAACGGAGACAAATTTCTCTCCGTTTAGGTTTTTGTCTTTACCCAGTGATTCTTTCTTTAAATAAGAACAGGTATTTTTGATATTTTTTGAGTTTTAGATAGTGGCGAAAAACCCAAATAAAGGAAAAAAATATATGAACACGCCACAATCATTTAGACATTACTTAGATCTTGAACAATTTGAATCGTTCAGACTCTTCCACCCGTGTGCGATTTTCAGCGCTTCGCACAGTTCTTGAACCTGTAATTCGTACTCAACCATAACTGTTCCGGATTCTCGAAATTGCTTGAATAAATAATAACTTGTCATTTTATGATGATTACGATATTTTCGCCTAAATTCACATTGAGTTGTAATAATTGAATTTTTTTTAAATGTAAATTATAACAATTTTATTGCGTTCTTTTATCGTGAATTTATCCATAATAAAACTTACACATCTACAGTACACAACAGCCAAACCCAAACTATCACGAAAAAAAAAATGGAGCCAAATCAAATTGGTATTACACTTGCCTCACCCAGTATATACTCCAAGTTGGTTAAAAGGTGCTTCGGAGTTCGAGGAATGGTATTCCATATATATTCTATCTACGATGATTCAGAGGCTCTCGCCGATCAGTCGAATGTCACTGTCACAGACTCTTGTTTGACCACTTATATGCGGTCAATAGGACTTGGACCAATTTGCAGATAAAATAAAAAACTCCACCTGTATTTGATACAACAAAAAAGTATGAGCAAGTCCACAACAGAACAAATTGGATGATATATGTCTTCTCATATGGCAAGGTATTTCAGGTGTAAAGTAAAGATTTGGGGTTATAGGCACATCAGAAACTGAGAAGGCCTGATTTAGCGACTGGACTTACAGCTTAACGTGGGTTCCGAACCACGGTCATCAGCTACCGAAAACCCCGGTCAGCACCCCCCTCCGGCTATCAACCCTTGGTTTTGTGCTTAACCGAAAGTATCCCGAGAAGCCTACCGACCGGCGAGTGACCAACGTAGAAAACCTCTCAGAAGGCATCCAGCCTCGAACTGGCGTGACTGAGGGGTGATTCCTTGTCAGATGTTACACTCTTACCTAGAAACATTTACAAGAACTTTAGAAAACTTTTTTGCCTAGTACGGGATTCGAACCCGGTCCACATTAACTGCCGTAACATAAGGCTAACGCCTTAGACACCACAGCTAATGTGGCTCCTTATTTCAGGTGTCTTCTTCAAATACCCATCTGGTATATATGCGCTATAGCGTTATCTTGCGGAAAAACCAGACTGGGTTGAGTTTGCAGTAGCTCCATTCGCATTCTGTCGATCCATTGGATTGACAGCGCATTCTGTCAATCCAATTCAATACGAATACTTTTGCAAGTAATTGGGGTCTAATGTCCCGGTCAAGCAGCTAACCAATGCTCATATATATATATATATATATATATATATATATATATATATATATATATATATATATATATATATATAAATACGTCCGTTTTTCTGCAAACAATGAGAAGAAAACTTGATTGTTTTTGGTCCAACTCAATCCAATCAACTTTTAAATTGAACCAATTTTCGAATCATTTGCGCCATTTAGAACTGGCGATCTTGCCAGTCTCATTTACAAAACCTCTTTTTTAATTGTGATTTTATGATGAAATATATCAATTCTATATTTTTTTTTTATAAAGGATGCTGTTGCAGATTTGGCGTTGTGATGCTGTAGCATGATGCAACCGTTTCGTTGCTGCTTGGGAAACTCACTGATGAAAAACAGATAGTTGTTTATCACTGAACACTGACAGTTCTTAGATATTTTACAACCAATGTCACACTTAGCACTCTCAATGCGTGTTTGAAGACAGAGTATCTTCACACGTCTGCATTTTTCCAAATAGCCGAATACAATGAACTATCAGATGTATTTCCGGACTAATAGTTTACATTAATCTTCCATCCGCGTCCCTCCAGTCTTAATTTCTGAACCGTCATGGTTAAAATTTTTAATTCCAAGTACAAGATCAAGTTTGTGAGCAAGCAGTATTAACCCGAAATAAAGCATTCAAAAAGTGGAACAGTCAAAAAACAGAAATAAACTATAACATCTTTTTGGAAGTAAGAAAAGAAAATCAAAGCTAATTAGATAAACTAAGAGAAAATATGAAAACAATCAACTTAATGAAATAGAAAAGATTTCCAAAAAAATACACCAAACATTTTTACAAAACATTTAAAACTAAATTAACAGGCTATCAACCCCAAAGTCTTTGCCTCCGAAAGGAAAGCGGACAATTAGCTCTAAATAACCAAAACAATTGTAAAGAACTTGCCCCATATTTTGAACAACTACTAAACTGTCCTGAGGCCTTAAACAGATTACCAACACTAAACCCTAAACAAACAAACCCAGATTCATTTCCATCGAATGAAGATGAAATAATTAGGCAAATCAAACGACTTAAAAACAACAAAGCTTCTGGTGACGATGGAATCACTGCTGAACTTTTAAAATTCGCTGGTCCAGGTACAATCACGGAAATAACCAAAATTCTACAAGAAGTTTGGCTTACTTCCGGAAGATTGGAAATATGCTCTAATCCATCCACTACATAAAAAAGGAGATAGAACGGATGTAAACTACAGAGGGATATTTCTTCTCCCAGTTTGTTACAAAATTATATCTCAATGTCTACTAAACAGAGCACAGGGGCAGTTGGAACCTAAAATAGGTGAATATCAAGCAGGTTTTCGACCGGGCACATCCTGCCCGGAACAGAGCCTGAATCTAAAATTGATCCCAAGGCATCAAAAACTATATAATAAAAATCTCGTCTGTACATTTGCAAATTTAAAAAAGCATATGATTTTATTGACCGCGAATTTTTATTCCAAACCTTGAAAGAACAAGGACTAGATCTGAAAACGCTGGCACTTATTAAAGCAACACTAACACAAGGTCAAAAGTTAAATTCATGGGTGACATCTCAGAGTCTTTCGATATTAAAACTGGAGTCAGACAAGGGGATGGACTCTCGCCACTCTTATTTAACTGTGTTCTAGAAAAAGTAATACAGGATACGTAACGTTGACATATTATTGACACATAACGTTTGAAGGTTGTTACAATCGACTACTCGTAAGAGTTTCTTACTAGAGTAATGTCACCTATATGTCAGACCGGATACTTATTGACCGATATATTATATATTATCAATCAAATTAAAGTTTTTTAATAAATTTAGAAAAAAGGTATACGGAATTTTCTATAAAACTCATATGAGGAATATATACGTTATTAAGAAAAAATAAAAATAAATATCAGAAAATTGTTTTGGCTTT
Source organism: Cosmopolites sordidus (assembly GCA_031761425.1). NCBI lineage: Eukaryota > Metazoa > Arthropoda > Insecta > Coleoptera > Curculionidae > Cosmopolites > Cosmopolites sordidus. The sequence goes on along the minus strand of JARFXV010000459.1, from coordinate 901,920 downwards.
GACGTTTAGGGCTGACGCATTCGATACAAGATGATTTCTTAACATCAACAATCAATCACTATCGCTGTCTGATACATGTTTCAGATCAAGTTTTCCGCTCTAATAGCTTATCGATATTAAATATCAGTTACGGCATTGCTACTGGTATCGTAATCTGTAATGGGAAGTTTGCTTTATTCAAGTATATTTTATTTTATTTTATTTTAGTCTAATAGTAATCCATAAAAAGGATAACCGTTCTGGGGTATAAAATGAAATTTAGTGACTTTTTGTTTGTAAAACAACAAGCAGCACTGTAAAAATATATTTGATTCGATTGGTTTTGTAACTTGTAATAAGAAAAAACTTTCCATTTACATTTTTCTGTAATATTGTCTGTGTAAGTGGTCCTTGTAACTCTGAGAGGCACGCAAGGAATTATATTCTTTTCTTTTTTTGCGTTTTTTGCCACGATTTAAAACTCAAAAAATATCAAAAATATCTGTTCTTATTTAAAGAAAGAATCACTGGGTAAAAACAAAAAACCAAACGTAGACAAATTTCTCAGCGATTCTTTTTCTGTAATAAATTTGTCTAACAAAATTTTAAAAAATACAAAAAATTTCTTCAATAAATACAAATTTTTAATCGTTAACGTTTCGGAAGGTCTTTCAAAACGAATCTAAAAAATAAATTATATTAATTTCTATATATACTGAAAAGATAGGAAATAAATATTGTTTGTGTATATATCAATAATACTTACATTGACAATAATAGTTTTTAAGGACAGTGACATACTACCAAAAAATATATATAGGTGATGATTACTGTGTGATAATTATGTATTGAAGTATTTAAACGTTTTAAATTGTATTCTTTAGAATCGGGAACCATATTGACTTTAAATCTACCGAAGGCATAGCAATGCAGTTATTTTTACTTAAATTAATTATAGCGGTTTCTTTTAATCTTCTATATTTTGTTACCGATTCTTTTAATATCATAAGAACATAAAAACCTTCTTAGAAAGGGCGATTTTAATAAATCTACAATTTGTCAACACGCATGGGAATCGGGACATAAAATCAATTGGAATATTTTCAAAACGGTATTAAAATCTCATCATAAAAAATTATGGGTGCCCCATCTACACGTGTTTGAGATGAGTGTTGAGAAGGATTGATGGGGTGACCTGGTGGGATAGACTGAGAAATACCGAGATATGGGAGAAATTGGGCGTCAGATCTATATTGGAAGTAATTGAAATAAACCAATTGACAGAGTTCGGGCACATCGTGCAGATGCCAGATATGCGGGTGGTGAAGAAATTGTGGGCCATGGGAGTGTACGAAGGGACGAAGAGCGAGGAAAACTTGAAATAAGTCGATGAAAGCCTGGCGAGGCGGGGAATTGCTTGTGAGGGAGCGATGGTGATGGCGAGAGACAGGTGAAATAGAGAAAATTCACCCAAGGGGGCTGATGGATAGCCCAAACCTCGACACCGGGTAGGGGAGAAGAGGTGAAAAACTAAGTAAAGTAAAGTAATAAAACAAACCAACTTTATGCCGAAACGTATGGCATAAATGGCTATAAAAATAATACATTTAATGTTTAGATAATACCTTGAGAGGGCAATGAAAAAAAAATTGGTTTGTGTTTGACCGAAATGATCACGACGATGCGAAGTTCCTACTTGTTAAAAAAAGTTCTGAGTTGTTTCCCGCGGAAATTGTTTTTAGGGATTTTATTGTTGAAAGTGATGTAAAGAATTTATGAAGTACTTTCCTTTTCACCGCGTAAAACAGACTGTAATCTCTGGATCAACATTTTACACTCAAAAAAACAGTCTCTCTACTGCATATTTATTATTATTATTATTAGGTATGAGCCCTAGGGGACCACGCGAAGTAGAATTAGAGGCGTTTGTTGTTGTTAGCCTTCCTTTGCGCCCATACTGATTTCATTTTTTCGCTATGAGCTTTTTTCCTTTCGTCAGACCAAGTTGTTCCAGTCTTCCTACATTTTTCTCTCTGGCCCACCTTCTAAACATCAACCGTGTGTCAGAAACAGCCTCTATCCTGAATTTCACTTTGTGTAATATTTGCTGATCTTAGGTCCTCTTTAATTACAGCAATCCATTTAATTATTTCTACTTTAGCTGTACCCCTATTTTCATAAAATTCGACTATTTGTCTAGTTAGCCTACTTGGAGTCATCCGTTTTATGTGTCCGTAAAACTTAAGTCTTCTTTTTCTCATATCGCTATGTATATCTGCGTATTGTTTGATTTCTTGGTTTTCTCGAAGTCGGTATGTTGTTGTGCTTATTTGTTTGGGGCCTAGGATTTTCTTTCCTTCTTTTCAATATCCTCGATGTCTCTCTTTCTATTCAAAATGAGCGTTTCTGCCCGATATAGACATTCTGGCTTAATAACTGTGTTGTAATGTCTCAGTTTTTGTGTTTTTAGACAGGCATTTTTTGTTGTAAATATTTTGTGTAAGTCACAATGCCGTTATCATTTTTTAACATCTACCCTTATTGGCCGCTTTTTCCAATCCATTTTCCATGATTATTTCACCCAAATATTTGAATTGAGAGACTCGTCTGATGTTACCATATTTTGTTTTTAGAAGTGGTGTTCTTAGTCTGTTGCAGGTCATGTATTGTGTCTTTTCAAAGAAAATTTGGAGTCCTACCTTTTCTGCTGTTTCTTTTATGATTTCAATCTGTTTATGTACCGTTAAATACATCTTGAGCCAAAATTGCTAGATCATCAGCAAACGCTAGACAATCAATTTTGATGTTGGTTCTAACCAGTTTAATGGGCTAGTCAATATTCAGGGCCAACTTTTTTTCACACCACTCCTGTATTATTTTTTCCAGAACACAGTTAAATTCGAGTGGCCACGGTCCATCCCCTTGTCTCATTTCAGTTTTAATTTCGAAGGGCTCTGAGATGTCACCCATGAATTTAACTTTTGACCTTGCGTTAGTTAACGTTGCTTTAATAATTGGCAGCGTTTTCAGATCTAGTACTTGTTCTTTTAAGATTCCGAATATTGCATTATGATTATTTACTTGATGAAATTAATTAATAATTTTTATACATAAATCCGTATAATTCGATAAATTAGCATGTAGTCTTATAGGGCATCTTTATTACTGTGTAGTAAATGCTCTGATATGCTCTAATAAATGCTCTGTTAAGCAATTTATTTAAAGGGATTATCAGATTAAATCACGACTTTTCATTATGTGCCTTTGCTACTTAAAGGTGGAAATAAAAGCAATACGTTTTTTTTCCTTTTGCTGAAAGGCAATTTCGTGCTTGGAAATTAAGAATCACGCTATTCAACTTCGTGGCTACTGAGATAGTCCGTGTTTGCTTTGTTTCCTGATTTTCAGCACTGAAAATACAGAATTTTATCGTTTTGGGTCACGTTACTTGTACATAATGTTAAAAGTGTTTTAGATATCAATTACACTGGGGAACAATTTGAAAAATAATTTCTGTTGAGTTCGATATTTAAGCTGTTTTATGCGTAAATTGACATGCTAATTCCAAAACATTATTTAGTTTTTTTCTATCACGTTTATTCTATTTAAGTTTTTTCTCTACAGTTGTTGCGCATAAGACTAAGCTTGGGGAATCACAGAAGTCACTACTGCTCTCCTATCGGCGAACCTTCTTCGAGCTAAGAGTGGGGCGTGAGTGACATTGCGTCATCCAAAACTAGTTCGGTCAGTTACGCATGAGATGCTAAAGTACGCAGGTCTGTGTCGCTCTGATATAGTGAAGTCAAAGTATACATACCCACGACGAGAACATAGTTCTCGTCTTAAGTCCTTAAACAGCCCTGATTCATTTTGTTATATATGTGGCAGTTTTACCATACCCATTCAACGGACTAATATTAGTACATTTGTCAGGCAAGCGTATTTTGCTTATTTTAAGGTGAAAATAGGTGACCAAGATAGATCATGTGATCCTCATAAAGTGTGCAAGCAGTGTGTAGAGAGTTTACGAATGTGGACGAAGAGAACACGTAATAAACTTTCGTTTGGTATACCAATGATTTGGCGAGAGCCCAAATATCACTTCAGTGATTGCTACTTTTACATAGTGAAAACATCAGGATTCAACAAGAAAAACAAACATAAAATTGAGTACCCTAGTTTACCGTCAGCTATACGCCCTGTGCTTCATTCAGCTAAAATTCCAGTGCCAGGTTTTCAAAAATTACCCTCGTTAGAAATACAAGAATGTGAATCAAGTGAAGATCGAAGTGACTCCACCGACGAAGAATTCAAAGTTTCTAATGATTCTGTTCGTAAAGGATTCAATTAACATGAATTAAACGATTTAGCACGAGATTTGGAACTATCCAAAAAAGCATAGGAATTATCATCAAGACTGCACGAAAAAAAATTGCTTGACAAAGGAGCTAAAGTCACTTATTATCGATCCAGAGAAAGTGAATTTAGACAGTACTTCAGAAATAATGACGGATTTGTATATTGCCAGAACGTAGAAGGTTTAATGAAACAATTGGCCATTTCTAACTATCACGCAACTGAATGGCGATTGTTTAGAGATAGTTCAAAGTGTAGCTTGAAGAGTGTTCTCTTACATAATGGAAATTTATACGGTTCAGTCCCAATAGGTCATTCAGTTTCTTTGCGTGAAGAATATGGCGACATAAAGAAAGTCATTGATTTTTGCAATATAACATGCATGGATCATCTGTGTTGACCTTAAAATGGTCTGTTTTCTTCTTGGCCAGCAACGCGGGTATGCCAAGTATCCCTGTTTTTTGTGCATGTGGGACAGGAGAGCTCGTGAGAAGCATTGGGTGCAATCGAACTGGCCGCCAAGATCTGACTTAAGACCTGGTGATCCAAACATTTTAAATCAGCCACTTGTCGACAGAAAAAACATTGTATTTCCGCCTTTGCATATAAAACTACATCTCTCATGTCTCATGAAGCAATTTTTTAAGTCTTTATCAATTGAAGGAGATTGCTTTAAGTATATCATTTCGGCATTCCCTAGCCTGTCATATGAAAAGATGAAGGCTGGTGTGTTTGATGATCCACAGATTCGGCAACTCGTTAAAGATGAAAATTTCACTAAAACAATGACTTGAAAGGAATGCTTGATTGGCTTTAAAAAATATTGTTAAAGATTTTCTTGGAAATACACGAGCCCCGAATTACATCGAAATTGTTCAACAACTGTTGGAGAGCTTTAAAAAGCTTGGTTGCAACATGAGCATCAAACTGCATTTCTTACATAGTCTTCTTGCTAACTTCTCAGAAAATCTTGGTGCTGTAAGTGATGAACAGGGCGATCGATTCCACCAAGATCTAAAGGTTATGGAAGCGCGATATCAAGGTAGATGTGATGTCAGTATGATGGCTGACTACTGTTGGAGCATCAAGCGAGAATGTCCACAAAGTGAACACTCCAGGAAAAGCTCTAAGAAGAAATGTTTACCATAATATCTGTTATTTATTTTTTGTATAAACACAATTTAACTTTTAATAATATGTTAACCTCTGTATGAACAAAATATTCTAATCTATTTGGCCAGATCTCACCTTATTTCCTTTCGTATGTACACTTTTAAGGTAAAATGAGGGGTATGCTGTAGCTTAAGAACTTGACGTAATAGAGAAAAACTGTGAATATTTTTGAATTCAGAGATGAAAAATTAGTCAAAAACAAGTCGCAGATCCAAGTCAACAAAATTACTGTTCCCCAGTGTTATTTTTGCAATAAATTTCAACACTTTGTATATGCTGTGCAATTGTTTAAACAATACTAAAAACAAATGTCAATTTTGACGGGAATAAGAAAGAAAAAGGTTGTTATGACGTTTTACAAGAATGTATAGTTCAATTTGAACCTTCGGTGAAACACTAAACTCAAATGGATTTACCACTAAACATCAAATGACTTTTTATAAGGTTCGTCACTTTTTTTTAACCATCGTCAGCAGATGATTTAATCTAATTCTAAAACTAAATGTTGTATTTATATGAGAACCTTATCTGCTAACCTACTACCTACCTAATGAAGCATGTAAAAAAATGATACAAAAAAAATTTATTCATTAGGTACGTAGTACGCTTCGTTGGTAGTGGTTAGCAATTAGAGTTCTCATATAAATATAACATAGTTGAGTTTTTAAATTGATTAAATCATCTCCTGATGATGCTAACATGGCGAAACGTGCATCGAGTACTTTAAAAAAGCATTTCTGTGTTTAGTGGTAAATATCTTTGAGTTTAAACTGTATATTATTAGGTTGATATTCCTTTACTAAAGATAAATTAATTATAAACTATATCAAAAATGCGTTTTTTTCTCTAGTTCGAGTACAGGCAATGTTCAAATTATACATGGCTCAGTAAAATTAATGTAGAATTTCTCTGAAAGCCTCAGTTCATGCGAATTTTACGCCAGTCTACGAAATTACGATTAGCTCGCTCGGTTTATTTCAAAAAGAAACCTGGAGTAATCCACGTAATTTCTAACGGCGTCCTGCTAACTTTTTTTTTCTGCGCGTATTCTTCTTTTACGCTCCAACTTAAATTATTCATACGATATATTTCATTCTCGCTCATGTGAGCTCCTGCGTTTTCAGTTGTCAAATGTATCTCGCAATATGTCTGAATTGTGTGTATTTTTTTAAAATACGGAAATTCGCATGACAAATATATTTTCTTCCTATTTTCCTTGTCTTCTTTGTTATTACATTTTGGATAATGTAGCTACATTTTTCGAGCTCTTACCGGCTAGATTTTACAGATATTTTTTTAAACCTGATGTAGGGCAAGTTTTTTATTTGAAGTAAGACTAGTACTTCCAAATGCAAAGTTGTAGGAAATAACTTGACTAAGAAAACTCTTTTTACTACTACATATTATTACTAACATTTTCCAACATATTGTGCGTAATGTTATTAATTTCTCAACGAAATGATTGTTACAGTTCATCAACACAATTACGAGCGGTTACGTATACTTTGGTTTTTAAGAAACTCCACAGGATAAAGTCTATAAATGTGTGAGATTAGGCGACCTAGCAGGCCACCCAACTGAACCCCTTCTTCTTATCCATCTTTCTGGCTGCAGTTCATGAAGATAATCCCGCAAATTTCGCGTAAAATGTGGTAGTGCTCCATCCTATTGGAAGTAGAATAGTCTTCTTTCTGCTAAAGGTAGTTCATCAATAAATGACTCAAGTTCGTTTCTCAATAACGCTAAAGAACGTACAGTATTTAAAGTTCGATCTATGAAGATACGCCCGATCAACTTTTATTGTAAATTTCACACCACACGTTAACTCTTTCATTAATTTGTCTTCTTGTTTCTTCAGCCCAACAAGGATTACTCTCAGATCAATATCTGTAATTTTGTCTATTGACCATGTCATTTAAATAAAAAGTTGGTTCGTCTCTATAAAAAATGTGCTTCTCGAGATTGGGTTGCTGACGCTTCTTGTCCAAAAACCAGTAGCAAAATTCCAATCTTCTATTACAATCATCATCATGCTATTCTTGTACACTTCTCATTTTGTATGGATGATAAATGTTCCCCTATAAAGTGGCCCGTATCTTTGTCTGAGAACAACTTATCTCTTGGGCAATATTGTGCGTTGATTTGTGAGGATTTTCTACATTACAAAGAAGAATATTTTTTTAAGTGAAAAGATTTTTGCGCCTAATTCGGCATGGCTAAGAAATTCCATCCACTATACAAGACGTTTGTAGCGTACTAGCGTAACATTTGGCACTCTACACAACTTCAACATCCATCCTGTATCATGGGATACTTTCGACCGAATTATACGACCAGAAAGGCCAACATATCGTCAAACAAAAAAATATTAAACGCGGTTTTACCTGAGAACTTAGTATATATATATATATATATATATATATATATATATATATATATATATATATATATATATATATATATATATGCTAGACTATTAGTCCGGGAGTACATCCGATCGTTTGTGTCCCGTTTGTTGGGAACGTGCAGCCGTTTTGCCAAGGTCACACTTGGCATTCTCAATGCTTGTCTGAAGACTGAATATATCTTGTCTAATTTATTATATATTAGTTAATTAATTAGCTAATTATGCGGGTTTATGTTTCCTAGATTTACTAGGTGGTGCATAGCAACTCTTTTCGTGAACTGGATTTTATTTAGTTCGTTCTAAAAATGATTGTGAAATGACTAAAAATGACAACAATTTCGAGCAACGATGCTCTATCATTTTGTTTCAGACTTGTGCACTTTTCAAATCGCCTCAAAAAGTCAAGAGCTTTCATCTGCACTTATATTCGAGGAATTCTTCGTTCTCTGCGCACGTGCAGAGACGCATGCAGAGATGCTCAATAGTCTTTCTATTGCGCATCTCAGAGGGGAAGCTATGTTTGTTGAGTTGTATACTAGTGTTGTAGGGCTATGCACTGTTGGCCTCTCCTTTGGAGGAGTGGCAGTTTAACATCTGATGCGTTTTAAATGCGAGTTTATGTTTCTCAGATTTACTAGGTGGTGCGTAGCAACTCTTTTCGTGAACTGGATTTTTTTAGTTCGTCCTAAAAATGATTGCAAATAATTGCGAGCAACGATGCTCTATCATTGTGTTTCAGACTTGTGCACTTTTCAAATCGCCTCAAAAAGTCAAGGGCCTTCATCTGCACTTATATTCGAGGAATTCTTCGTTCTCTGCGCACGTGCAGAGACGCATACAGAGATGCGCAATAGTCTTTCTATTGCGCATCTCAGAGGGGAAGCTATATTTGTTGAGTTGTATACTAGTGTTGTAGGACTATGCACTGTTGACTTCTCCTTTGGAGGAGTGACAGTTTAACATCCGATGCGTTTTAAATGCGGGTTTATGTTTTCTAGATTTACTAGGTGATGCGTAGCAACTCTCTTCGTGAACTGGATTTTTTTTAGTTCGTTCTAAAAATGACTGTGAACAATTTCGAGCAACGATGCTCTATAATTTTGTTTCAGACTTGTGCACTTTTCAAATCGCCTCAAAAAGTCAAGGGTCTTCATATGGCACTTACATTCGAGGAATTCTTCGTTCTTTGCGCACGTGCAGAGACGCATGCAGAGATGCGCAATAGTCTTTCTATTGCGCATCTCAGAGGGGAAGCTATATTTGTTGAGTTGTATACTAGAGTTGTAGGGCTATGCACTGTTGGCCTCTCCTTTGGAGGAGTGGCAGTTTATCATCCGATGCGTTTTAAATGCGGGTTTATGTTTCCTAGATTTACTAGGTAGTGCGTAGCAACTCTTTTAAAGTCAAGGGCCTAGGTTTTCAGGCGATTTAAAGTATTGACTCAATTGCAAGACTTCATCTGCAAGAATGATGAATCTATTCACAATGGATCTTGTGTTAGAGTGATAGTGGAAGAGTTAAATTTGACTCTAACAGTCGTATATCACATTTTGACCCCCACATTGGGGATGAAGAAAATATGCACGTAAATGGCCCCGAAAAACTTTTTACAGTATCAAAAAGACAAGAGGTAAGCATGTTTTAAGTTTTTGGGGCGGAATGAAAATATTAAAGTCTGAAACAAAACTTAATAGAACAACTTTGCTTGAAATTGTGCGCTCACTTTCAGAACGCACAAGAAAAACCCGATTCATGGAAATAATTACTATGGACCACCAAGTGACTCTAAGGACTTCAAATCTGCGCTGAAGATTCACTAGATTCACCAGTTGGTCTGTCTCCTTGGCAAAGTGGAGGTCAACAGTCCCGTTACTTTATTTACTGAGCTCATACACAGGGAATTTCTTGGGATTTAAAAATCATAGAAAGGCATTTAAAGAAAATTCATAATATTACTCGTAGTTCCGTTTAACGCCGAAAAACAAAAGCAATTTAAATAACAAAAGTGTTTAAAACAAACTAGTTCAGAAATAATTTTCGCTAGATTAAATCCAAATTTTTTTATGAATGAATGTTATGAACTTTTTATTGTTGGTCTAATAGTGTTCTCGTCCAATTACCACCACTCTTTGTACTTTAAATTTCGCGCTATCTATTATATCGCCGCTGGAAAATGTTCAAATACAAAATAAAGACATTTACCGGCATTGTTAGGAAACGTTTAAATTTGCGGTGGTATCAAATAGTTTACAATCGAGTAAATCGCTAACGTAAATTATATTTAAAAAAGGAATAAAATAATTTATTACTTTGTTATCTATCACTTTTATTTTTAAGCACAAATTGTGTGACTGTAGTTTCGTAAAACGACTTTACATTCTCAAACACTACTTTAAAACGAAGGTTTTACAGCTGTTTATTCTATGAACCTAATTTTATACTTTTATTGGGGTTAATTTTTGCAGCTACTGCACTCGTTGCAACTTAACATACAAACTCCAGATTTGTTTGTTTTATCTTTGGCATTCAAAATTAATTTACTGATTGACTGGGTGGTTTTAAACGCTATTTGCAAATTATGTTTCCTCAAAGAGCGAACTGTTTGTTCTGAAATTGGAACGAAATATGAAATCTTACTTTGAAACCAATATTTTGCGCTATTAGTTTTTTCTTCAGTTCTATTTTTCTATTATTTTCAGATAGTGGAATTGTGAAAGCCCGGTGAATCACAGACTTATATGCAGCATATTTATGTGTAATGGGGTGGATTGATTGTTTTGTAATTGTTATATCTGAGTATGTAGGTTTTCTATAGATATTAAATTCTAGTTTATTATTTTGGAAATGTATGGTTTGATTTTGTTCTTTTTCTAGTGTAAGTTTTATTTTTGGATGGATACTATTTAAATGTTTTAATGTTCCTTCTATTTGTCTGTCATTTCCAGTATAATAAACTAAAATATCGTCTACATATCTAAATCAAAACAATATATTTTTTGCTTTATACGTTTTTAAAAAATTATGTTCAAAGTTTGACATAAACAGTTCTGATAATAAAGGGCTTAGTGGGGAACCCATTGCTAGACCATCCTTTTGTTTGTAAAAAACGTTATTAAATTGAAAATAATTTTCATTAATGCATCAGTTAAAGAGTTCTAAAATATGTTGCTTAATAATTGGATTGATGTTATTTTTTATGAGTAAATTATCTATTAATAGTAGACAATCTTTGTTCGGAATATTCGGGACGGGGACAAAGATCGCCCACGACGCGGGCTGACGATTATGATGATGTATGTAAATATATATATATATATATATATATATATATATATATATATATATATATATATATATATATATATATATATATATATATACAGGATGTTAGGTAAACATGCGGCAAAAATGCAGGGGGATATTCCTTGTGCTATTCTAAGGATATTTTGTCCTATGATGGTTTTTGAAAAACCATTTTGTTTCGAACAAAATTTACGACAACCATATTCGATATTTGTTGAAATCATTAATGTAAATAAAAGTAGGGTGTACGTCAATGAGTTTATCAAGTACAAACATTTTTTTTTTCTATCTCGATCACTTGGAACGGCTGTTTTATCTAGTAAGTAGATTTCATTGGTCGCATTTCTTTACATAGATTGAGTGACGTTTGGCTGTTTGACGTGTCTTAAATAGTGAGTGAAGTCCTATATCATAATGTATACAAACGCCGAAATGACTGACATGCACTTCATGTATGGACTTGCTGATGGCAATGCATTACAAGCTAGGCGATTGTACAGTGAACAATTTCCAGCCCGTAATGTCCCCGACCGAAAAACCTTCGAAAACATTCATCGACGTCTTCGTGAAACAGGCACATTGAAATGAACTGAGGGGTCAGGAAGATCACTGATTGTAAGAACGGTACAATTGGAACAGAATGTGCTGGACATGATAGCGGAAGAGCCTGGTAGTTCTACGCGAAAAATTGCAAATACTTTGAATGTGAGTCACTGGACAGTTGGGAAAATTCTTAACGACAATATGTTGTATCCATCAACGCGTTCAGGCACTACTACCTGTTGATTTTCCTTCACGTACTGCATTATGTCAATGGATATTGCAAACTTTACTTCACATCCCTCTATTCCTGACACAAATTCTTTTCACCGATGAAGCAAGAAACGCAATAAGGAATTTTCGTAATAACCATGTATGGGCAGATGAAAATCCGCATGAGGTATGCGAAGATAGTTTTCAACATCAGTTCTCGTTGAATATTTGGGTTGGAATTGTAGGTAACTATCTAATTGGACTGGTATTTCTATCACAAAGACTTACTGGCGAGGTGTATCGCAACTTTTTGGAAGCAACGCTGCCTGAGTTTCTGGAAGATGTACTATTGGCAACAAGGCATAAAATGTGGTTTATGCACGATGGTGCACCACCTTATTTCAATTTGGTTGCTCGTGATTTTTTAACAGCAACATACGGATATTGCTGGATTGGTCGAAGTGGGCCACACGCATGGCCTGCTCGATCCCCGGACATAAAACCCCTGGATTTTTTCTTCTGGGGGTATCTGAAGTCATTAGTTTACGCTACTTCATTGAAGAGTTTGGATGATTTGCGAAATCCGATAATTGCTGGGTGTAACGCAATTAGAAACGACCCTGGTGTGTTTGAAAGAGTTCGGCAGTCAATGACGAGAAGATTGAATGCTTGTATCAAGGCTGGAGGAAGTCATTTAGAACATTTATTGTAGATTGAGCAACTTTACATGTACTTTTTGATAATAACATGTTGTTAACGTCGTAAATTTTATTCACCCTGTATCTTCGAAACAAAGGGGTTTTTAAAAAATCATCATGCAACAAAATATTCTTAGAATAAGTCAAGAAACAACCCCTTTAACTTTTGCCGCATGTTTACTTTACACCCTGCATATATATATATATATATATATATATATATATATATATATATATATATATATATATATATATATATATATATATATATATATATATATATATATATATTATTACATATATTTTCGTGACCGTTTAGTATTATTATTATTTTTTTAATTATTGGGGTTTTGAGTCAGTGTAAATAAGTTTTAATTTTTTATTGTTTTATTTACGTTTCGATTCTACAACGAACCATCATCAGAATACTTCAGTATCAATTAAACAATTAATTTTTTGATTTTTTTAGTAATAAGTGTCAATTTTTTATTTTTTATTTTTCAAAATATATATATATATATATATATATATATATATATATATATATATATATATATATATATATATATATATATATATATATATATATATATATACGCATATATATATATATATATATATATATATATATATATATATATATATATATATATATATATATATATATGCAGCAAGCGTCTCCCAAGACCTGCGCGCTTTGGACGGTGGATGAAGGAATGGCAAAGCACGACGTGGAGCACGGGTAAACTTCTAGCTTTTTAATACTTTTCTCCACAGGCCCAGTTCACAATTTTGCGATCATATATATGCAATACAAACATCTCGCATATTCTTAGAATAAGTCAAGGAATAACCCCTTTAACTTTTGCCGCATGTTTACCTGGCATGTTTGCCGCATATATATATATATATATATATATATATATATATATATATATATATATATATATATATATATATATATATATATTATTACATATATTTTCGTGACCGTTTAGTATTATTATTATTTTTTATTTATTGGGGTTTTGGGTCAGTGTAAATAAGTTTTAATTTTTTATTGTTTTATTTACGTTTCGATTCTACAACGAACCATCATCAGAATACTGCAGTATCAATTAAACAATTAATTTTTTGATTTTTTAGTAATATGTGTCAATTTTTTATTTTTTATTTTTCAAAATATATATATATATATATACATATATATATATATATATATATATATATATATATATATATATATATATATATATATATATATATATATATATATTTATATATATACGCATATATATATATATATATATATATATATATATATATATATATATATATATATATATATATATATATATATATATATATATATATATATATATATATATTTATATATATACGCATATATATATATATATATATATATATATATATATATATATATATATATATATATTTATATATATACGCATATATATATATATATATATATATATATATATATATATATATATATATATATATATATATATATGCAGCAAGCGTCTCCCAAGACCTGCACGCTTTGGATGGTGGATGAAGGAATGGCAAAGCACGACGTGGAGCACGGGTAAACTTCTAGCTTTTTAATACTTTTCTCCACAGGCCCAGTTCACAATTTTGCGGTCATATATATGCAATACAAACATCTCGCATGTGGTCTTTGCATGCGTGTTTGTTACTTTTCTGGTTTGTAACTTTTCTTATCGCTTTACTGCAACTTCTCGAACAATTGCAGCATCGACGAATTGTATATTTGGTAAAGGGGAGGAGGAGAGATCTCTTCAAGTCCAAGTAGGAGTCGCGTTTGTCGCCTAAGTTCACTTGGTACAAACGAAATGGTGGATCTGTGCTCTATTTGAAGTTTTATTCGTTTCCATGCAAATTTTTTAATAAAGTTATATATGAAGACTTTCTCATTAAATAAGCAACAAATATTCGGAAAAATTTAAGTCTACTATTTATAAATAACATTATATAGAAGGAAAGGAAACTTACCTCAACAGTCGACTTTGAAATTGTGAGCTCGACAGAAAATATAACGTAGTAAGGCGCGTGGGTTACTGTAACCAGGATTACTGTAACTGTAATCCAGTCGTCTTTGTCACCAGCTAAGTTAAACAAACGCACTTCTCGAATTAATTTTTCCTAGTAAAATGAAAATTGGATCTATTATGGACAGCTATTTATGAGATAAGAGCCGCCAGTAATTATTTTATAGTAGTCATTAAAAGGGGCATGGATTACAATTGTAATCCAGGCGCCTAAAGGAGGGTTAAATCAACATAAATATCCCATTGATACTGTTCATATTTAACGTGATTTAGTATGCTTGCTAAGTTGTCATAGGCTTCTTTCGTTGTCACTGAATGGGCTAAAGGACTAGGTGGGTTTTTCTTTCGATTATGAAGCAAGATCACTTATAGGAATTTCGACGAATCTATCAAATTACGCCAGTCGGAAGGGACATGTTCCATGTTAAGCTCATTCAACAACTTCAACAAACACTTGCATTTTTATCCAACAGGTTCCACTGTTGAAGTCTGGAACCAAGAAGTTATTTCCGATTTTTGTTTTAACAATCCCAGGTCACGTACCAAATTATTTAGATCATTTTGAGTTATTAAGTGAGGTTCACTGGTAGTTGTGAAAAATGTTGTGTCCCAATTGGATTTCTCAGGAAGTTGTGGATCAGATCCTGATGAAGAATTAAGATCACGGGGAAACATATTGTCAAGGTTTAAAGGCGGTATTTTAGATTGGTACGGGTAGCTCCTGGGTATGAGGAAAGAAGGCAAATTTGGATACTGAATTTTGTCCCTTTAGTTTTTTGAAATCCCTTCTAGTTTAGCGATGCAAAAGTAGCAATGACTTAGATGGTGAGTAGATTCTTTCTACACCATAGGCAAGGCAAGCTGCATAGAATTTTTCTCGCGATGCATCCACAATACTAAGCGTACGTGACCCCTCACACAGCAAACATGAGGAGCCCAACGATTTTTATCTTGGTCTCCAATTTGGGCCTTAAAATATAACAGGGCTTTTTTGACTTTTTCGGATATAGATCTAGCTTGTGACTTTGAAATAAATCGTCCTCTTATATAACAAAACTTATCCACTGGATTTTTGGAAAATCGATGACTACAACTTTCCATTTTATATGAAATTGACTTAAATACTTGACTGTACTATAAACGAGACAGAAACAAACTATATAAAGTCAATAAAACTGCACTTAGAATACTGCGGTAGAATACTGTGGAAATACCTCTTATACGGTCTTGTGGTAATTCCTGCATTGCCCAGTCCAAAGTCAGGTATAAATAATTTCAATGATCCCATGATATAAAGGAGAATCAGGTGCTTGGAAATGGGACGTGCTAGATAATTTTTGTGAAAAGACACCAAAAGACTATTCTGGTCAATGTTACAAAAATCATGTCGATCTATGTTATTACAAAGGGCAGTTCTTGTAACAGAAGCTACGTTAATTTTTTTTAAGTAACCTCAAAACATGTCTATAAATAATTCTTTCAGCTTGATTAAATAACCAGTCGGTATGAATGAAAATAAGGGACTTTTCTTTGTTGATCTAATGGCGTTTTCATCCAATCACTCGATTTCTTTATACTCGATATTTGGCGTACTCTATTATGTTGTCGTCGGAAATGTTCAAATACAATCGCAAAATAAAAGCACTTACCGACATTGTTGGGAAACATTCAGCTTTCCTGCGATTTTATCAAACAGCTTACGAACGATTGGCTCACACAAATTAAATTAAAAAAGAAAAATACTGAACCGGTTGTTGAATTATATTTGTTGGTTTATTAAAAAAGTATACAATTCGTTAAGAATTTTATATATTTAATCGTGGATATTCGAAAATATAATACGAAACTATATAACGAGTCACTTAAATTAAGCGATTTTTTTTAATTCTTGAATAAAACACAGATGGCGTTGTGAAATTGTTTAGGTCTTGTCTTATTTCAGAAGCGTAATGTATGACTTTTATAAAAATCGAGGAACAATGTATTAAATGTGTTAAAAATGAAAATGGGCGTTCAATGAAAACTGTTTTTGGAAAATTATGTGATATTTACAGTTTACACAATCGAATTGTTCAAAATTTTGAAGAAATTGATTTGGTGGAAGATAAAAGAAGATCAATATATAGTCGTAGTGGTTGTTTACAAGAGCATATTGATTTGCTACGTGAAAGTCTAGCTGAAGACCCAGAAATTTCGATTAGCCGACGTTCAGAACAATTTGGACTCAGTGAATCCACGTCATGGCGTATTTTACGAAACGATTTAGCTCTGAAGGCATATAAGGTTCAAATAACACGGGAACTAAAGCCACTGGATTTATTGGATCAAAGAACAAGAAGATGATTTTTCTTCAAAAATTGAACGTTGTCATTTCTTCAAGAACCACTTTAATTGCGTCTTTTAAAGCCTCAATCGCCTCTGGATGATTGACATAACATCTGTCCTTAACGGATCTTCACAAATAATAGTCCAACGGAGTCAAGTTGCAGCTCCTGGATGACTAGTTGACATTGCCATTTCGGCTGACAATGCGATTTTTTGAAGATAAGGCCTGATGCCTTTGGATCTTATTTTACACCTTACAGTCACTCGTATTGAGGCTTCTCAATTGTCACGTGTGGATTTTCTGTGCCTCAAATACGGCAATTTTGTTTGTTCACATAATCTCTGAGGCGAAAATGAGCTTCGTGGGAAAAGAGGATTTTTTGGTAAAAATGCTCATCATCCAACCGATAACTGGCCCATTTAGCGAAGCGAAACCGCGATAGATGATCAACTGGCTTCAATTCTTGACCCAATTGGACGTTGTAGGCTTTCATACCGAGGTTTTTGTGTAAAGTCCTATCGCTAATGTTCAATTTTTGTGATCGCTGGCGGGTGGAGGTGCTCGAATGTTGACGCACATTTCCAGTTACAACAGCAATATTTTCCATCGAACGAGCTGGACGGTGAGTATTGTCTCTTAACATGCCAGCCAAACGAATTTTTTACAAATGTCTTTGCACCGTTCTCAGTTGGCACTTCGAACTTCTTCGCACTTCGTTTAGGCGAAGGATTCATTACTTTGAAAATAAGTTTTTAATATTCCAACACTGATCAAGCGTATATCGACTCATTTTATTCATCAAGATTGTGACATAATACCAAAAGGTTTACGTTTACATATATCATATAAAACAAACAGAAGCATATATATTTTACATAGGGCTAATTTAGCACTTTTAAGAGATTGCATCCAACATCATATATACACCAAACAACAATTAAAGACTGACATTGATAATACATTACAACAAATATACGAAAAAGTAACTGAAGTAGATTTTAATCACATTTATAATAGCGTCTATTCCAGTTATATATATCACTTCAATATCCAAAAAAATAGTCATATAAAGAAATTTAAAAATTAAATTATTGAAAAACATGGAACAAATACAAAACACATTAATACAAATACTAAATACAAATACAAAATAGTTAACTTTTCAAATAAAATGTTATCTGATTCTGAAAAGTAAGTACTTTCTAAAAGACTAAATTTTAGTGTTACATCGAAAGATGTTCCTAAATTTTATCTTATTTCGGCAGTAGAGTCTGTTGCTCAAAAATTACCTTTGGAAAGTGCAAATGAATAAGGTTAAAACTTATCTCAGAAAAACAATTTAAAATCAAATCAAATTTATACCATGAGGAAAGGCTAGTTATAGATAAATTAAAAAAAGACACATCTATTAAAATATATCAGACAAAGTAACGAAACAGTTATTCTGGACACCACAAAATATAATAACAAAATTAAAACTTTAATTGATGAGGGAAATTACACTGAAATACCTACAGATCCAACATTAAAAATAGAGAGACAAATTTACAATACATTATGTAAACACAAACGTGAATTTACAGATCTAGAAAGATCACAACTTACACCACATTATAGTAAACCACCTCATTTCTATGGTCTATCAAAAATACACAAAACTAATATAACACTTCGCCCTATAGTTAGTAGTATAGATTTCCCATGTTATAAACTAGCAAAATTTGTATTAAACATTCTAAATCCACTTTCGGGTAGAACAAATTCATATATTAAAAACACTTCAGATTTTTTACGTAAAATTTAGAACATTAAAATTACAAACAAAAATTTAATGGTTAGTTTTGACGTGGGGAGTTTATTTACTAATGTACCAGTTGATAAATCACTTTTAATAGTTAGAAAGAGATTAGAACATGACACAAAATTAAAAGACCGCACTAAACTAAACATAAATACAATTTTGGAATTATTAACTCTGTGCTTTAAAACCACATATTTTCAATTAGAAAATGATTATTATCAACAAAATTTCTGAATGGCAATGGGTACTTCTCTTTCTCCTTTGATGAGAAATATCTTTATGGAGGAACTCCAGAATGACATATTAAATAAATCTCTTAAAAAGCCATTAATATGGCTTATATATGTTGATGATATTTTTGCTATATGGCAACATAGCATTGACGATCTAAATATTTTTGTAGAAGAGCCTACAATTAAGTTTACTTTAGAGATGGAGAAGGAGAATAAATTGCCATTCCTCGACACTTTAATATTAAAACAAAACAACACATTAAAAACTACAGTTTACAGAAAACCGACAAACACAGATAGGTATCTCAATTTCTTTTCAAATCACTCAAAATCGGTCAAATTAGGAGTAATTAAAAGTTTATATGACAGAGCAAAACTTGTTTGTACCGACAGTGATACACTACAAAGACAAACAAGTCACATAAAAGACATTTTAATAAAAGACAATTACCCAAAAAATGTTATAGACAAATCGTTTAAAAATTTTGCTACTAGACAAAACAGACAAGTTATTAATAACAATTATAATAACTCGCAAACAATTAACCGCACAGTTCTTTATATCCGCGGTATTTCTGACACAATTAAAAGAGTAGGAAATAAATACAACATAAGAACGACATTTAAAACAAAAAATACTCTTAGAACTCTATCAACAAAGACTAAACCAAACAATATACAACAAAATACGAAAAATGTGGTTTATAAAATTCCCTGCATTCTATATAGGTGAGACATCTAGACCGTTAGATGTTGGAATAAAAGAGCAGAATAAAAGAGTTAGAATAAAAGAGAAAAAACCTTCTTAGAAAAGGCGATTTTAATAAATCTAGAATTTGTCAATACGCATGGGAATCGGGTCATAAAATAAATTGGAATAATTCCAAAACGGTATTAAAAGAATCGGTAACAAAATACAGAAGATTAAAAGAAACCGCTATAATTAATTTAAATAAAAATAACCGTATGCCTTCGGTATCCCTTCGGTAGATTTAAATTCAATACGGTTCCCGATTTTAAAGAATACAATTAAACACATTTAAATATTTGAATACAATCAGTACAATAAACAATCACACAGTAAACATTACCTATATATATATATATATATATATATATATATATATATATATATATATATATATATATATATATATATATATATATATATATTGTCACTTGGTAGTATGTCACTGTCATAATAATAATAATAATAATAATAATAATAATAATAATAATAATAATAATCTTTATTGTCTGACAGAATAAACCCATTTATGCGACAATTCACAAAAAAAAATAACAAAGATAAAAAAGAAAATCAAGTCAAAAACAATGCTTATATAATAACAGACTTAGATAATAATAATAATAATAATAACCTTTATTGTTTGACAGAATAAATCCATTTGAGACAATTTATAAAAAAAAGCAACAAAAAAAAAAGAAAGAAAATCAAGACAAAATCAATGCGTATATAACAGACTTAAATAAAGCTACAACAACGATCCCTACACTTTACTATCGATCACTGCAACAGCCTCAAGGCGACAAACCTCGTGAACCGATCTGCAGATACGTTATTAATGTCAACATCGCAGCACAGATCATTGAAGAGCTTCATGGCCTGAAACAGAGGTGTCCTGACCATGAAGTTGGTTCTAGCATAGGGTAAATGAAAGGTTGGGCAGGATCTGATACACCTCGAAGGCACGTGGAAGCCCACCACAGATAGAAGTTCAGGGCAGTCAATGAGTGATCTACACAATTTATAGATGAACTGAAGAAGTAAATATTTTCGGCGACTAACTAACGATGATATTTGAAATTTCAACAGGAGACTATTCTGATCTATATGTCCGGTCGGATATCTTCCATCATGTCTGAATGCTAAAAACTTAGCGAATTTTCTCTGGACACCTTCTAGTTGCAATTTGTATCTGTTATACAAAGGGTTCCATACTACAGCACCATACTCCAACTTTGATCTCACATAACTGTGATACAGAGTTTTGAGTGTATTTATGTTCACGAAATCTGCCGAGTTCCGAAAGATGAATCCTAACATTCTCATTGCCTCACTCCGAATGTGGCTAATGTGAGATGAAAAAGACATTTTAGTATCAAAAACAATTCCCAAGTCCCTGAACATCCCGACCCTCTCAATAATTGCACCATTCAGATTGTAATCAAAATGCGTGACATTCTGGATATTCGCAAATGACATGATATAACACTTGCCAAAATTCAGCGGCAAGTTGTTGATGTTGCACCATTCTTCAACAACCTCAATATCGTTCTGCAACATAAAGCAGTTAGCGTTGCTATTTATATTTCTATATAGTTTCAGATCATCTGCGTACATTAAAATATTGCTTGAAACATTTGTCACTATATAATTAATAAATAGTGCAAAAATAAGGGGAGCAAGATTACTGCCCTGTGGGGCCCCACTCGTGGCGGTAAATTGAGGTGATCTATAACCTCGTACCTCAACGTAATGCACTCGATCGCTCAAATATGACTCAAATAATAGTATAAGTTTGTCACTGAATCCAAAATTTGCCAATTTATGCAGCAAGGTGGAGTGATCCATTCGATCAAAGGCCTTAGAAAAGTCAGTGTAGACCGTATCGACCTGTCCACCATCATCCAAAGCCCGACCAACAAACTGAGCGAAGCAAGCCAAATTACTAATCGTACTCCGACCAGCAAAAAATCCATGCTGCCTCGATGATATCACACTCTTAACTTGACTGAATATGCACGCATAAACGGACATCTCAAATACTTTAGCAAAAGGCGACAAAATCGACACAGGTCTGTAGTTTAAGATACTGCAACGATCGCCCTTCTTAAAGATCGGAACGATTCTTGCCTCCTTCCACACTTTTGGGAACACGCTGGTTGAAATTGCCAAATTAAACACAAAAGATAACGGCCTCAATAACGCAGGAGCACAATCTCCGACAAAAAAACACGGTACCTCATCAGGTCCGCAAACAAACCGTTTCTTCAATCTTTTCAGTGCCCTCATTATCATATCATCAGATAAATAGTCGAGTGTTACCTGTGAGCTGGAATTATCACTATGTGGGGTCATGTTCCGATCAGTCGGAGGTCTATAAACGCCGCTGAAGAACTTTGCAAAGGCGTTGACAATATCGTTAGGGTCTGAGTACTCACAGTCTCCGTCTGTGAGCAATTCAGGAAGGGAATCCGACGAAACCCTTGCCCTGACGTAAGTCCAAAATGATGAAGGATCATCAGATATCGAATTCTCAGCTTTATTTAGATAGATTTTGTGGGCCGTGTTTATCATTTTCTTAACAGAAGTTCGTTGCACATTGAATTGTTCCCGTAAAGGCTGCGAATCTGACTTTTTCCTTTTTTTGAATAGTCTATGCTTGCGCTTTATGGCTTTTATTATCTCGGGTGTAAACCACACCGGAAATGTTCTCTTACGGATGATAGATCGGGGCACACATTCATCAATAATACCGAATATCTTCCCATACAGAAACTCGCATGCCCTATTCACATCACTTATAACATACAAATCTGACTAGTCTATATTTAAAACCCTCTGATAAAGCAACAAAAAATTTGCTTTTCTAAAATTGTATTTGAATTGGGATCTGTTGGCGGGAAACACACGCCGCTCATTGGAGTTAGAAGCGAAGAAGATGGAGAGGGAAGGATGGTGACTATCTTCATTAACCAACGGTGACAGTTCTCTAGAGACCTCGCAATGGATATTTGAGATAATAAGATCCAATATTTTATGATGTGTGTTGCGATAGTTATTATATTGTTTAAAACCAAGTAAATTAATAAATTTAGATAATATTTCTGCTTTCTGATCGGGAATACTATCCTCACAAAATTCGGCACGTTAAAGTCGCCCAATATCAATACATTATTATTATGAAGATAATGAAATGTTTCCAAAAGCTCGAAGAAAGATGAAAATTCATCGAAACTAATATTGGGTGGAACGTATATAACAAAAACATATAATGTCGATAAATTAACAGTCAATTTACACCCTATCACATCGGCCTTGACGATCTTCGAGCGGATTGCCTGGAGATCCAATTGAGTTGCATTTAATTTTTTCTTGGTAGCCAATATTACACCTCCACCCTTGGACACACCCATTCTACACAAGTCCCTGTCACATCTGAAATGTCCCATGTCACTGAGATGTCCCATGTCACATCTTACTTTATATATTACAAATTAATATAATTTATTTTTTAGTTTAGTTTTGAAAACGGGGGGGAGAGGACCCTCCGAAACGTTAACGTTAAAAGTTCGCAAATTTTTTATAATATTTTTATATCTTTAAAATTTTGTTCGTTAGGCAAATTTATTACAAAAAAGAATCACTGCGAAATTTGTCTCCGTTTGGTTTTTTGTTTTTACCCAGTGATTCTTTCTTTAAATAAGAACAGGTATTTTTGATATTTTTTGAGTTTTAGATAGTGGCGAAAAACTTAATGTTACTTCCTGGCTTTTCGATTAGTAAAACGATATAGAGAGGAAATTGGAGACTTGACACAAAACCACTTCAGGAATAGGACAATGGGGTTGTAGTAAAGGAATAAGTATGTCGCATAGACGGGAAGAGATGTTGAGAAACAGAAACTGTAACGCAGGAATTATTTTCTTATTTTTTCCCTATTTGGAAGAGAGCTCTTTGGGGACTATAGTGTTAAGGATTTTTAGATTATTACTTAATTCAGTTCACATATTTCATTCATTTAATGAATTTAATTTTTGAGCCAAACACGGTTATTTCTAATTATATTTCAGAATAGGAAGGAAAAGGAAAAACCTTTATTAACTTCAATGAGATATACCACTAAATATCAATTTCGTTTTTTCAATTTCTCAACGCGCATTTCGCTAACCATGTTAGCATCATCAAGAGATAGTGACCATTGTCATATAGATAGAACATAGTTTAACATTAGAATTAGACTGAATCATCTCTTGATGGGCAGCGAAACGCTCGATAAGAAATTGAAATTAATGATTTGGTGTTTAGCGGAAAATCTCCTTCCTCTGGAAGGGAGGCGGGCTATCATCTAATGCACATTCAGTGCGAGCTTAAACTTCCAAGAGTTATTTGGTCGTTATTGCCATACGGCAATTTTAACTAACGAATTTTTGACAAGTACAAGCATCACCGTAACTCCACAGCCCCCTTATTCACCAAACTTGAGTCCTTGTAACTTTTTTCATTTCGCACGATTGATAATTAACTT
The DNA here is from genome assembly GCA_031761425.1 of Cosmopolites sordidus. Taxonomy (NCBI): domain Eukaryota; kingdom Metazoa; phylum Arthropoda; class Insecta; order Coleoptera; family Curculionidae; genus Cosmopolites; species Cosmopolites sordidus. The sequence continues at coordinate 877,525 of JARFXV010000459.1, read as the reverse complement.
CAAAGGACACCTTTTTGTAACATTGGAGAACATTGGGATAATTGTAACCGCCTAGAAAAATTCGGTACTGAAGACGCATCAGAAGTGGGCCTGACTTCCTTTCAAAGGGGAAACTGACAGTGTTGCATGATGGAACGCTACGCCACCAGTCTTATTACTATATTTACGCACGCGAAAATTTTGTATAAAATTATTTTTTTGTAGTTTCCAATTAGGTATTTTAAACATTTTTTAGATTTACGGAAAATAATTTGTAAGAGTAGCGTTTTTTAGATTGTTTTAGATAGACCAAACCTAACCAAAATAGTACAGTTTTATTTATTGGTGGTTTCTCCATCCAATTATAGAGTCGCCGGGAATCTTCAAATATAATTGAAAAAAAAAGGACCGACCGGTGCATTGTTAGAAAACATGTAATTTACGTGCGGTTTTCTCTGATAGCGCCGACTTTATTTTTGCCACGATGTTTACGAGCAGATAGCTAAAACAAATAAAACTCTAAAAACTTTTCAAAGTATTGGAAACTGCTTGATAACACTATACCCTCTGGGACTATTTGCAGTATTCCTGGCAATCTCATAACTATACAAATACTCGAGTTTTTCCTCGAATTTTGGCTTTTATGAAACTAAAAAATAGAAAGAGTTTGTTATTTTAAAAATATAAAAATGAAAAGTGTTTTTCTCTTGGGAAAAATTTGTGGTGTATGAAATTGATTGTTTTAGACATCTGAACTTGATGGATATCGATCTAATATTTAGAGAAGTTACAATCCTAATGGATATGGTGTGGTGACATCTTTGTATATGATCGCCTCGCCTAAGGTGCTCAACGGGTCACGGGTGGTGGATAGTGAAAGTCCCATTAGATATTAATGGACAGCTGTGAATATCTCAAAATAAGCAGCCCCGAACCAAGGCAAAAAAAGACTAAATCCACTTAGTGTCTGACTTGTATCAAGCGGTTGAGTGGCCAGCATCTATTCACCAGTGGTGCGGCTGATATTTAAATTCTGGAACTAACCCCTCCAGTCTTAACCTCTGAACCGTCATGGTTCAAATTTTTAATTCCAAGTACAAGATGAAGCGTTCTAGTAATTACAAAATTACCCCTGGAGGTAGACAATCCTCTGCCAGCTTTGCTGGTACAACTGGACTTTCGGATTCTGGGGCGTCCGGGCTTATACGCGAAATCTTTCAGAGGGAGTCGGAGACCTCTGGCCAACGTCTGAAACCGAAAAAAAAACATTCCTTGGAACAGTAAATATCAATTCTCTCCTGTGTCCAGGAAAACTACACGAATTGGGGCGAACATTGAATCAGCAAAAAATTTTAGCTTTGCAAGAAACCAGATTGATAGATTGACAGATTGACAGAACACCTTGGAATTCGGCAACTACAGACTTTTTAAAAGTAAAACGGACAAAAGAATACTCAAAAATACACCACATCCCGGTGTTGCATTCGCTATCTCAAGAAACATTCTTGATTCTATAGCTAATGTCCAGTCAGTATATAATCGACTTATGACACTATCCCTCAAGTGTGCTAACAAAAACTATACATTAATCAATGCACACCTCCCAGTTAACGAAGAAAATAAATCTAATCCTGAAAAAGTAAATAAGTCCTGGGAAATTCTGGAAAAGACTATCCCTAAAATTCCTCCTAACCATGTAAAAATCCTATTGGGTGATTTCAACGCCCAACTAGGGAAAGAAAGAAAGTTCAGGAAAACAGTCGGCAGTTTTCCCGCTCATAAATGGACTAACCATAATGGCAGAAGATTGGTTGAACTATGTTGGCAGTTTAATCTAAAAATAACGCCAACCCATTTTAAGAAGAAAATAACAAAACAAAAGACCTGGAGGTGCCCAAACACATACATGGGTGAATTTCAAAATGACCATGTTGCCATTTCATACCCCAATTATAAAGATATTTTGAATGTTCAAGTCAGAAAGGGAGCTAACATAGACACTGATCACTACTTGACTAGAATTAAACTTAGCTTAAAACCTCGAAAACTTATCCAACAGAGACTGCTAATACCAAAGTTCGTCCGTACGAAAATAAAACCAACCCTAACAGAAGAGCTTGATAAACAACCAGCATAGAACTAGCAAGAATTGAAACAAAAAATTATTAAAACAGCCTTAAAGTTAGCCCCTTTACAAAAACGTAGAAGTAAAGCATTCAAGGATTGGAACAGTTAAAAAACACAAATAAATTATAACATCTTTTTGGATGTAAGGAAAGAAACATCGAAGCTAATTAGACAAACCAAAAGAAAATATGAAAACAATCAACTTAATGAAATAGAAAAAGATTTCCAAAAAAAAAATAACACCCGAAACTTTTACAAAACATTTAAAACTAAATTAACAGGCTATCAACCCCATAGTTTTTGCTTCCGAAAGGAAAACGGACAATTAGCTCTAAATAATCAAGACAATTGCAAAGAACTTGCGAAATATTTTGAACAACTACTAAACTGTCCTGAGCCCTTAAACAAATTACCAACACTAAATCCTAAACAAACAAACCCAGATTCATTACCACCGAATGAAGATGAAAAAACTAGGCAAATCAAGCGACTTAAAAATAACAAAGCTTCTGGTGAAGATGGAATCACTGCTGAACTTTTGAAATCCGCTGGTCCATGTACAATCAAGAAGGTTGGCGAACCGAACGGATTCCGGAAGATTGGAAAGATACTCTAATCCATCCACTACACAAGAAAGGAGATAGAACGGATATAAACAAATATAGAGGGATATCTCTTCTCCCAGTTTGTTACAAGATTCTATCTCTATGTCTACTAGCCCGAGCACAGAAACAGTTAGAACCTAAAATTGGTGAATATCAAGACATCAAAAACTGTATTGACTAACACAAGATCAAAAGTTAAATTCATGGGTGACTTCTCAGAGCCCTTCGAAATTAAAACTGGAGTAAGACAAGGGGATGGACTCTCGCCACGCTTATTTAACTGTGTTCTAGAAAAAGTAATACAGGAGTGGCGTGAAAAGAAGTCGGCCCTGAATATTGACCAGACCCATTAAAGTAGGGAGAACCAACATCAACATTGATTGCCTGGCGGTTGCTGATGATCTAGCAATTTTGGCTCAAGATATATTAACGTCACAAAAACAGATTGAAATCCTAAAAGAAACAGCAGAAAAGGTAGGACTCCAAATTTCCTTTGAAAAGACACAATACATGATTTGCAACAGAGTAAGAACACCATTTCTATAAACAAAATATGGTAACATCACACGAGTTTCTCAATTCAAATATTTGGGTGAAATAAGCATGGAAAATGGGTTGGAAGAAGCGGCCAATAAGGGTAGATGTCAAAAAATGGAAACGACATTGAGACTTACACAAAATATTTAAAACAAAAAATGCATATCTAAGAACACAAAACTGAGATAATACAACACAGTTATTAAGCCAAAACGTTTATATGGGGTAGAAACGCTCATTTTGAATAGAAGGAGAGACAGCGAGAATATTGAAAAGAAGGAAAGAAAAATCATAAGAAAAATCTTAGGCCCGAAACAAATAAATAGCACAACATACCGACTTCGAGAAAACCAAAAAATCAAACAATACACATATATACATAGCGATATGAGAAAAAGAATACTTAAGTTTTACAGATACATAAAACGAATGAATCCGAGCAGGCTAACTAGACAAATAGTCGAATTTTATGAAAATAGACCTAAGATCAGCAAATATTACTCAAAATGAAATTCAGGATAGTGGCTGTTTCAGACACAAGGTTAACGTTTGGAAGGCCAGAGAGAAAAATGTAGGAAGACTGGAGCAACTTGGTCTGACGAAAGGAAAAAAGCTCATAGCGAAAGAATGAAATTAGTATGAGCGCAAAGGAAGGCTAACCACAACAGACGCCTCTAATTGTACTTCACGTGGTCCACCAGGGCCCATACGTGAATAATAATAATAATAAATCTCACAAATATCTAGGACACCCAGTAATTTCGAACCATAAAAATCGGTACGGTTTGGTTTAAAGTGGTGCTGGTCGAGAATCCGTTGTTAGCGTTTCTCTAAAAAAAATCCTAATAATACTTCTCGAAAATGGGAGCCATAAAAGTTGACGACCCACCCGACATGTATCTTTTTTTTTACTTTTGCTTTGAAATGTTTGATTAATATTGATAAACTATTGTTTGTTATAAAATTCACTTTGTCATTGTTTTCGTATAAGAACTTTTCAATTTTCTCAGGCCAGGTTTACTAATATCTTTTAGTATTGTGAATAAATTATTTTTTTCATTCTTTTATTGTTATATTTTAGAAACACCATTTTGGCGGCGTTTTCATTTTAAAATATTATTTAATACTGGCTCCGAATAACCATTATTTAAGGCATTTTGTTTTGTGATGTTTAATTCCTTTTTAAAATCTAGTTTCTAAAATTTCAAATAGATTCAATGAAATAAAGTGATTTTCAATTAGATTTTTAGTTGGAACTAATCGATTATTCATTAAAAATGTATAGGTTACTAGAATAGATCTACTATTGAAAGATAAATTCAATTACTAGTATAAATAATTAATATTTTTGATTGGACTATTTCGCTGTAAATAAAATGTAGATTAGAACTGAGTCGTTTCACCTCACTTAATAAAAATAGAATGCACAATTTCAAATTGTATTTAGGAAATTATTCGATATGTCTGTGCAATAAACTGGTCTGCCAATGAAACTGCTTTTAAAGTGACATAAAAGGAACTTTAACAAAGCTAGATTAACGCGTATTTTCGAGTAAATGAAACTATGCGATGTTTCATTGTTTGTTTGATAGTATTTCCAATCAATTTTGTTGGCGTAAATTTCAAAAAAATCATTGTGAAATAAGGATGATATGGTATGTAGTTTTTGACATATGATATAAATAATGTCATATATGTAAATAATTGACATATAATATAAATTATATAAATATATTCAATACAATATGGAGTAGATGTGTTATTATATTCTACATTTTAGAATACAAAGGGCTTTCAGTAAGAGTGACAGATCTTTAAAATGGGGCACAATAAAAACTGCAACTGATAATACGGTAACTTTTAATTTATATTTTTTTCCTTTATTTGGGTTTTTCGCCACTATCTAAAACTCAAAAAATATTAAAAATACCTGTTCTTATGTAAAAAAAGAATCACTGGGTAAAAACAAAAAACCAAACAAAGACACATTTCTTAATGATTCTTTTTTGTAATAAATTTGCCTAACGAACAAAATTTTACAGATATAAAAATGTTATAAAACAATTTACAAACTTTTAACGTTAAAGTTTCGGAGGGTACTCTCTCCCCGTTTTCAAAACTAAACTAAAAAATAAATTATATTAATTTGTAATATATAAAGTAACGAGTGAAAGTAAATATATTTTTTTTTGTGTATGTCAACGACACTTACATTGACAACAATAAAGGAAAAAAATATATGAACACGTCACAATCATTCAGACATTACTTAATTTTTATTTTATCTCGAAAAAAAATAATGGCATTATGTTTTCAAAATAATTCAGTTTAGTCTGGTGGTATGCATTCTGGAGACCCAATTTTCTCTGTAAACCTCTGTAAATCTTTCTGTAAACCAGATATTTAAGATATCCCTACAAAAAATAATCCAAAGATGTGAAATAGTATGACCTTAGTGACGAATCAGTTCTCTAATAAATCGATTGTCTGGCAAGGTATGTGATAACGCACTGTCTTGTTGAAATAAAATATTGTCTATATCCACATTTCCAGAGTTCCATAACTACAGTTCACGCCAAAGATAATCTATTGGTATATTCAGTAGGCCATTTAAGTAGGTCAGAAAAGAAGGTGATATTGAAAATTTCGAATGTCAAATTCAATCAAATCCGGCCGCTGTGATTTTTTTTTTTAATTTAAAAAAGTCGATTTTTTAGTCATTTTCAGAATTTTATATCTCAGGCTTTATATAACTTAGAGACTTGAACCAAACGGAATTCTTCTCTACATACCTTGGATTTTAGTGAAACAAATACATTTTTGTCTCACACTTAAATCCAGCTTGGCTGGGAGCTTTTAAATGAATCACTATTTTAGTAAACTTTTGCCCATTTTTAAATCATTCCTATTTAAATCAAGTGAAAACTTAGCGGAACAGCAATGATAAAACAAGTTTAGAGTTAAACAAATGACTTTATTTTGCCATGTAGCTTCGTTCCAGCGGTTCTCTAATTAATTTATTCCATTTCTGAAGTGGTTTTCTGGAAGTCCTTCAAAATATTCATCTATGGCTGCATTAACTTTTTCATTTCATGAAAAACGATTGCCACGTAGGAATTTTTTGAGGTTTGGGACGAGATGAAAGTCAAAGGGGGCCAAATCTGGTAAATATGGGGGATGCTTCAACAATTCGTAGTGTAACTCCTTCAATTTGGCTATTCCAAGAACACCTCTGTGAGCTGGTGGATTGTCTTGATCACTAATTCACTAAATCAGGTTTTTTCTCAAGAATTTTTGCATTCATTTCATCCAAAAGGATTAGGTAATACTGTCCTGTTATTGTTTTCTCGGTTTTAAGGTGACCAATTAAGAAAATGTCTTTTGTATCCCAAAACATTGATGCCATAACCATTTTAGTCGATTTTACCCACTTTAGGTGCTTTGGAGCTGAACAACCGCGCTCAGTTCATTTTGTGGTTTGTTGTCGCACTTCAGGATTATAATGGTAAACCCAAGTCTCCTCCATAGTTACAAAACAACGTTTAAAATCTAATATTGTTTCAAAAGAAGATCTAAATGTTGGTTAGAAAGTTCTACTCTAAGTCGTTTTTTATCAAATGCAGCACCCATCTTGCACATAGCTTTCTCAAGCCCAATTCCTTTTTCAAAATATGAAACACCCGTTCAGTTGAGATATTCATGGGCTTAGGAATGTCAATCAATTGTCAATTGTCTGTCATACACAATCATATCACGTGTAGAATTATTTTTTTAATAGTAGTGGATCATCATCCAGGCTTGTAAGACCACGTGGAAACTCACCTGCCGTAATACAAACCATTGTTTTTGAAGGAGCTCTTTCAGCACACTATTTTTGAACAGACTTCCCTAATACATCTACTATTTCACTATGAATTTCCATTGCCCTTTAACCTTTTGATACATTGATACGTTTACTTTAAGCTGCTGTTTTGTCCGAATGAATTGACAGATCGACTTGAAACTTCACAAATGTTCATATGAAGGATGAGCAGTAGTACTTGAAAATTTAGTAGATTATATAGTTCATCTACTGCTTTATAGGTGTCGCTACGCGAACTTTTCAATTAGTATAGTAGAAGTCTGAATAAGGGTCATATTTTTTTGTCTAGATATATTCTGTTGGTATATATCCTAATTTCCATTGATTGCTTCTTTAGATGTATCCCATCGCAATACCAATATATTTTTGGAAAATAGCAAATGTAGTAAATTATATAGTTCATCTACTGCTTTATAGGTGTCGCTACGCGAACTTTTCAATTAGTATAGTAGAAGTCTGAATAAGGGTCAAATTTTTTGTCTAGATATATTCTGTTACGGGTCCCACCCATCCCTTCCACTGGAGGGCACATGTTTTGTCTCTCGATGTTCAGACTCTTCAGGGCACCGACATGTGCTCTTTCGTCAAGAAGTTATTCATCCACGTCTTCGTGAAACAGGCACATTGAAACTAACTGAAGGGTCAGGAAGATCACTGATTGTAAGAACGGTACAACTGGAACAGATTGTGCTGGACATGATAGCGGAAGAGCCTGGTAGTTCTACGCGAAAAATTGCAAATACTTTGAATGTGAGTCACTGGACAGTTTGGAAAATTCTTAAGGACAATTTGTTGTATCCATACCACATTCAACGCGTCCAGGCACTACTACCTGTAGATTTTTCTCCGCGTATTGCATTATGTTAATGGATATGGCAAACTTCGGATCCCTCTATTCCTGACACAAATTCTTCTCACCGATGAAGCCACTTTTCATAATAACCATGTGTGGGCAGATGAAAATCCGCATGAGGTATGCGAAGATAGTTTTCAATATCAGTTCTCGTTGAGTGTTTGGGTAGGAATTGTAGGTGACTATCTAATTGGACCGGTATTTCTATCACAAAGACATACTGGCGAGGTGTATTGCAACTTTTTGCACTTGCAACTTGTGCACCACCACATTTCAGTTTGGTTGCTCGTGATTTTTTAACAGCAATATACGTATATCGCTGGATTGGTCGGAGTGGGCCATACGCATGGCCTGCTCGATCCCCGGACTTAAACCCCCCGGATTATTTCTTCTGGGGATATCTGAAATCATTAGTTTACGCTACTCCATTGAAGAATTTGGATGATTTGCGAAATCGGATAATTGTTGGGGGTAACTCAATTAGAAACGACCCTGATATGTTTGAAAGAGTTCGGCAGTCAATGACGAGAAGATTGAATGCTTGTATCAAGGCTGGAGGAAGTCATTTCGAACATTTATTGTAGATTGAGCAACTTTACATGTACTTTCTGATAATAAAATGTTGTTAATGTCGTAAATTTTGTTCACCCTGTATCTTCGAAACAAAGGGGTTTTTCAAAAATCATCATAAAACAAAATATTCTTAGAATAAGTCAAGGAATAATCCCTTTAATTTTTGCCGCATGTTTACCTAACACCCTATATATATATATATATATATATATATATATATATATATATATATATATATATATATATATTTGTGGATTTCAAAAAAGCATATGATTCTGTTGACCGCGAATCTTTATTCCGAATCTTGAAAGAAGAAGGACTAGATCTGAAAACGCTGGCAATTATTAAAGCAACGTTAACTAACACAAGGTCAAAAGTTAAATTCATGGGTGAGATCTGGTGAAGTTGAATTCATGGGTGAGAGCCCTTCGAAATTAAAACTGGAGTGAGACAAGGGGATGGACTCTCGCCACTCTTATTTAACTGTGTTCTAGGAAAAGTAATACAGGAGTGGCGTGAAAAAAAGTCAGCCCTGAATATTGACCAGCCCATTAAACTGGGGAGAACCAACATCAAAATTGATTGTCTGGCATTTGCTGATGATCTAGCAATTTTAGCTCAAGATGTATTAACGGCACAGAAACAGATTGAAATCCTAAAAGAAACAGCAGAAAATGTAGGACTCCAAATTTCCTTTGAAAAGACACAATACATGACCTGCAACAGCCTAAGAACGCCATTTCTAAAAACAAAATATGGTAACATCAGACGAGTCTCTCAATTCAAATATTTGGGTGAAATAATCATGGAAAATGGGTTGGAAAAGCGGCCAATAAGGGTAGATGTCAAAAAATGGAAACGGCATTGAGACTTACACAAAATATTTACAACAAAAAATGCCTATCTAAAAACACAAAACTGAGACATTACAACACAGTTATTAAGCCAGAATGTCTATATGCTGCAGAAACGCTCATTTTGAATAGAAAGAGGGACATCGAGGACATTGAAAAGAAGGAAAGAAAAATCGTAAGAAAAATCCTAGGCCCCAAACAAATAAATAGCACAACATACCGACTTCGAGAAAACCAAGAAATCAAACAATACACAGATATACATAGCGATATGACAAAAAAGAAGACTTAAGTTTTACGGACACATAAAACGAATGAATCCGACTAGGTTAACTAGACAAATAGTCGAATTTTATGAAAATAGGAATAAAGCTAAAGTAGAAATAATTAAATGGATTGCTGCAATTAAAGAGGACCTAAGATCAGCAAATATTTCACAAAGTGAAATTCAGGATAGAGGCTGTTTCAGACACAAGGTGAACGTTTGGAAGGTTGGCCAGAGAGAAAAATGTAGGAAGACTGGAACAACTTGGTCTGACGAAAGGAAAAAAGCTCATAGCGAAAGAATGAAATTAGTATGGGCACAAAGGAAGGCTAACAACAACAAACGCCTCTAATTGTACTTCGCGTGGTCCAGTAGGGCCCATACGTGAATAATAATAATATATATATTATGTGATTTTGTGCTAATTACTATACATACAATTTTAAATATAGTGGAAATTTTTAGATATTAATCTTGGCTTTGCAGTTAAAAAAGAATTGTTTAATTCTAATTCTTTATTCTGTGAATTGATGGCAAAAACATATGTGCTTCTTCTTAATAAATTAATCTTTGTTAAATCTTTTTTGTATCTAATTATAGCATATCTTGTATGTTTTGTATCTTATTTGCAGTAATGTGTAATGCACTCGGCCTTTCTTCTCATGGCGCGATAGCTCATTGATAAACCTTCAACTCCTGGAACTCTCACCTACATCTGGATAGATCTAGATCTGAATCTACACTGTTAACTTTTCCTGATTTAAAAAAGTATTACTTTTTGATATATAGTTATTTCTAGATATCGCAACAATGTACTTACCCTTATTTGTTCTTATCATTATGATGTTTTCTTTAATTTTCTTATTAATCGTTTTCGCTATATGGTCTTCATAGATGTGATTTCTTTCCTAATTGTTATACATACTATTTTAAATATAGTGGAAATTTTTACATATCAGTCTTTGGTTATTTATTCAGAATTAAATACACTAAATTAATTTAGAACCGTATCGGTATAACATTAACAGAGTTAATGTCATGCAATTAATAATTCGGAAGGAGCGCCTTAAGTATAGATATTATTACCTGAGGTAACCAATACGACCGGGGCCAAACGAGGGTGCAAATTTAATATGATGCAAGGTGCGAATACATGTAAAATGTAACGTGCTTAATTACGTTGTCTAGCATTTACCTAGTTTCTTAGCCTGAGGGGTGGCATCCAAATTGTTGTCTGGAGATCTTGGAAACTGATATACATACTTGGAGTTCAAGTTGTACACTAAATATGGAATTAGGTTCGTGATGGAATCCGTAAGTTACATGTTTAATATAATTCGTTTCCATGCAATGTTGTAAAGTTCTTCAGCAATTCTTCTTCTTTTTCATGTCAACGTGTTTTTGGTCTATATTTCTTTCTGTGATTTTTTTCTGTATTTTTTAGGAGGGTCCACTTCTCGCAGCCTTAAGTGAGCACTGACCGAATGAGTGCTTTATAGATTTTAATTATTTAATTTCTTAAAAAAAATTGCAAACGCGGCTAACTTTGTTAATTGTCTAATCTATTGATATTATAAATTTAAAAACCGTCTCGTGAACTTTGGAAAATATGAGCCGTTGAATACTAAGAGGGACGCATCAAAAATCGAAGCAAATAAAGCTAAAAACACAGAACGGGTTAAGAGGCACGGATTAAGTCGAAAATCTTTGCAATCGGTCTACGAGAACCCAGCCAACCAGACCTCCGAAGTTGCTTTTTGCGACGAAAATTTAAAACCGCAACCCAGTACAAGTGGGGTGACGTCATCCTGGCCTCGAATAACAATCATGAGTACTAAACGAGGCAAGAAGAATCGATTGTGCTAAAATTCATCGCAATCGGGCCACGAGAACTCAACCAAAAGTAGAAGGGTTCCCTGTTTAAAATTGAGACACGAACCGATCGTTTTTCCGTCCGTTTTTTACACTTCCACTTGGATTTTTTTATAGTAGTCGGTTGAGTTTTAAAAAGAGATGATGCTACAGAACAAAACAGAATAATGTGAAAGTTTTTGTCGCTGTATGATATCACATGTTTTATTCTCTCGTTCTCATATTTTTTATTCGCACAATCCTCATTATTTAACAGGTTTTACATATTCATATGAAACGAATATTATATTGTAAAATTGTGTAACAATATTAGATTGATATTGCAAACATAATGGTTTATTTTAATAGTGGGCCTTGTCCGGTTAGGGTTACTTCTAAACAAATATTATGAAAATGTATGTATTTGAAAATATTCCAAAAACAACACATTTTTTTTCCTGCGATTCACGTAAAATTCTCAATCCTTCAGTCGCCATCAAACATCTCCCGAGACCGGTTTCTGGCCTTAAGCAGTCACTAGTCGGGCTTCTAGTACGTTCGAAAGCAACTGAAGGATTGACCAGGGTCCTGATCATATTAATCGGCCAAATCGAATGAAAGCATCATTGCCACTCACGCCATCTGGTGGTTCGTAACAGTACTATTGTCTGAAACCGTTCTGACCAAAACCCAGGTCCTATATTCATATACCAGATATTATCTACTATCCGTGAAAATATTAAATGTAATATATCATCATCATCATCAGCCCGTGTCGATCCACTGCAGGATAAAAGTCTCTTTAGGATGCTTCCAACTTTCACGGTCCTGGACTTTCCTCTACTACTCAGGTCCAATATACTTAACGATATCATCAGTCCATCCTGCTTTCGGTCTTCTTCGCGGGCGTTTGCGTTCAAGCGGTATCCACTTAAGGATTGCCTTGGTCCATCTATCGTCCCATCGCCTCGCCATATGGCCCATCTCCATTTCAATTACTTTACTCTTCCAACGATGTCACACACTTTCGTTTGTTCCCTGATCCATGTTCAGGGCTTTCTGTCTCGTCTTTTAATATCAACCATGAATCTTTCCATTCCTCTCTGTGCTACCCAAAGTTTCTGAATTAATTGCGATGTGATCGTATATCATAATGGGCAAGACGCACTGATCGAAGACTTTTCTTTTTCAGGCAAAGTGGAAATTTGCTCTTAAACACTATGTTGAGCCTGCCAGCCACATTTAACACGCCATTTCAAGATAAGCCAAGATATATAAAGTGGTCCACGATCTCCAAATCCCTTCCTAAAAGTGAAATTCTTCTGTCCTCAGCGAAACTATTGAACATAACCTGACTCTTTTTCAGGTTAATTTTTAAGGCAAATGGCTTGCCAGCCCTATATCATTTACAAATCTAAGATGGTTTAAGTTTGCACCATTGATCTTTACACCATCCTGTTCCCAATCCAGTTTACGGAATGCTTCTTCAAGGCCAGCCGAGAAAAGAATAGGCGATATTGCGTCACCTTGCCGTACACCTTGTTCTACATTAATTCCCACTTCAAGATCATCAAGGTGAATTGTGGCTGTAGCTCTACCATATATCGATCCTAATAGGTTTACGTAAGCTTTACCTACCCCTTGGCTAAACAGTCATCCATTATTGCATGCTTTGAGATGGAGTCAAATGCTTTTTCGTAGTAACAGTGGCATGGTGTATTCATTGTGCCTTTCTATGGCCTGCTGTACAACCTGGATGTGATCTAATGTACTGAATCCGCCTCTGATTCAGAAGTGTATATATATATATATATATATATATATATATATATATATATATATATATATATATATATATATATATATATATATATATATAGTGTAGTATTAATAATAAGTGTATATATTGTAGTATTATTTAGTACATTTCATTTATTTAAATATTTCTTTTGATCGGATGTTTAGTAGGGATGCGATAGGAAATTAAATATTTAGCAAAACATTTATATCGCATTTTAATTCTCTCTTTACATCAAGTTAATTTTAAATTAAATTCTTTTATCATCAAAAACTGATTACTATTTGAATATTCGTTTTAAAAGGCACGTTTTACAGTAGTTAATACTAATCTTTAAGAATACTTGGTGGTATTAATATTGAAATTTTCCTCGTTTCAACTAGAACAAATTTAAGATTAAATTTTAATGAACTTTAAGTTCTGAAGTTTCTTAATTTTTTTTTTGCCACGCCCGTTTTAATTATATGGAAACCTAATTACTCGAACATTTATCAATTTTAAGTAACTTTCATATATTATTCATGCTGTAAATGAATGTACTTGGGATATGAAAATAAATGCTCGTTATAATTAATAAGAGAGATGGGACTTTAAATTTCTAAAACACTATTATTCAGATTCATCGTCGCATGGTGGGTAAAATTCCATCTATTTCTTAATGGGTCGGTGACAGAGACTTTGTTTATTGACGTCCTCACTTAGGTGTCGTCCGAATACAAAAGTTTACAAACAGTTTAACAAAAGTTTGTTTTCTAATTTAGTGAAGAATTACTCTTTTTATCAATGTATTATATAAAACATTTTTTTCTAAATGTAGTACCTGTAACTGGATCTTGTATGGGTACAGTTTAAGGTCCAGCTTTAAAATTGGTGCTAATCTGGCACAGGGTATTAATCTGTCATGGATGTGAATTACAATCACGCTAAAGGAAGGTGGACATCACAGAATAAATGTGCTCAGTTTATTCTACTTTCAAAGTCACAAAGAGTCACATTCTAATACGAAGGTTGCTATTTATATATCAGGAACTGGCACCGATGGTTTGACGTTGTTGACTGCATACGTATTCAGAACGTTTTGTCATAGGACTCTATTTGTGTTTAGTGACTTGAAAACTTTAACTTAGTCAAAAAAAATGAATTAACTCGTGAGAATTTTCGTTCGCGATGATTTACTATGACATTCGACATGGATTATCTCAACAACAGTGAATGACGATGACGCACCATCTAAAACCACTGTATATCACTTATTTAGTGAATTCAATCGTGTTTATTGTTCGCTCACCGACGAATTTAAAGAAGATAGTCGAAAATCGGTTGTTGTCCTAGAAAACGTCGATACTGTGAGCGAACTGCTAAAGCTAGATCCTCATGTGATATGCAGTGGGATTGAGGCATCCCTGGGCATCATATACAAGATTTTACATGAACATTTAGCCATGAAAAAGATTTGTGCGCGTTGGATCGACCATTGCGCAGATTATTTTGAAAAACAATAAAACCATTTTCAGTAATACATATTTGTTTTTATTTATTATTCCGGATATACAGGGTGTTGGGTAAACATTCGGCAAAAATGCAAGGGGATATTCCTTGTTCTATTCTAAGAATATTTTGTCTTATGATGATTTTTGAAAAACCCCTTTGTTTCGAAGATACAGGGCGAACAAAATTTGCGACAACCATATTCGATATTTTTTGAAATCTATAATGTAAATAAAAGTAGGGTGTACGTCAATGAGTTAATCAAGTACAAAACATTTTTTTTTCGATCTCGATCACTTGAAACGGCTGTTTTATCTAGTAAGTGGATTTCATCGGTCGCATTTGTTTACATAGATTGAGTGACGTTTGGCTGTTTGACGTGTCTTAAATAGTGAGTGAAGTCCTCTATCATAATGTATACAAACGCCGAGATGACTGACATGCACTTCATGTATAGACTTGCTGATGGCAATGCATTACAAGCTAGGCGATTGTACAGTGAACGATTTGCAACCCATGCAACCTTTGCTGACCGAAAAATCTTCGAAAACATTCATCGACGTCTTCGTGAAACAGGCACATTGAAATGAACTGAAGAGTCAGGAAGATCACTGACTGTAAGAACGGTGCAATTGGAACAGAATGTTCTGGACATGATAGCGGAAGAGCCTGGTAGTTCTATGCGAAAAATTGCAAATACTTTGAATGTGAGTCACTGGACAGTTTGGAAAATTCTTAAGGACAATTTGTTGTATCCATCCACATTCAACGCTTTCAGGCACTAATATTGCATTATGTATATATATGATTGCATTATGTCAATGGATATTGCAAACTTGACTTCGCATCCCTCTATTCCTGATACAAATCCTTTTCACCGATGAAGCCACTTTCGCAAGAAACGCAATAAGGAATTTTCATAATAATCATGTGTGGGCAGATGAAAATCCGCATGAGGTATGCGAAGGTCGTTTTCAACATCAGTTCTCCTTGAATGTTTGGGTTGGAATTGTAGGTGACTATCTAATTGGACCGGTATTTCTATCACAAAAACTTACTGGCGAGGCGTATATAACTTTTTGGAAGCAACGCTGCCTGAGTTTCTGGAAGTTGTACAATTGGCAACAAGGCATGAAATGTGATTTATGCATGATAGTGCTCCACCACATTTCAGTTTGTTTGCTCGTGATTTTTTAACAGCAACATACGGATATCGCTGGATTGGTCGAAGTGGGCCACACTCATGGCCTGTTCGATCCCCGGACTTAAATCCCCTGGATTATTTCTTCTGGGGATATCTGAAGTCATTAGTTTACGCTACTCCATTGAAGAATTTGGATGATTTGCGAAATCGGAGAATTGCTGGGTGTAACTCAATTAGAAACGACCCTGGTGTGTTTGAAAGAGTTCGGAAGTCAATGACGAGACGAGAAGATTGAATGCTTGTATTAAGGCCGGAGGAAGTCATTTCGAACATTTATTGTAGATTGAGCAACTTTACATGTACTTTTTGATAATAAAAATGTTGTTAATGTCGTAAATTTTGTTGACCCTGTATCTTCGAAACAAAGGGGTTTTTCAAAAATCATCATACAACAAAATATTCTTAGAATAAGTCAAGGAATAACCCCTTTAATTTTTGCCGCATGTTTACCTCACACCCTGTATAAATAGCAACCCTCATATAGTAGACATCAATGCGATAGTCATTTTGAAATTTAATAATCCTGAATATGGGCATTGACCGTGGATATTTTAAACATATCTCGGTGTGAGTTTGGTGGAAGACGACGTGAAAGAGCGAGACCCAGGATATTCAAGTTTTGGTGGAAATATATACAAAGGATGAAGTTGGTCAACATGAACAAGTAAAAGAAGACACTTGTAACTTGCCAAGAATGAAATAAAAATTCTCGTAAGGTATATTAAGTTAATAATAGTGTTAAAGTTAATAAGACTAATTGTAAATGTAACATTTTTTTCACCACTTCTTTAATAATACATTTTTTTTAAATCTATAACTAAACAAATAAAAATTAATCTTGTAAAAACTTAATTATATTAACAATTATATTAACAAGGATTTTTTTATGATCAGGACCGACTGTTGATGACTTAAAGGGAGAAATCGTAGGCAGTGGTACTGTTACAAACCATCGGATGGTGTGAGCTGCTTATATTTCGGCAAAATGTTAATTGCCCCAATAAAGTTCAATAAAAATATTCCTAGTTTTTTCAAAGGCGCGAGCGTTGGAGTGGTTTAACTTATAATTATAATTTTGGAAAAAATAAAATATTGTTTTTTTTTTAACAGTTGTGGTAAGAACTCCAAGTTCCCGGGTGTAACCAAGAATATTTGGGTGTCTACTGACGGTCAAGGGCGCGTCTGATTATATCGACTGTTCCCAATATTACTGCTTTTTGCATCCATACTACTGCCTTTTATGTGATACTTAGTTGTTCGAGGTTCTGTATTAGGGATTTGTGGACTAGATCGTTAGCGCTCACCATAAATGGAAGGATATTAACTCTATCTAGGTGCCATATCCTTGATTTCAAAAGTCAGATCTGTATATTTGTTAATTTTTTCCCTGTATGCTCCGTGAATATTTTCATCTAAAGGTACAGAGAAGTCAACTATTGTAGCTTGATTAGCTTCTTTCTGGTAGAGCACTAAATCTGGTCTATTTGCTTGCAGCATTCTGTCAGTTCGAATCTGAAAGTCCCAATATAATTTAATGTGTTGATTTTCTAGAACAGGTTTGGGAGCGTATTGAAGATATGGTGTGAATGTTGTTAGTAATCCATGTTTCAGACATAAAAGTTGGTGAATAACTTTACCCATGGAATCACGTCTTGATAGGTAGCTGGTGGGGGCCAGATAGGTGCAACCCGATATTAAATGTTGTATCGATTCCTCGTCTTTATCACAGTATCTGCATTTGGAGGTTGGTATGTTTTGTTTCATGATGACTTTAACATAATTCCTCGTGGGTACAACCTGATCCTGTATTGCCATTATAAATCCTTCTATTTCTCCAAAGAGATATCCTGAGGTTAGATAGATACTTGTAGCCTTGGAGTCAACTTGTTCTTGATTGTTTAGAGTACCATAGTGCCGTCCATGCAAGGCTTTGTTGCGCCACTTGGTTTTCATTATTTCAAATACATTTTCTGGTTCTGGTTGCGGTGGTTCGGCAAGCCGAAGAGGAGTGTACTTTTTATCCAATACTACAGCTGCTCGATGTATGGGTGAGTGTTTTCTACAAAAAGTAGTTCTTTAGGCTTTGACATTCCCTTTCGTGTATTACTTCCAAACAACCCAGCCCTCTACCGCCTTCTTCTCTTCTTAGATAAAGCCGCTCAATTGCAGCATTGGGATGATGCATTCTGGCTCTTGTAAATGCGCTTCGAATTTTTCTGTCTAATCTCTGCAAGTCTGTCTTTGACCATTTTAATGTTCCATATGTGTATGTGATAGATGGGATAGCCCCCAAGTGTTAATAGCTATAATTTTGTTTTTTCCTGAGAGGTGTGTATTGAGTACTGTGTTGACTCTTTTTAATAATTCTATTTCAGCTTTTTCTTTATTGTCATTTTGTTTGATATCTAGGCCCTGGGTAAGGCCTAGATATTTATAGGGGCCTTCTGGTTTTAATGTTTTCAGTTCTGTACCATCAGACAAAGTCAAATTTGTGGTGGAAATTATTTTTCCTTTTCTACCTGTAGTGTCGCACATTTGTCTAGTCCGAAGTTCACAGCAATTGTCGTGCTGAATTCAGATATTCTCTTGACTGGTATGGATGTGCGCCATGTGCGTATAAGATACTCAAGCCGTCGACACAGAGTTGGGTGGATTCCGTATATGTGAAGTATGCTGCTCAGCCATTAATATGGGACTGAGTCAAAAGTCTTCTGATAGTCAATCCACGCGGTAGATATATTTCTTTGTTTAAGCTTTGCCTGGCGAGTAACGATGTTGTCGATTACTAAAGTTTCCCTAACAATAGAACGGTTCCGCAAAAAATACGAATATTGCATGTTTATCTTCATGAGACAAAACCAAGCACAAAAGTAAAAAAGAAAGCTTCTTTATATAGAAAGCGAGCAAAAAATTAAAGCATATCCAGATTGTAGACAGCAGCTTAAACAAAAAACAAAGGCTCTGGCTAACAGGCTACACCGATATCACAAAAGAAATAAAAGATATGAAGAAAACAAAATGTTTGCACAATCTCAAAGAATGTTTTACAGAAACTTAGGCAAGGACCACGCATGCGAAGTTGAAAAAATCCGGAGCAAAAGAAAAAATGACGGAATACTGATTGATACGAAAAAAGCCAACTATATTCAAACACCTCAAATGGAGTACATAGCAATAACTAGCAAAGAAATTTATAATGCGACCCGAAAACTTAAAAACTGGATGTCACCTGGTATCGATGGCATACATAAGTAGTGGTGGAAAACTATGACAAACTGTCATAATCGACTTGCAACGTTGCTTGAAGATTCTATACAAGACCCAACAAAGATACCCACAAATTTCACGATAGGAATCACGTATATGCTCCCGAAGAAAGGTGACTTTCTCTGAAGCAAACAATTTTAGACCGATAACTTGCCTCCCATCTCTATATAAAATATTGTTATATTATTATTATTATGTATGACTAAAAACATTGCTTATTGGTTTGTGTATTTTGAATTATTTAGTACAATAAAAGAAAATAAATAAATAAATAAATTTATTTATTAGTACAATAAAAATTATAAATTAAATTAAATTATGCATTTAATTCGGTTTCACTCTCACTGTCACTTTGATCTATATTGTTAGTAAATGATACATAAGAATATAATCAAGCCTGTTAATACCTGATGGCTGGGTGATATCACTACACTTTTACACCTTCGAAGTTGTGAAATGGTCGACAACAGATTTTGAGGGAGTCTGGCAAACAAGTTAAAACACTATTTTAACCGAAGAGCCCAAACTTCGGGACTTTATTCGGCTGCATGCTCAATAACGAAAAATTCAGTTCTGCAGTTGCAGGAGACAACACTAAGGACCACTCCAAGTACAGCTGAAAGGCAACTAGAATGGATGAGCAATGCCATAGATGGAAAATATCCGAACTGATCCGTCAAATGCAAATATTTTATGGTCCACGGATTGTCATTCAGGGTGGAGTGGTGGGAACCAGGAATTACAAAAGGTACATAAAAAAACAGCAGATGTAACAACATCCGAAACTGTGGAGCAAATGATAGCAGGATGCTCTACAACGCCACCAACTGATATATGAAGAGACACATTCTTACTGCGGGCATTGTGCATTATGAGCTGAGGCTATCCTGTAAGTTTGAAAAGGAAAAAACTGCATATTTTAAATATATTCCTAAACCAGCTCTTGAGAAGGATTGCTTTCGAGTGTATTGGGATACCAGTGGCGTAACTCTACCATCTGAGGCTCATGTCAAATTCATTGGATGGGACCCTCCCAGTAAAAATAGTCACGAAATTTAATTTTAATAAAGCACTTACGTAGTTACCCAACGGTACTATACTCCGGTCAAATTAGACCGAAAAATAAGAGTGAAGGTATATAAATTCACATCAAACGAAGAAGTGAGTAAAATTGTAGTGAGTAAAGCTGTCACGGTTCATTTCAATGTTGAAAGAAAAGTTTACTGCTGAAAATATATTGGTTAAACAAGCTAATAACGATGCCAATGTACTGATTATTGACACAGCAATAGAGCAATTTAATTTGACAAATACAACTATGTTGTTGGTGAAGATGTAGACTTACTCGTATTACTCACTGCTCGAACTCCAACTGAAAAAACTATTTTCATTTTGAAACCCGGAAAAGCTCAAAATCAATCGGAAATATATTTATCAAAAAGTTTATCAACTTTTGCAAAGTGTCAAAATTATCTACTATTTTTACACGCAATAACTGGCTGTGATACGATATCTGCATTTTACAGGAGGGGTAAAACAACAGTCTTTAAAATGTTTGAAAAACAAAATTTAGTTCAATGTGCCGAAGTTCAACTCTTCAAGAAATTATCACCAACGGAATTCGTTGTCTTCTTTCTATGTACGGAGCTCCTAAGAAAACTACCTGCTTAGATAAGTATCGATATGCAAGTTTTGTTAAAAATACTGGAAATAAAAAACAAGTGCAATTAGCTTGTCTTCCTCCAACCTCAGTTGCTGCTCATCAACAACTTTTTCGGGTATATTATCAAGTTCAAGTGTAGCTTGGTTATCAGCTAGATCCAAAAGACTGAGGTTGGAAGTTGGTCGACAATACATTAGAACCAATTCAGACTTTACTCCCACCTGCGCTGGAAAAACTGCTAAACACAATTTTTTGCAACTGTAAAAAGGGATGCAGTGCTAAATGTGGTTGCAAAAAAGTTGAACTGTTTTGTTCGCTGGCATGTACGAATAGTCAAGGCCAGTCGTGTTCTAATGTTGAATCACCAACATTAGAGGATTCGTTTGCTATCAACGAAGCGACATGCGATACGTCGCTACTGACGCCATTCACTTACACCCAGGATGAAGAAAAAGAAGAAGATCAAAAAGAAGAAGAAGAAGAAGATCAAGAAGAAGAACAACAAGAAGAAATAATTGAAGATTATGAATCGGGCGAATACATTTTTCTACTGTTTTTTAATTTCCATCGTTTTTATCATTTCCAACCCTTGCTAATATCTGTTATTATGCAATAGTTTCCAATTAAACAGAATCACAACAGACCTGTGGAATAGGAAACCTGGGGAAACCACGTTAAAAAAAACGCGCTAGCTCAGAGGTGGCGTGGAAACGTGTGGATATTATGACGCTTGAAGCGTTTTGAATCGTTATATCTCAGGAACGGTGGCTCTTAGGAAAAAGATTATTGATACCTTTTTTATAGATAATTTTTATAGATGTTCTACAATTTTTGTCTGAAGTAATTTTATGATAAAACTTACCGTTTTGATGAAAATCGCGAAAACCCATTTTTTTGACATTTGACCTCGAGTCAATTTTTTTCCACGTACCGCAACGATGGGGAATTTTGAAATGTTATTTTTAATTATGTTTTGAACAATTTTACTCACTTCCTGCTTGATGTGAATTTGTGTACCTTTGAATGTCTAGATTGACCGGACGATTTCTAATAGTGCATTTTAGTTAAATATCTAATAAATTTTATTAATTTTTAGATTCATTATTCATTTTTATTCTGGGGATTTTTTATATAAATAGTACATAGTTTAGTTTTAGAATTAGATTAAATCATCTCCTGATGATCCTAACATGATTAGCGAAACGTGCGTCGAGCAGTTCAAAAAAGCGTTTTGGTGTTTAGTGGTAAATCTCTTCAAGTTTAGTATTTCACATCAAAGGTTCCAACAGAAGAATTGAACAAGATATTTATTAATAAAATTCTTTTCTCCGAGCTTTCTGTTCCGTAAAAGTATCAATAACATCAACAAAGTTTAAAGATCGGGCCATAGAATTTTCAATAGACAGATTAGCCAAGTTACGTAACCTGTCTTGTTTCATAGATTTTCTTAATTAGGTTTTTATTAATTTTAGTTTTGAAAATGATCTTTCAGCACTAGCTGTAGACACAGTAACAAACAACATTAATGCAGTACATACTTCAGGAAAGCTGTACAACATAAAATGATGCTTTTCATAAAATGATGCATAAAATGACGTTTTCTAATACTGGAATACTTTTCTATTTCCTCTCTGAAGGTGGACCGAAAACTGAGAATTTCCCTGGCAAATGATTCAGATATGTCTACATATCAACAAATTCTATAGCTTTTTTTAAAAGTTCAGTGTCATTTAAATTTTGCAAAGTGGCAGGTTGCAAAACACTGAAATTGGAAACAATTTCATTCATTGGAAGGAAAGTAGCTTTCAGTTGATTAATAATGATGTCAAATACTCTATAAAAAATGTTCACTTTGAACAAACTTTCCGGATCTTGGAAGCACTCATCTTAGCAAAGTTCGTCAAAATGGTGTTTCACCTTCCTCTGGAAGGTTCTTCCTTCCTCATCGATAGTTAGTAGAATAGTTTATATAGAATATAGAAAGATAGTTTGTTAGTATTAGATAGATAGTTGTTAATATTAGAATAGATAGATAGTTTGTAGAATTTTGCAATGAAAAACCAATAATATAATAAAATTGTAGTTCTCGATCTTCTTAGTGAAATAGCTTCATTTCTTTCATGTGATTTGCAATTTAACAGAATTGTTTTCGTTAGCGCTTTTTAGACTTCAACAGACCGAACTTTTAAAGCAAAAATAGCATCATAATGTCTTGCCCATCTAGTGGGGTTCACTGTTTATAATGTGATAGAAGTTGAAGACTTCCTTTCTTTATCAGATATATAACTTGATTCCATCTTTTGATACTATGCCCAAAGAAATTATACATTTTTTTGGGCATATCAATAACCTCTCTCACTGCATCATTAAGTACCAGATTTAAGTTATGAGCAGCACAGTGAAAATATACCGCATTTGGCTCGATATCTTTTATGAGTTTTTGAACTCCACCATAAGTGCCTTTCATCGTGTTAGCACCATCATATCTTTATCATCGACACTTATGTAGATGTATATTTTTGTCATTTGTGGACTTAATAATTTGGTTGGATTTTGCTAAGGCAGTTTGATCCTTAATTTCATGAAATCCTAAAAAATACTCTTTAATGATGAGCGCCTTTGGGATTCAATTTTCGTCTTTTTCGATCATACAATAACAGTAAAATTCACACATTTGATTTGTTTTTGAAATATCTTGAGTCGTATCGAATATGATACAGTAAAATTGTGCGACATTTATTTCATTTATGAGTGCATTTTCTATTTATAGAACCAGAACAGAAATGAGCTGATTTTGTATTTTAGGACTTGAATATTTTATCTGGCCCTTTTGTTTACTCAACAATACTCGAAAAGTTTCCTCGGGAACTTGGATTATTGCTGTCTGCCTTTTCTCTGTGGCCACGAATATCTAAATTACACGTTGAAAGTGTCAGAGTTACATCAAGGAGTCTAGAGAGTACTTGGCGACAAAAAGATTTTTCTTTCTTGATCTTGGACTCTTGCTCTTCATCTAGTATTCCATGTAGCCATCATTGTTGATACGCAAGACAAGAATCAAGGTGAATTTTCGATGTCTCGTGTCTTTCTACGGCGTCTACAATATGTTTCCAGTCGTCAGAGCCTTCCATCCAAACATTTTGTATTTATTTAGATGCCCAATTTGCGAATAATCAACATGGTTCACAATACGCCTTCTGAAGTATTAAGGAATAGTATAGCCATGTACGTTCAAGTTTCACGCCAGACTTGGAAACAATATAGTAATGTTTTTCTAGGAAAGATCTATCATTACTGTCTTTTAAGAAAGGACTATTAGGTTTACAATGTCCGTTTTCGATCACGGACAGTTTTACTTGATCATTTAGTTCTTTAAAATTACCCTTATTAGTAATATATGGTGAAGATGTAATATTGTTCACATTAAAGTATGCTTCACTTTGATTTCTGCTTGTAGCTTGTTGTGGTTGTTCTGGATCTGGATATACACTGGTGTCGGGTGCTACATCTGCTATACTTTTAGTTAAGTCCAATTATTCACTTTCGGAGCACTGCTAGTGAGTAGTGCTCCGCTTTTTCATCAATAAAGTCCTCATTCTTAAAGTACTGACTAATTTTAGGTGACTTTTTATTTTTTTCTGCAGACTCCCTCTTCCTCTTTCGTTTTCGCTCCCACTTAGATATTTTCTAGAATTAGACATGTTGATATCTAACTTCCACAGTTAACTTTACTTTGTCTCTATTTGCTAGATTCAATAAAACAAAAACTACGTAAAATCAAAGATACAAATGACCAATTGTCATAACAATCAAACGAAGACTGCGTAGTAGAGCCCCCCGTACCTAGAAAATAGACATCCGGGATTCCCCTAACATCGTGCGTCGCTAGCTCACCAACGACCCCAAAGTACCGCGACAAAAAATGAAACAGCCAATGGATGCGTTCTAAAATTGATCGACATCCATTATGGTCTTAATTGTGTCTAACTTTAATTGATTTTAAGTACTTATATAAAATTCATAATTTTTACCAAATTTTGTTAAAAATGTTAGATTACTTCTGAGCACGCCGCATCTCGGACTGGTGGCCCCCTCGGATCGGGCGCCCGTGGCATTTTGTCAGCCCTGCCACCCTATAGTTACGCCACTGTGAGATACAGGTACGTTCAAACTTTTATTACAAACATTTTTTCACAATACACCAAAACACTATTTTTATATTCTGAACGCACGTTTCGCTAACCATGTTAGCATCATCAGCAGATGATTAAAACTAAATTCTTATTACTACTACTACTTGTCCTGGAGGTTAAGTTGACCCGAAGGCCCTGACTTGTATTCACTGATTTTTTCGAACGTCACGACAATGTCGCTTATTCGAAGGGTTTTAGCTGCCGTCCTTTAGGCATGGAGGTGATGACCGAAGAGGATGGTCATTCTGGGGCAACGGCCGGCAATGAAGCTGCCGTGGCTCTGATTAGCGGATTGTCCGAAAGGGACGCCGTCGCTAGGAATTTGTCCAGAAGTCTGGACAGGAATGTCTGAAGCTCTGGTGTGTCAGTTTCCCGATGGATTTGCGCACTCCTTACAAACCATGGGGCATCTACTATTGTGCGAAGAGCACGTGATTGGAACGCTTGCAAATTTGCAATCGACGTTGGGAGGAGGTACGGGAACCAGGCCTGAAATCCGTAGGTGAGGACGGATCGGACCATGATTTTATACAGGGTTATTCGGATGTTCAGCGAGAGCTTACTTTTGCCGTTCATTAGGGGGTAAAGCAGACGAGCCATGGCTCTTGTTTTCCCGGTTGCCTTCTTTAGGTGCGGCATCCACGTGAGGGCCTTGTCGAACTCAAGGCCCAGGTAGTGTGCCGATCTGGTCCATTTGATGGGGACTCCGTGGATACGGATATTCTGTCTGATTATGGGCTGTCTTCTTGTGAAGAGGACAGCCTGGGTTTTACTGCGATTTATTGTTAGCCTCCAGTAGGCTAGCCATTTTAGGGCTTTTAACGTCTGCCTTTGGAGCCTGGATGTGATCAGCCAGGTCCCGTGGGCTGACGTATAGAAAGCGGTATCGTCAGCATAGAACGCCGTCTTTACATGCGGAATTTTCGGAAAGTCCGCCATGTAGATGTTGAAGATTACTGGGGCAAGAGGGGATCCTTGTGGTACTCCCGCTTCGATTCGCTGGACTGAAGACAAAGTACCATCGACGAGCACTTGGAAAGTGGGTCCAGTCAGGAACGATGCCAATAGCTTGACTAGGTCTGTTGGTATACCCAGCCTGAGCATCTTGACTATGAGTCCAAGATGCCAGACTCTATCGAAGGCTTGCGAGAGGTCTAAGAAGACGGCTCCCGTATGGCGCCTGCCACCGAAACCCTGCCTGATTTCCGTCGCGAGCCGTGCCGCCTGGTGGACGGCCGCATGCCCCCTTCGGAAACCGAGCTGTTCGTCCGGCAGTATGTTCTTGTCGGCAAGAACGACGTTGAAAGCGTGTAACGTCGTTCTCTCAACGATCTTACCGAGTGCGCTAAGCAAGCTAATGGGTCTATAGCTACTTGGCTCTTTTGGGCTTTTTCCTTTTTTCAGGATTACTATGATTTGGGCATGTTTCCATATAGATGGAAAGTGCTGGAGTCTGAAAGTAGCGTTGACAATATTTGCCAACTGGGCTATTTGCTTGTTTGGTAGCCGTTTCAGCTGCATCGGAGAGATACGGTCGCGACCAGGAACTTTTCTAGATTTCAAACCTCGGATAATATTGTGTATTATCTTCGGCGAGACTATTTGGCTGATCAAGTAGCCAGGATTGGGAGTTCCCTGGTAAGATAAAATTTCTTGCCTGAACTGTTCAACTTTAGTCCTCTTTTCGGCTGAAGGCTGAAGAGAGGTCATCTGCTTTTGGTAGGTTACGGCGAAGAGCTCCGCTTTTTCCGTCCCCGTGACGGCGTGAGTATCACCCGTCCTCAGGGGAGGAATCGGCGCTCTCGCCTTTCCCACCAAGTGATTGGCCGTTTTCCAAATCGATCGATCGGCCCTGTCGATTGACGCTAGATAATCGTCCCATCTGTCCATCCTGAACTCTCTGAGGGCCTGTAAAGACTCCCTTTTTGCTTCGTTTGCACGTCGCCCGAGCTCAGGATCGCCAGTCAGTCGATAGCGTCTGTATAGTCTGTTTTTCAGACGGATCTTCTCTTTTACCTCGGACGGAATGTCTAAGGTGGTCCGAGAACGGTCCGTCTTGAAGCTAGTCGCCACTTTCGTGGCTTCTATTATGTCTTTGGTTAGTTTCTCGACCGCATCCTCTAGCTGCTGAACGTTATCAATGCGCGGGTTGGGCTCGCTGTTTTGCAAATGCTCTTGGAATTTGCTCCAACTGATGTTAGATACCTTTCGCGGTGGGAAGGTGTCCACCTTGGTACCTATGGTTAGGATGACCGGGTAATGATCCGACGTAAGCTCGTGGACAACCTGGACGTGCAATGATTCGTTAGATTTCTCACGATGAAGAAATCTAAGAAGCTACTGAGACGGGATGGTTCGTCCGGGACAAGCAGGTTCAGCCCGTATCTATCCGCCATAGATAACAGGTCAGCACCCCTCTTGTCTGTCCATCTCGAACCCCACATTTGGTTATGAGCGTTATAGTCCCCTCCAATGATGACTGGAGTGTTGTTAGTCAGGAGCCTGCTCACTTCACCTGAATCGAAGTTGTTGCAGGCTCTCTGGTACCATGAAGATAGGTTTACGGGACTACCTTCTAGAGCCACTTGCACCGACATCACCTCTGAGGAAGTAAAGCCCGTCGGAGGCAAAAGGTTGTGTCTGATTCCTCTCTTGACGAGAATCATCAGACGCTCCGCTCCGCCGAGACGATCCTCCCTGTAGCAGCAAAAGTTCCTCACGCTGAACCGTTGGCTCGGCTTGAGGAAAGTTTCCTGAATCAGGGCTACGTCGATGCCGTGGTCTTCTAGAAACGCCATTAATTCCAACTTTTTCCCGCTCAGGGAGTTGGAATTTCAAGTCACAACGCGCAATGAATCTTTATTGTTCATTGGCGGTTTGGAACATGGCTATGGCTGCGTTCAGTTGCTGCTGTACCATGGCAGCCATCTGAAGCATCATGTTCTCCATCATTGCGGAGAAGTCCGGCAACTGGATTTTTGGAAGAGTGGTCTGTGTCGGGGCGACCGTCGCCTCGACCGGGGCTTTTCTGTTGGTTTGGGTCCCCCAGACGAATGTAGGGGGCGGAATCTTCGGCGGAGTTTTGACTGGAGCGGTTTCCTGAGCTTTCTTGCCCTCCAACCTGTTCGGGGGTTTCCTGGGGCAAGTCTTCGCGTTAGCTGGGTGAGGACCACCGCAGTTAACACATTTAGCCGGTATGTTCCTCGGCTTTTTGCAATCTTTGGAGGCGTGATTCA
Organism: Cosmopolites sordidus; assembly: GCA_031761425.1. Taxonomy (NCBI): domain Eukaryota; kingdom Metazoa; phylum Arthropoda; class Insecta; order Coleoptera; family Curculionidae; genus Cosmopolites; species Cosmopolites sordidus. The sequence goes on along the minus strand of JARFXV010000459.1, from coordinate 849,170 downwards.
TCGAACACCTCATACATTTTGGTGGGGCGTGGCACTTCTTGGCCGTGTGCCCATAGACCTGGCAGTTAAAGCACTGCGAGGTCTCACCGTTGGATCGTACATTCTCTACTTTGATCTTCTGATGGACCAGAAACTTAACGTTATATATCCCCTTTTGTGACTTGGGGAGGATAACGTATACCACAGCTAGTGGTCCCTTCTTATTCCTCCATCTCTGGACTTTGGATGGGGTGAACCCTAGCTCAACGAGCTCTTCTCTTACCTCGTCCTCCGTGACCGTTTCCACGATGTTGCGGAGCAGGACATGGAGCTGCTTCTCATCTCTGGTGCAGAACGTGTGATAGGGAATTTTTTCCCCATCCAAGAATGCCGTCAGTTTCCTGTAATCGGTTGACGTTCTAGGCTGAATCTTGACCCTTTCTGGGCGATTCAGCGCCTTGTCAGTGCCGATTTTCTCTTTTAATATGAAGGTCATAACCTTCATGTACTGCGCTTTGCTGCGTAGTATCACCGGCGGGACTTTTTCTGTCTTTGCTACCGGTATTTTCTTTGCGGTGGCCTCTTTGGCCACCGGGGTTGGCGTTGCACTGGGGCCCGCCTCTCCGACGGGTCTTTTCTTCGGTGCCTGTTCTGGCTGCCTCTCTTCCTCAGAGGATGGCCTATTCCGCTTAGTACAGCGCCTTTTTCTATCAGTGCTGACCTCGAAATCGGAATCTGAAGAGTCTCCGCCGATGGAGACAACTTCACCTTCACTTTCTTCCTGCTCCATTCTGGAGATCACAGGAATTTTAATCGTCGATTTGATGCCTTTTGGCGATTTCAATGGAGGGAAATCGGCATCGCTCAATTTCCCTTCGCCAATGATTATTTTCATTTCACCCTGCCTTTTGGTGCAGGCAGTCTCTTTGTCTTCTTTAGGCGCCAGCCCGTTGGTGCGGCCGGTCTCCTTTTTTAAAATATTCGCCGGCCCTTTGGTGCTGGCGGTCTCATTTCGGGGTGAATTTTCCGTCCCGTTGGTGCGGGCGGAAATTCTTATTCTAAAAACTGCTTACTTTATATAATGCTCGCTTAGCATTGTGGGCGGGGCGACAATGCTAATCAAGCGACCAATAGCAAGTGAGGACCTAGAGCAGTAGGAACAGAGAACTCGAAGAAATAGGACCGTTGTATCTGTTCATACTACTGGTACATTTACTGATTTTTATACTCTCATAAGCGTCTAATTGTCTATTGTTTGTTACATGTTTTATTAATCTTAAATTATTGATATCTATGCAATGATCATTCTCAAAAATATGTTGAGCAACACAAGATTTATCGGGCCTATTGTATCTTAATTGAGCTATGGGTTCTTTGAACCTTGTTCCGATTGATCTTCCCGTTTGCCCAACATACCTTTGATCGCAATCCTTACAAGAAATTTCATAAATACCCGACCTTTCCATTGGAGGAGTTTTATCTTTAGAATTACATAACAAATGTCGTAAGTTTAAACCAGCACTGTATACCAGTTTTAGATTGACATTCTTAAAAACATTTTTTAAGCCTCGTGTTAAATTATGATGAAAAGGTAATGAAACAAATCTTGAGGTGTCTCTTTCCAATTGAAAAGTCGAGTTTTCACGAACTAAAACCTTATATCTATGTTTTCTAATTATCTTATCAACTAACGAGGGAGCAAATCCATTACACTCAGCTACATTCCTAATATAATTCCTCTCTATTTCATATCTTTCGTTATTAAGCGGAAAATTGAGTAGTCTATGTATTAAGAAATTGAAACTAGCCATTTTATGACCAATACAATGATAAGAATCGTTAGGAATATATCTAAGTGTAGTGGTCTGAAAAGGAAATTACAGGTATCGAATCCTTCCGTTCCTAAACTGTATGCACAGCCAAAAATTCATAAACCTGAGAAATCTATGCGCCCAATTGCTTCGGCAATAGGTTCTCCGACTTATGATTTGGCAAAATGGTTATCAAAGGAATTTGAAAATTTACCTCATCGTGAACTTTCTTTCTCTATCAAAAATAGTTTAGAATTTATCGATAAAATCAAAAATATGAAATTCCATGATGGTAAAGTTTTAGTTTCCTTTGATGTATCGTCATTGTTTCCGAGAGTACCTATTCCACATACCTTGAGTTACTTGATGGAGTTACTTGTGGAAAATAGCCTCGACAACGATCTTGTATCTGAGTATACTACACTTTGCATGAAACAAAACTATTTTCAATTTAATAATACGTTTTTTGAACAGCGAGAGGGGACCGCAATGGGGAATCCATTATCTCCCTTTTTAGCCAATCTATTCATGAGCAGGTTTGAGGTCGAGGCAAAAAGTTGTTTCAATTATTTCCCGAGAGTGTGGAGAGAAGGTATGTGGATGATATTTTTGCTGTTTTTGATACAAACGTTGACTCTATAGATAATTTTATCTCGAAATTAAATAATCGATTTCCTTCCATCAAATTTTCATTTGAAATTGAAAACAATGACAGATTACCATTTCTAGATGTAATGATTATTAAAAATAAGGATAATTGCCTAGAGTTTGACATATATAGAAAAAATACCACTACACTTAGATATATTCCTAACGATTCTTATCATTGTATTGGTCATAAAATGGCTCGTTTCAATTTCTTAATACATAAACTACCCAATTTTCCGCTTAATAACGAAAGATATGAAATAGAGAGGAATTATATTAGGAATGTAGCCGAGTGTAATGTATTTGTCTCTCGTTAGTTGATAAGGTAATTAAAAAACATAGATATAAGGTTTTAGTTCGTGAAAACTCGACTTTTCAATTGGAAAGAGACACCTCAAGATTTGTTTCATTACCTTTTTATCATAATTGAACGCGAGACTTAAAAAATGTTTTTAAGAATGTCAATCTAAAACTGGTATACAGTGCTGGTTTAAACTTACGACATTTATTAGGTAATTCTAAAGATAAAACTCCTCCAATGGAAAGGTCGGGTATTTATGAAATTTCTTGTAAGGACTGCGATCAAAGGTATGTTGGGCAAACGAGAAGATCAATCGAAACAAGGTTCAAAGAACACATAGCTCAATTAAGGTACAATAGGCCCGATAAATCTTGTGTTGCTCAACATATTTTTGAGAATGATCATTGCATAGATATCAATAATTTAAGATTAATAAAACATGTAACAAACAATAGACAATTAGACGCTTATAAGAGTATAAAAATCAGTAAGTGTACCGGTAGTATGAACAGATACAACGGCCCTATTCCTTCGAGTTCTCTGTTCCTACTGCTCTAGGTCCTCACTTGCTATTGTCGCCCCTCCCACAATGCTAAGCGAGCATTATATAAAGTAAGGAGTGTTTAGAATAAGAAAACTGCCTACTTTATAGATGTGTCATCATAAGATGTACATCAAAAAGAAAGGGAAGAAATAAATAAGTACTATGAGTTATGGGAAGAATATAAAAAAAGCACAGACTGGAAATCGTTCAGGTGATCCCGATAATCATTTCAACATCCGGATTACTAAGTTCTGATTTAAAAAAGTATCTTGCGTTAATAGCAAAAGTCGGTACCATTGGAAACCTGTAGAATTGTGAGGAGAACATTGAATATTCCGCAGTTAAATTAATGACTAATCATCTGAAAGTAAAAATCTTATATCGTGATTGGCGATACCCCCAGAAAAAAAAATTATAATTTTTCAGGTGCTTGTCACCCTACTTTTCTGTTTGGTATTGTATGCTCGCTTTATTATTTCTGTTTTATTTTCTGAAATTTTAATTGTAATGTATCATAATATTTAAGTGTGCGAGACGTCCTGTAGGGCTTTCTAAATTTACTCTCGCCTAACTGAATGCAAACATAGCTGCTCAGAATGATGAATAACTGTTAACAGACAGCTTACTTCGATATCAGGTAACTTTTAAAGTAATTCTTGCGCCAACAGACATTTTAAAAGCAAAGTAAGCGGAAAGTCTGATGAATTCCTGTAATTAGAATGATTGAGGATTCGCCGTTTTCGAGCTGACATCGAATTGATTAAAGCAGAATACGAGATGGAGACTGTTAGATAGTGCACACCCCACTTTGTTACGTCTTGACGGAATGCTTATTCGCAATCAGTGTTTTGCACTTTAGGGTCAAATTGGATTCTATAAATAAAGTGCCGAGAGACCCTTTTCAATAGAAATTGCTGTATGATGAACAAATTCGATCAATAATGTTTGAAGTTTTGCAATAAATCTGAAATTTTCACCAATATGTCAGTCAAAAGCTTTAGGGTGGATAATTTCTTTTTATGGGTGATTTTTTTAGTGCGTCCGAACTTCATTCAAATTAGATGCCTTGGAATTATTAATTTTAAGTGAAATAACATTCAATGGCATTAATGTTTGAAGACAATTTCGGGTACGACCACTTTTTGGAGCAATTGAAATCTTATGTCCGCAATTGTCCGAGTTATGTTTGCTTCCAAGGCATCAATAGTAGATAGTTTATCGGCATAGACAAATATTTAACATAACCCCAAATGTAAAGGCGTTAAATCACATCAACTTGGTAGCCAATTAACGCGCCCCCTTCTCGAAATAATTTTCTCATCGAATTGTTCTTTCAATAAATTGATTGTTGGGTTGTTTGGATGACATGTGGAGCCGTCCTGTTGTAACCACATCTCCTCCACATCAATACCATTCAGATACGGAATTGGAAGTTGAATAACAAAGCCCAACCTCCTGGGAACGGCGACGAATTGATAATTAAATCTTCATTGACAGTTAAGGTTTTATCTGGTTTTTGTTTTAATACCGAATAGCGTGCGGAATTTGTCGATAATTGGGGCATAGAACACTAATTTTGATAACACATTTCAACAATTTACTAGCGGTGCTCTGATGCTAAACGTTCACTGATGATTTATCATACTACACTGAACAATTTTGACAACTGTGAGCCCAACGTCACCGTTCCTTTGATCGCTGTCGCTTGACAGCAGTTCGTTTGACAGTTCCGTTTGATCGCTGTCGTTTGAGTGCAGTTCATTTGACAGTTCTGTTTGACCGCTGTTGCTTGACAGCAGTCCGTTTGACAGTTCTGTTTGACCGTTGTCGTTTGACTACAGTTCATTTGACAGTTTTGTTTGGCCGCTGTCGTTTGATCGCAGTTCATTGGACAGTTCTGTTTGACCGCAGTTCATTTGACAGTTCTGTTTGACCACGGTCGTTTGACTGCAGTTCATTTGATAGTTCTGTTTGACCGCAGTTCGTTTGACAGTTCTGTTTGACCACTGTCGTTTGACTGCAGTTCATTTGACAGTTCTGTTTGATCGCTGTCGCTTGACAACAGTTCGTTTGACAGTTCTGTTTGACCGCTGTCGTTTGGCTGCAGTTCATTTGACAATTCTGTTTGAACGCTGTCGTTTGACCGCAGTTCGTTTGACAGTTCTCTTTGACCGCTGTCGTTTGACTGCAGTTCATTTGACAATTTTGTATGGCCACTGTCGTTTGATCGCAGTTCGTTTGACAGTTCTGTGTGACCGCTGTCATTTGACTGCAGTTTATTTGACAGTTCTGTTTGATCGCTGTCGCTTGACAACAGTTCGTTTGACAGTTCTGTTTGACGGCTGTCGTTTGACTGCATTTCATTTGACAGTTCTGTTTGACCGCTGTCGTTTGACTGCAGTTCATTTGACAATTTTGTATGGCTGCTGTCGTTTGATCGCAGTTCGGTTGACAGTTCTGTTTGACCGAAAAAATCACCCTTTTTATCACATTAAATGCAAATTTCCTAAAAATTTGGCACAAAACACAGTTTTTTTAATTCTCAATGTGCGTTTCGTTACCCATGTTAACATCATTGGGAGATGATTGAACTTAAAATCAGATAAATCCAGAATTCTTCGGTGATGGGGTGTTTTGTGGTAAATCTCTTTAAAGCTTAATGTCTCACACCACATGTCCCTTTATAATAACTAATCTACATTGAATCTGTAACAAATAAATTTGAAAGGATAATAAACCATTCCAATAACTAAAAATTGAACATAATTTTCCGTTGGAAAACTGAAATGTTTCCTATACAATTCTCCGATGTAAACCGTCCTTGGAAATTGTCACACATTTTCAGCATGTACTAGAAAAATCCGATTTACGAAAAAAATTGCTATGAATCACCAAGTGACTCTGGATGTAAACTTGTACTGAAGACGCATCAGATGTTGATCTGTCTCTCTTTAACAATTTTAAAAGCAAATGGTATATATCGCTAAAAATAGTAAGGAACAGAGGGTTAATTGAATCACGGGGAAATTGAACCAGTCGACTTAAAAATTAAAAAAAAAAAATGAAACGTCCTCTTAAAATTATGTTCTAATATGTTAACTCTTGATTTGCCCAAAATTTGGAATCATTGCGATGATATAATTTTATCGGCATGTAATTTTTTTTTACTTATCGACAAAATTTCAATTTTTAAATATAATGATAAATTTTTAGGGGCGGTAGGGGATATCCCTCATCATGGGATAATAAAGAAAACAAGCTAGCAGTGATTGGTGTAAAGATATTATGAAAAAACATCCGGAGATATCTATTAGAGTTCCAGAAGCTACAAGTCTTGCACGTGCAATGAATTTTAATAAACCTAATGTTAGCAAGTTATTTGGAACTTTAAAAGTGTTAATAAGCTACGACCACTTGTTGGAAGTGCATTTGGTTCATTTAAGCACCGCTTTAATATTGAACCCAATCGTTGGAGTACCGGGGTTATTGACTTCAACTAGTGGTTCAATTGCCCCTGCAAGTTGAACCACTTAAAGATGTAGTACAGTTATAAATTTTTATTTAATTATAATCATTTCTATTCTTCTATTGGAACCTTTGGTGTGAAACACTAAACTTGAAGAGATTTACCACTAAATATCAAATCGCTTTTTTTGAACTGCTGGACGCACGTATCGCTAACCATGTTAGCATCATCAGGAGATGATTAAATCTATTTCTAAAACTAAACTATGTACTATTTATATGAAAAACCCTACCCAACGAAGCGTGTAAAAATCCTGAACCGTGAAGTTTACTAAGCCTTACATTAATAATTTAAAAAGTTGACTGAACCGGATAGGCCCTTTATCTTGATTCATGATTTTCTTACATTTTTCTATTTGATTGCTTCCATATCCATCCAAAGACCTAGTATTATTAACACTTTTAATTAGTCTTAAATTACTAATATCTATACTGTCTTCGTGTTCGATTGCATGTTAGGCAACACAAGATTTTTCATTTCTCCCATATCTAATGTGGGCAATATGTTCTTTATATCTTGTCAATATGGATCGTTTTGTTTGCCCAATATACCTTCGATCACAGTCTTGACAACTAATTTTGTAAATCCCCGACTTTTCATGTTGCTTTACTTTATCCTTTGGATTACCCAGAACTTCTTTTAATTTATTAAATCAAATGGTATTGCCATAAATTTCTATGTGTTCTGATCCTTTTGAAAAGTATAAGATTCTTTCAATAATTTTCTGAACTTATTCTTATTATAACCATTCACTTCAGATACTTCCCTAATTAATTTTAATTCTTTGTTATAATTATCTTTATTTAAAAGAAAATAAATTAATCTAAATCCTTTTATCTAATAATAATTTAAATAAAGATAATTATAACAAAGATTTAAAATTAATTATGGAGGTATCTGAAGTGAATGGTTATAATAAGAACATTGTAGATAAATTAATTAGAAAACATAAGGTCAGAAAATTATTATATAAAAGGATCAGAACACAAAGAAATTCATGGTAATACCATTTGATGCCTAATTAACAAGAAGGCAAGACAAAATTTTGAAAAAAGTGGACATTAAGGTTGTGTACAAACCATATAATAAATTAAGAGAAGTTCTGGGTAATCCAAAGGATAAATTAGGGGAACATGAAAAGTGGGGATTTACGAAATTAGTTGTCAAGACTGTGATCGAAGGTATATTGGGCAAACAAAAAGATCATATTGATAAGACATAAAGAACATATTGCCCATTTTAGATATGGGAGAAATGAAAAATATTGTGTTGCCCAACATGCAATCGAACATGACCACAGTATAGATATTAGTAATTTAAGACTAATTAAAAGTGTTAATAATAATCGGGCTTTGGATGCATATGCAAGCATTCAAATAGAAAAATGTAAGAAAATCATGAACCGAGATAAAGGACCTATCCCATTCAGTCAACTTTTTCAATTATTAATGTAAGGGTTAGTAAACTTCACGCTTCATGATTTTTACACGCTTCGTTAGGTAGGGTTTTTCATATAAATAGTACATAGTTTAGATTTAGAATTAGATTAAATCATCTCGTGATGATGCTAACATGGTTAGCGAAACGTGCGTCGAGCAGTTCAAAAAGTGGTAGAGGAACTTCTGTATTATCTAAAAAGTAACCATTTTTTTAAATTAATTAAAAAAGATAGTAAAAGAATTTTTGATTCAATTGATCCCCCTCGCCCCTTCTCCATATAAAACTCATATAAAAGAGTTACACAAATGTTATATTTTTAAATTTATGTTACAAAAACATTATTTTAGCAATATAAAATATTTTATTAAATCCAGAGCCAAACAATCTTCTTTTATAATGAAATGTTGGATCATATAGAATGGATGGAGGTCAATTCAACCTCGGACGACTTAAAGATAAATCAGAAACAAAGTAGATTAGCATTGGAGTGCGTCAAAATTGTCACCATTTGTTCGGTTAGCACAAAATCTTGCTCGGCATGCACCACTGTGCGTCACTATATGCGTCAAAAATAGTATCCCAGGATCCTCACTATTTATTTCTCCATCGAGATATATTCACTGCCAAAAGTTAGTTAACATTTTTTATTAATTATTATTAATTTAATTTGAAATTTACTCTTTCTTTTTTAAGTATATATTATTTTTTAGCGTTATCTTTATTAATTTTCCTTTTCTATGCTTCTGTAAAGCAAATATATTCACGAATTTTTTATTTTCGGTACATTTGCCTCCGATTGTACCTCCGATACATCCTTAATTGTCCAGCATGCGACAGACCATGGAGATTTGCCAAATATGTAAATTTGAAACCGGAATTTTTGACAAAAAAATGACAAATAATGATTTATTCGTTGTCATTGACGAGCGGTTTTCGACCATGTTTTTGATCTTCGTAAGGTAGAGACTTATTGTACAGGTTTTATTACCGTACCTTCTGTTACATTTTTATTGATATATCTGTTGGCTGGCCCGACTATAGTTAACCCAAGAACCTACCGACTAGAAAACAGTTGTAAATTTGGAGACCCCACCTGCTACATTTCGGTTACATAACGAACTACAGCTCGTTGAATTCTTGTTGTTAGAACATGGATGGATGACTCTTCGAGAAGAAATTAAACTTGCTTGCTGCACTGAATAGACAAAAGTGTAAAATCTAATAAGGAATCGTTCGTCAGTGCCGGCAGTTAATAATATATAATATCGGGAGGCTTCTTGTTTTATTAGAAGTATTGCCCATCGCTAGCTATACATTTTTCTCACAATGACTGTGGGAATTTCTGGATGCATCTCCAAAAATACTACTGCTTTTTTGAGGCAAACTAATCATCTAGCCATTTTCGTAAAAAGTAAAGCGCTGCTCAGCCCATGTCCCACGGGCTGAGCAGCGTCCATGTATCCCATGGATGCTGTAACTAGTAATCGGATGGAGCTAAGTCTGATGAGTAAGCCGCATGTGAAAGGATTTCCCAACTAAACGCCTTAATCGTTTGATTGATTAGTTTTGCTGTATGTGATGGTGCATTATCTTGAAGCAAAATAATTTTATGTTGCCTTTTTTGATATTCTGGTCGTTTTTCACGCAAAGCTTGATTCAAATCGATCATTTCTTGTCGGTAGCGTTCAGTGTTAATGACTTAGCCAGGTTTTAGCAGCTCGTAATAGATCACCCTTCTGATCTCACCAAACACAGAGCATTGTCTTCCGTCTATAGCGATTTAGCCTTGCAGTCGATGTTGATGGTTCGTCTGGAATTACCCAGGATCATTTACGCTTAGGATTCTAAAAATATATCCACTTCTCATCGTCAGTTACAATTAGATTGAGAAATGACTTTCTTTTGTACCGGGAGAGCAACATTTCGCAAGTGCTTTTTTGCTTTTCGTGCTGTCTCTCATTCAGTTCATGTGAAACTCGTTTTTTATCTTTTGGATTTTTCCATGGCTTTCAAACGAATAGCGATGGTTGATCCTCGAGCTGTTGTTGCATTTGAACGTCATTCTCATCCAGCCAGACTTGCAATTCGTTGCCTTAAAACTTTTTCGGTGGTTTTCCACGTTCTTCCACGAATTCCCACAATGTCTGTGGGAATACTGTCCGACAATTTCTGGAAGCAACTCTAGAAAAACTATTGCTTTTTTGAGGCAAACTAATCATCTAGCCATTTTCGTATAAAAGCAAAGCGCTGTTCAGCCCATGTCCCACGGGCTGAGCAGCGTCCATGTATCCCATGGATGCAAATAAGTAGTAATCGGACGGAGCCAAGTCTGATGAGTAAGCCGCATGTGAAAGGATATCCCAACTAAACACCTTAATCGTTTCCTTGATCAGTTTTGCTGTATGTGATGGTGCATTATCTTGAAGCAAAATCATTTTATGTTGCCTTTTTTGATATTATGGTCGTTTTCACGCAAAGCTTGATTCAAATCGGTCATTTGTTGTCGGTAGCGTTCAGTATTAATGGCTTCGCCAGGTTTTAGCAGCTCGTAATAGATCACCCTTCTGAACTCAAACACAGAGCAACGTCTTCCGTCCATAGCGATTTAGCCTTGTAGTCGATGTGGATGGTTCGTCTGGAGTTACCCATGATCCTTTACGCTTAGGATTTTAAAAATATATCCACTTTTCATCGTCAGTCACAATTCGATGGAAAAATGACTGTCTTTTGTACCTGGAGAGCAGCATTTCGCAAGTGCTTTTTTGGTTTTCCTGCTGTCTCTCATTCAGTTCATGTGAAACCCATTTTTTCATCTTCTGGATTTTTTCCATGGCTTTCAAACGTATAGCGATGGTCTAGTGTCACATTTAATTGATCCACGAGCTGTTATTGCGTTTGAGCATCATTCTCATCCAGCAATACTTGCAATTCACTGTCTTCAAACTTTTTCGGTGGTCTTCCACGTTCTTCATTTCTCACATTAAAATCGACACTTTTGAATTGTTTAAACCACTCATAGTGCTGTGTTTTACCAAGAGCATGGTCACCATAAACCTTGACAAGCATTCGATGCGATTCTGCAGCAGTTTTCTTCAAATGGTAACAGAAAATCATTGATATCCGGAAATCGTAGATTTCAATTATGTTCTTGGATGAAACTTGTATTATTGTGAGTTGAAAATCTTTGCCAGATGTCAATAAGGAAATGGAGTCAATGACGCGGTTTGACGACCAACTACATTGACAGTTAGGACCATCTATGAGCAAATTCTGGTTTCATATTTACAGACCTGGTATGTTGGGTTATTTGAGCCCATATAAAACTCATAATTCTTAAACAATGACTCAGCAAAATTATTAGTCATGGGTGAGGTCGTACTCGTAGCGATTTGACAATCATGATATCTTTAAATATGCATAACATGTTAAAAAAATAATTTTAGCATTATAATATTTTTGTGGGTTATATAAATCTGGAGTGAAACAATCTTCTTATATAATGAAAGAGATCTGAAAAATAAAATTCTTGTTAAAATGCAAATGCTATAAGGTTTCAGAATTTTAAAGGCGAAATTATCCCACTACGGCTTTTAGACTTTACTGTAAATGTTTAAGCAGTGCCTTAAATTAACGTAAAAAATTCAAACCCTATGGAGGAAGGAAATATAATGTGCTAATGGTTTTGGTTTATAGGTTTGTTAAGAGTCCTTAAAGGAAGATGAGGATTAGTATTGTCATTAAAAAATAAAACCTAATTTGCTTGGCCGTACTATTTGTATTTTACGAAACATCATTATGCCTACAATGAATTATTTTTAATTTTCTGTCGTAAATGTTGCGTAAATAAAGTAATATTTTTGCTTAAGTTTAGTTAATTTTATTTGAAGACAGCGAATTGCAAGTATTGCTGGATGAGAATGACGCTCAAACGCAACAACTCCTGGATCAATTAAATGTGACACGATACCATCGCTATACGTTTGAAAGCAATGGAAAAAATCCAGAAGATGAAAAAATGGGTTTCACATGAACTAAATGAGAGACAGCAGGAAAACCAAAAAAGCACTTGCGAAATGTTGCTCTCCAGGTACAAAAGAAAGTCGTTTCTCAATCGAATTGTAACTGACGATGTAAAGTGGATATATTTTTCGAATCCTAAGCGTAAAATATCCTGGGTAACTCCAGACGAACCATCAACATCGACTGCAAGGCCAAATCGCTATGGACGGAAGATAATGCTTTGTGTTTGGTGAGATCAGAAGGGTGATCTATTACGAGCTGCTAAGACCTGGCGAAGCCATTAATACTGAAGGCTACCGACAACAAATGATCGATTTGAATCAAGTTTTACCTGAAAAACGACCAGAATATCAAAAAAGGCAACATAAAATGATTTTGCTTCAAGATAATGCACCATCACATACAGTAAAACTGATCAAGGAAACGATTAAGACGTTTAGTTGGGAAATCCTTTCACATGCGGTTTACTCATCAGACTTGGCTCCGTCCGATTACTACTTATTTGCATACATGGGATACATGGATGCTGCTCAGGATATGGATATGATTTTATTTATAGAAAGAGGAATTCAAGGTGGTTTGTCATAATGTTCAAATCGATATGGAAAAGCAAACAATAAATACATGGGAGAAAGATATTTTAATCCACACGAACCTTCATCCTTTCTGATGTATTTTGATATCAATAACCTTTATGGCACTAGTATGACCTTACATTTACCTAGTAGTGGGTTTGAATGGGTAACAGACATTTAGTCCGTTGATGTCTTAAACGTTTCCGATGACAATGAAATTGGTTATATTTTAGAAGTTGATTTACATTATCCTAAAAATTTACATCATCTACACAAAAGGTCCAAAATTACTAGCCACCTTATTTGATACAAAAAAAGATATATAATCCATTATAAAAACTTAAAACAAGCTATAGCTTTTGGATTTAAAATTGAAAAAATATATAGAATTCTTAAATTTAATCAGTCACGTTGGATGTATAGGTATATTGAATTAAATACCGAACTCAGAAAACAGAGTAAAAATTATTTCGAGAAAAATTTCTACAAACTAATGAATAATTCTGTATTTGGCAAAGCTATGGAAAATGTATGAAAATATAAAGATATTAAATTGGTTACCAGATGGTTAGGAAGATATGGGGCAAATTATTATATTTCAAAACCATTTTCCACCATATTCGACAAAGATATGGTTATCATAGAAATGAGTAAATTAAATATAAATTTTAATAAACATATATATGTAGGTTTCACTATCTTAGATATTTCGAAGACATTTTTTTATAGTTTTCATTACAATTACATGCAAAAGAAATTTGACGATAAAATTAAATTACTTTAAACCGATACGGACTCATTAATTCATCACATTTATGTTGACGGTATTTATAGACACATAAAAGAAGATAATCATAAATTTGAAGATAATCCTCTTCTTTCCTCTAGGCAAAACTAATTTACATATCACGTAAGCTTAGCAGCAGGTAAAATAAGTGACGTAAAACATCAATGACCTTGCCATGACTCGTCAGCTTTAACCGAAAAGATTGTAATACGTCACTTCTTCACCAATGGCCTTGCGGCGGCTTGTCAGCGTTGGCCGAAGAATGGTCGATGCGGATGGAACATGCCATCATGCCACTTGAAATAATTCAAAATTGTTAATGATGATGACTCAATTACTTATAAGAACCTTTTAAAGTTGTTAACAAGGTTTTGTAGAGGGTAGTAAGTTTACCTAACATCTATTAACAGTTAGTTTGATTCATAGTTTGAATTGAATAAATCATCCAAGAAGTCAGATGTTAGTTTCTTAGATGTTCATGAAGATGTCCATAAAGGAAGGTGATATTCCTGAATTAAAAAAGCCATATGCATTCCCCATATCCATGTGGTTTGACTTCTAGCTATTCCGAAAATTAAAAATGCGATGAAAATAATGCATTTAAGCAAAATTTTAAACTTCTAGCATGCTTTTAATGTTGTCTTGAAAATGATCTACATACATGAGTCACTAAATAATATTGACTCACAAGGAAGTTTCACAAATGAGCTTAATTAATATTAGCATATCTTATTGTATAAGAAATTATAATTTCTTAGTTTAGGCATTTAATTCCTGGTATGTCCAATAATCTTAAACCCCTGGCCCTTCGCAGGGCCAAGTGGTGCGGCTAGATGGAAAGTCTGAATGTGAAGGGGGGCAGCAGGCGAGCATGGAAACTTCTTAAGAACCTCAATGAATATTCCATTAAATTACCACAAACTTTTACAGAAGCGACAGCTAACCAAGTAGCAACCCAATTTCTAAATAATGTAAAAGCATCTAGTCGCATTCCAAGTGGCCTAATAGTACGCGATTTAGGAAATGAGAATCACCTGGGCGAAAAGTTTTTTTCTATGACCGAGTTGTAAACGGCAATCTCTAGCATGCAACCGAACAAGGCACCAGACATTGACGAGATAAGAGCCGAACAAATACAAAACTTCGGCCCCCAAACATTCAAATTGCTGCTGAATCTGTTGAACGACTGCGTCCGGAGCATGCAGTTCCCGAAAATGTGGAGAAAGGCGAGGGTCGTTGCTATCTTGAAGCCCAAACTCTTTCATCCAGTTTCATACATGTGCTAAACTTTAAATATATTGGAGCGCATAATACTTAACCGTATTGCTAGCGTCTTGGAGGAGAATCTCATTTTCCAAATCGCTGGCTTCAGACCGGGACAATCATAGTACGACCAAGTCTTGAACATAATCCAATACAGTGAAGACATAGAATACTATTCATATAGACACTGACAACACATATAATACTGCTCAAGAAAATATATGACTTCACAAAAGACTATCAACTAACGTCAATGATCGGAACTCTACTCCATAGTTAAATATTTTACCTCAGCCTTCAAGGAGGGAATATAAGACGGAGGAATCAGAACGGACTGCCCTAGATAAGCGTACTGTCAACACTCTATAACATTTACACAAATAACCAATATTATTAAAAATTTAATCTACGCCAATCATGGTAGTGCAAGGACACAGTTTCGGAGAGGTTGAGAGGAAGTTAACGCAAGCTTTGGACGAATTATCCAGTTACCATGACGCCAATCATTTAAAACCCAACCCGAATAAAAGGCAAGTCTGTGTTTTTCACTTCAACACCAAAAACGCCAAGAGCGAATTGGAGATCGAATGGAGGGATGAACGACTCCAGCATTGCCCAACAGCAAAATACCTGGAAGTCATACTAAATCCCTCCCTGATCTGCAAGCAGCACTGCATGAACACCAAGACTAGCGCCCGCAATAACACAATGAGAAAACTAACAAACAGATGCTGAGGTGCAAACCCGCACCATTGAGGATCTTGGCATGACTATATGCTTGTTCGTCGCATAATATGCGGCTTTAGTCTGGAGCGGGTCAACAAATGCAAAGCATCTCAGTGGACATAGCACTGAATTAGATCGCATGTCTCATAACGGTATGTCTGAGACTGTCCCCAATAGGAAACCTATATCCAATAGACTGCATAGCCCCGCCCAATATAAGCAGGGGGTCGCTGCAGGCGAAGAGAGAGTGAAAAAGGAGACCGATCCCAGCCTGGATATCAACCTCTACCGCAGCGACTAAAATCCAGAAAGAGCTTTATGAGGACTCGTTCACCAGCTGTATACCTTATTGTAAGTTGGGAAAACCAGCTAAACCATCCGACCACCATGTCAGGGAGGACCTGCCATTAAGCAGCGAACAACCTTACGCAGTGTGGAGAACGCTCAACCGATTGAGAGTGAGCGAACCAAGACCCAAGACTAATTTGCGGACATGGAGATTGCTACCGGATGGTGTGGATGTCATGTGTGATTGAGGCGCAGCCCAATACCCCAAACACCTTTTGATTTGTATGAATCTGGATCAAACCTGCACAATGGATGACATTAGGTTAGCGAATGACAAAGTTGTATCTGGCTGCAATTCACTGGAAGAGTATTGTTTGACCACACACGGATAGAAACAAATCCATCAAAATTCAGAGTGTTCTGAAGGTTGTCATTTATTTTAACAAGTTTTAACAGGCTGTTAAAATAAATAACTCAACTCTGAAAACACCCTGTGTAATCAATTCTTCTATTAGAACATTTGATGTGAAACACTAAACTTGAAGTAACTTGACTTGATTAAATCATCTCCCGATGATGGTTAGCGAAACGTGCGTCGAGCAGTTAAAAAAAATAAGTGATTTGGTGTTTAGTAGTAAATCTCTTCAAGTTTACCCTGTATAATACTTATTTATAATTTCGGTATATGAAATATTATAAATTCAGTAAACAAATAAATATTTTTGTACGTGATATTTTCGTTGCCTTTTTCATATTTATTTGTTAAATATACTTAAAACAGTTCATAAATTTCATTTGACCATAAGCTGTAAATCAGCTAAAATAAAGCGGACGGATAAATAGAAACTAAAACTCGTCAATAAAATTCCGCTTACCTGCGGATAATCTCCGAACTTGGTCTGGTAATCAAAAACGTACAAATAAGAGTTCCGGTGTTCTGCCGAATGTAAATCGGCCGTGTGGACGACCGGCGCCACGAACTGTGCGTCCGATAGCGCCTCTAGAGTTTCGTCTCTTATATTGATTGGATGCTGGACGGGCCTTTCCCAATCAGTATATTCGTTAACAATTGTTGCCAGGATTTCGCTGAGGTGGTAGCTGTACGTGTTTTTCACGAATGTTCGCAGAATTTTCGTTCGTCGATCGGCTTCGATACCGTACTGAAATAAAAATTAAATAGATTAGTTAAATTTACTATGCAAAAAAATCGCTGATAAAGCTTCTATTCAGAAAAAGAAAAAAAGCTGGTGTTTAACTGATGTTTTAATATATTCTTATTAAATAAAAAAACTGGAACTTGTGAGTACATTTCCACTATATTGAAAATAAAATGTGTTATCAATTGTTTCGACACACTCCCTCTTTCAAATATGAAATTAAAAGGGTCGTTCAATAAATGGTTAAAAAATGATAGAAAAACAAATTATTTTAAGTAGATTATTTTATTTTTCGGCATAATCTCCTTTTAGCTCCATATAAGCTCCAAATCTGGTGAATACGGTGGATGCTCTAATAATTCGAACTTTAATTCCATGAGTTTGGCCATTGCAACTATACAGGTGTGCACCCGTGCATTGTCTTGATGGAAGAGGATCTTTCTCTTTTTCAATTGAGGACGATTTTTCTTGATTTCTTCGCTCAACCGGTGCAATAACGATGCACAAAACTCTCTCTCTCTCTCTCTCTCTCTCTCTATATATATATATATATATATATATATATATATATATATATATATATATATATATTATATATATATATATATATATATATATATATATATATATATATATATATATATATATATATATATATATATATATATTAGCAGACCCGGCTACGCATTGTTGTGGCACAGTTATACGATGAATTATATGTAGACGATATAAAGAGGAAAACGTTGTAGCCGATGTAAAAACCCACGCGATTGAGATTTGAACCACAATTTGGAAGCGATTAACCATAATGGTAGAAGATTGGTTAAAGTATGTACGCAGTTTAATCTAAAAATAATGTCAACCCATTTTAAGAAAATAACAAAACAAAAGATCTGGAGGGGCTCAAACACGTACATGGGTGAATTTCAAATTTACCATGTTGCAATTTCCTACCCCAATTATAAAGAGATTTTGAATGTTCAAGTCAGGAAAGGAGCTAACATAGATACGGATCACTACTTGACTAGAATCAAACTTAGCTTAAAACCTCGAAAACTTATTCAAAAGTGACTGCTAATATCAAAGTTCCACCCTACGAAAATAAAACCAACCCTAACAGAAGAGCTTGATAAACAACCAGCCTAGAACTGGCAAGAATTGAAACAAAAAATTATTAAAACAGCCTTAAAGTTGGTCCTTTGACAAAAACGTAGAAAACATCCGTGGTGGGATGAAGTTTGCGAGCAAGCAGTATTAAGCCGAAGTAAAGCATTTAAAGGTGGAACAGTAAAACAACAGCAATATAACATATTTTTGGAAGTAAGAAAAGAAACATGGAAGCTAATTAGACAGACTAAAAGAAAATATGAAAACAATCAACTTAATGATATTGAAGAAGACTTCCAAAAAAATAACACCCGAAACTTTTATAAAACATTTAAAACTAAATTAACAGGTTATTAACCCTAAAGTCTTTGCTTCCAAAAGGAAAACGGACAATTAGCTCTAAATAACCAAGACAATTGCAAAGAACTTGCGAAATATTTTGAACTACTAAACTGTCCTGAGCCCTTAAAGAAATTACCAACACAAAACCCTAAACAAATAAATCCAGATTCATTACCGTCGAATGAAGATGAAATAATTAGGCAAATCAAGCGACTTAAAAATAACAAAACTTCTGGTGAAGATGGAATCACTGCTGAACTTTTGAACTCCGTTGGTCCAGGTACAATCAATGCTCTAATCCATCCACTACACAAGAAAGGAGATAGAACGGATGTAAACAACTCTGATATATCTTCTCATCTCCCAGTTTGTAACAAGATTATATTTCAATGTCTACTAGACGGAGCACAGGCACAGATAGAACCTAAAATTGGAAAATATCAAGCAGGTTTTCGACCGGGCAGATCCTGTCCTGAACAGATTCCGAACCTAAAGTTGATCCTAAGACATCAAAAACTGTACAATAAAAATCTCGTCTGTATATTTGTGGATTTCAAAAATGTATATGACTCTATTGACCGCGAATCTTTATTCCAAATCTTGAAAGAACAAGGACTAGATCTGAAAACGCTGGCAAGTATTAAAGCAACATTAACTAACACAAGGTCAAAAGTTAAATTCATGGGTGACATCTCAGAGCCCTTCGAAATTATAACTGGAGTGAGACAAGGGGATGGACTCTCGCCACTCTTATTTAACTATATTCTAGAAAAAGTAATACAGGAGTTGCGTGAAAAAAAAGTCAGCCCTGAATATTGACCAGCTCATTAAACTGGGGAGAACCAACATCAAAATTGATTGTCTGGAGTTTGCTGATGATCTAGCAATTTTGGAAGATATATTAACGGCAAAAAAACAGATTGAAATCCTAAAAGAAACAGCAGAAAAGGTAGGACTCCAAATTTCCTTTGAAAGGACACAATACATGACCTGCAACAGACTAAGAACATCATTTCTAAAAACAAAATATGGTAACATCAGGCGAGTCTGTCAATTCAAATATTTGGGTGAAATAATCATGGAAAACAGGTTGGAAAAAGTGGCCTATAATGGCAGATGTCAAAAAATGGAAACGGCATTGAGACTTACACAAAATATTTACAACAAAAAATGCATATCTAAAAACATAAAACTGAGACATTACAACACAGTTATTAAACCAGAATGTCTATATGGGGCAGAAACGCTCATTTTGAATAGAAAGAGAGATATCGAGGACATTGAAAAGAAGGAAAGAAAAATCATAAGAAAAATCTTAGGCCCCAAACAAATAAATAGCACAACATACCGACTTCGAGAAAACCAAGAAATCAAACAATATACAGATATACATAGCGATAGGAGAAAAGAAGACTTACGTTTTACGGACACATAAAACGGATGAATTCGAGTAGGCTAACTAGACATATAGTCGAATTTTATGAAAATCGGAATAGAGCTAAAGTAGAAATAATTAAATTGATTGCTGCAATTAAAGAGGACCTAAGATCAGCAAATATTACACAAAGTGAAATTCAGGATAGAGGCTGTTTCAGACACAAGGTTGACGTTTGGAAGGTTGACCAGAGAGAAAAATGTGGGAAGACTGGAACAACTTGGTCTGACGAAAGGAAAAAAGGTCATAGCGAAAGAATGAAATTAGTATGGGCGCAAAGGAAGCCTAACAACAACAAACGTCTCTAATTGTACTTCGCGTGGTCTACCAGGGCCCATATGTGAATAATAAATAATAAAGTAGCTCAACACATTGAAAAGGTTGGCGACCCCTGCCTTAAATGAACATAACCAATTAATGGTATCGAGCCGGATTTATGCGGCCAAGTCATCGAAAATTGGACCTCTCTGATACGCGCCGCCCAACGAACCTGCGAGAGCCATTTGGCCGATACCATATTCTATACATAGTGTAATCGAATGCTCCTTGAAATAAAAAAAAAATGATATCTCATAGACAACTTATTTTATTTGCATTTAAAATTCAAGCACCCTTAATGAAAAATTATTATGAAAATCCCTTTACTTTAATAACTGCTTTCCAAATGTTTGGTAGATAGTCGACTATACGCTCAAAAAATTGTTTCTTGCAAGCAAACCACGCTTTTTGTTTTGTGTGCAGTGTGAACTTTAGATATAAGTTTTCATTCTTATAGTGTACGGTATTATCTCATATGTGGTTGCATAAATATAAAAAGGTAGATAAAATGTTAATCTAATTCAAGCCCTATCCCTGTGTGAATACAAATTTATAAAGCCTAAAATGAACTGTTTAAATTACGCTTATTATCACATATATATGTTTGTGAACTAATCCATATAATTTAGATGTATTTAATCTCTTCATATTAACAAAATTCATACTCTTCGCGAGAATATAAATTAATTTTACCGTATTAGATAAAGACAAAAAGTGTAAAACTAGCGAGAAATTTTCAAGTAGTCCACGCTCCGCAGAATAAATCTGTCAGATTAATTTCGCTAATCCCCGTAATTTCTCTTTAAAACCTTTCTATCTTCTGTAAATTTTTATCCACTTTCTTTTTTTTCCCAAAAGAGTAATTTCCTTCTTTTTATTTTTTTTCTCCGCTGTGTCGGTAAATTCTAAATACGCGGCTAAATACTTCTGAAGCCCCGCTAATCACTTCACTTTTTTTTTAAAGCACAATAGTCTGCGTTCGTTTTAGAAAAAGTTTATTAACTAACAAGTTCGGTCTTTATTTTAAATTCCTTAGGAATTTTTATAAATTAATGTAATTTTGTAACAGGACTTTCTATATTTAAATGTTAATGTTTTTAAAATTTATTACAAAAATGAAATATTATACCAGGTGTCCCATTAAGGATGGATCGCGGCCGTATCTTGAAAACTATTTATCCCACAGCTTTGGGGGAAAAGAAATTGTACTAAAAATGATCAGTTATAATTAGCAAACTGTCTCCTACAACTTTGTTTTATGACATTTTGTCGTAACTTCGCGAATAAAGAAGTGGGGGGGAGTTTTACCTATTTAGATAAAAAGTCGTCTAATGTCCGTTTGCCTAAACCGATTTTCCTCAATTTGGATTCATTTAAAAGGCAATTGCTGGGACAATCAGATAATCTGGGAGATAAATTATTTAGTTTATAAATGAAACCGCGAGGTGGCGTTACATTCAACAATAGTTTTTTTGAAGTTTTGTTCAGTTTTTTCAAATGGAATGGTACAGCTTTTATTACATGGCTAGAAAGGTAATTTTTAAAGAGGAATCATCCAGTGAAAACCCGAAATCGATATCTCTGACATGTCAAGACATATTTCGATTTTTCTGAAAAAATCAGTTATTATTTCACTACTATCTGCATTAAGTTAAAAAAATATTAACGTAATGTTTGCCTTCCTTCGCACTTTACTCAGGTTTAGGACTGGTCCAAATTCTTCGTGCCATATTAATTTGGAGCGTGTTTAAAGGCCAACGGGCCAACAACGAAGATAATAATAATAACAACAGTCAAATAAAATTAACAGCACAACAGTCTAATAATTAACAGAATCTGAACTTTAACGCCTTTCTAAATGTTCAAAATGCCTTCCATCCTTAGAAATGCAAAGATTTATTTTTCGACGAGTACTAAAAACGGCAGCTTCAATTTCCGCTCTTGAAATGCTGGTTATTGAATTTTGAATTGTTTCAATCATGTTTTCTCGTGTGGTAGGACGAGTCTGAAAAACAAGGTCTTTTAGTCTTCCCCACAAAAATAAACTACCCCGTCCTATCCAACGATTTGGAAACGAAGCATCCAAGAAGTTTCGAACCACCTGCGAGAAGTGGGCAGGGCATCCATTATGCTGGTACCACATTTGTCTTCTTGTTTCCAACGAAACATCTTCCATTAGTTCTGGCAGTCCATTTTGTAAAATTTAAATATGTTTCACTATTCAAATGTCCATTAAAAATAAAGGGACCAATAATTGTGTCTCCCAAAACACCACACCATACGTTCACACTCCATCTATTTTGGTGGTTGATTTCTAACATCCAGTGTGGATTAGCAACTGCCCAGTAGTGCATGTTATGTAAGTTAACGCCTCCCTCACTGCTAAAAGTAGCTTCATCAGTCCATAGTATGCGTTTTAAGAATTGTTTATTTCCACTACACATATTTTTTAACCAGTGACAATAGTCTAACCGTCTGTCGAAATCGTTATCCAAAAGGGCTTGGTGTAAGACAACATGATAGGGGTGCAGCTTGTTATCTCTTAAGATTCGATGAACGGATGTTTGTCTGATACTTAAATGGGGGTTGGTTTCAACATAAGCGACATTATCGACATTATCTCCATTACGAATCGAACGTAACCTGGTGCGGACTGTATCTGGATGCACAATTCCAGTTTCTTGTAAGCATTTTGCTAGACGTGTAAACATCTTTTTCGAATAATGCCTTCTTTCGTGATATTGACTTGCATATTGCCGCTCTGCAATATATGCATTTTCAAATTCAAAACATTGGAAATACACCGCCAACATGTCATAGGCCTCGTTATTCGTAAAAGGCATTGTTAGATATTATTATAATAATTATTAATAATCAATAAATGCAATGTTGAAAATGTAATGCATTTCAAAACTGACAAGTTAATTTGACTGTTTTTGTTTGTTTCCATGGTTCCCTTCTTACACTCTTTGTGTAATGTACCTAAGGAATGCAACCGTTTATTTGGAAACCCGAAAACGCATAATTTCATTCATCCATTCATTTAGTTTAAAAGAAAGAGTAGGTTTATTTATTAATGACTGATTTCAATATTCTGTCAAATAGTATTTAAGCAACACAAAAGAGAAAATGCAACAATTGGGGAAAGGCATTTTTTCCGCTTATGTAATTAAATTAGAAAATATTATCAATGTCAGGATTAGAACATTTATGATGATTGATACTGAATAGATAATTTTATTTTTTAAATAAAATTGTTGCGGTTGCGATTGCGACCTAAATATTAACTGATTTTTTTAAGAATAATCGAAATATCTCTTGACATGTCAGAGATATCGATTTCGGGTTTTCACTGGACAATTCCTCTTTAAATTACCTTTCTTGCCATGTAGTAAAAGCTGTACCATTCCATTTGAAAAAACTGAACAAAACTTAAAAAAAAACTATTATTGAATGTAACGCCACCTCGCGGTTTCATTTATAAACTAAATAATTTATCTTCCAGATTATCTGATTGTCCCAGCAATTGCCTTTTAATCTCAATAGGTAAAACTCCCCCCACCCCTCTATTCGTGAAATTACGACAAAATGTCATAAAACAAAGTTGTAGGAGACAGTTTGCTAATTATAACTGAGAATTTTTCTTACTCGGTTAACATTTGAAAATACACAAAAAAATGATTTTTAAAAATATTTAGCTCGTCACGCCCTCTTGCGGTCGTTTTAGAAGCTTACAAATATTTTTGGTGAATTTCTCATGGTCATTTTTAGTACATTTTTTTTTCCCCAAAGCTGTGGGATAAATAGTTTTCAACATACGGCCGCGATCCATCCTTAATGGGACACCTGGTATTTATTCATACCGGGTGGGGCAAATGTTATACTACAAATTACAATACATTATTAATCAATACATATATCGAAATAAAGAGTGTCCCGATAGATATCTCCTTTTAAACTTCCAGTAACCGCGCTGAGTTTTGGAACGTCGTGTTTTTGTTACGTAGTGATTAAGAGAGACAATCACATAATAAATGGACAACTATTAAATTTGAGTTATTGTATTACATACGTATTTAAAAACATACAAATATATTCAATATATTGTTTTTTAAAATAATATGCAAAACTTCTAATATATACATTTGAAAACTATAGTACGTATATAAAAAGAACAGAAAAATAACTTGAAAGTATGTGAAATTACATTAATTGAAATAGTAAGAATGAAAACATCAAAATTAGTAATTTTGACTTGAATCTACTAAACTTTTACTAAGGTTATAAGCTTTATTTTTTAATTGGTTGTTTTCTACGAATTGAAATAGTGATGAGATCCAATCCAGTTGCCCCACCGAGAGAAGAGTGTAAATTTAGCGCGTGTGTGTACTTCGTTCCATTGTAGAACATTGTCGAAAGGTACGGTTGAAGTAAATTGATTTTTTAAAGTAATAAAATAAAAATAAATAAAATTTTGTAAAATAAAAAAATATATAGTTGCTGGAAAATAAAATTGCAGTTTTGTAATTGTATATTAACCGTACCACATGTGTAAATTAATTCTAAAGATAATTTTACCTCAGTGGTTTTTTTTTAATATCACTACCGACATAAATTTAAGATTAGACATTTGTAAATAAGACAGTTATTGTTATTTTTATATACTTACTTATAGGGTTTTATATTATTATAATTATCAGTAGATACAAGACTCCTCTCAAAGACCCGCAGGCCGTTTGCCTACATATTCTTCCAAGTTAGAAGTCTAAAAAACTTTGAGGTTACAAAGATCATTAATTTTTATTCCGTGTTTGTTCGGTTTATTGGGTATGTATGCATGGAAAATACACCTACCCCTAAATACTTCTAATTTTTCGTCAACTGTTGCGTAATGAAAGGGTAATGAAGTACATTTTTTTTCAAAAAATATCTCGAATCGTTCCCAATCTATCAACAGATTTTCAAGAACTTCAAACCACAAATGTCGTAGTAAGAATCGAAAACGTTGTAGACACGTAATAAGCCGAAATATTTCGATACCAGTGCCATCTACACCACAAAGATCTTCAGTGTTCAAGTGATTGCGTTTCATTACCCCAGCCAAATACAGGAGCTCAAGCCATGCTTGAATTTCAACGATATCACACGTTCTGGAAAATATCGATCTTGAGCAGCCTGGATATGTTTATTTCTCTTCTCTACAATAATTTTTAGTACATTTTCTGGAAAGAAATACCGTTACATTGACAAAGGAGTTTTTAGTGGCTTAACAATTCCTTTTGCACCGGGTGAATGGGTAACTACATTTTCTGATCGGATTCTCACTCATTTGGTAGTTTGATTTTTATCTACGAAAAATTGATCAACAGCTTCTTGTAAAACACCCGATTCATTGTCTGAAATATCCTGTTATTTGTGTATGTCCAGTTCAGAGCATCTTCCTCTTTATCACATTTAACAACGGTTAATTCCTCTTCATCAATGGACTGGAATCATTGTTCCATTAATTTATGTAGCTGCTCTTGTTCTTTTTCATAGGACGTCATTCTAAAAACATATACGTATAATAGTGACAACAAAAAATAGCGAAAAGAACATATTTTATCAAAAGAACACAGAAAAATAAATTAATATGTTTTGTTACGTCAGTGGTCACTACGGATTCTCATTCTCGAATTGTTCATCAAAGCCCGAAACTATTTTATATCATTTATATATATTTTATATAATTTCTTTCATAGTAAGTTTGGTAGATGACACATGCGCGATATAAAACGTTATACATATTGGGACACACTTTATAACAACAAAAATATTTCCTCCATTATTTGATTTGGTTTTTTGGTTGAAATACAAAATTATATATTATCAAGTTCAAAGATTTGTTTGAAAAACGCAGAAAATCCATTTTGCTTGGAGCCAGATGCTTAATTTCCCTAGATTATCTTACCAGGAAAAGCTGCATTATCTCAAGTCTCTATCAAATCAACAGATTTTCAAGAACGTCAAACCACAAATGTCGTAGTAAGAATCGAAAACGTTGTAGACACGTAATAAGCCGAAATATTTCGATACCAGTGCCATCTACACCACAAAGATCTTCAGTGTTCAAGTGATTGCGTTTCATTACCCCAGCCAAATACAGGAGCTCAAGCCATGCTTGAATTTCAACGATATCAGTTGTTTTGGCATCACGTTCTGGAAAATATCGATCTTGAGCAGTCTGGATATGTTTATTTCTCTTCTCTACAATAATTTTTAGTACATTTTCTGGAAAGAAATACCGTTATATTGACAAAGGAGTTTTTAGTGGCTTAACAATTCCTTTTGATCTTTTCTGATCGGATTCTCACTCATTTGGTAGTTTGATTTTTATCTACGAAAAATTGATCAACAGCTTCTTGTAAAACACCCGATTCATTGTCTGAAATATCCTGTTATTTGTGTATGTCCAGTTCAGAGGCATCTTCCTCTTTATCACATTTAACAACGGTTAATTCCTCTTCATCAATGGACTGGAATCATTGTTCCATTAATTTATGTAGCTGCTCTTGTTCTTTTTCATAGGACGTCATTCTAAAAACATATACATATAATAGTGACAACAAAAAATAGCGAAAAGAACATATTTTATCAAAAGAACACAGAAAAATAAATTAAGATGTTTTGTTACGTCAGTGGTCACTACGGATTCTCATTCTCGAATTGTTCATCAAAGCCCGAAACTATTTTATATCATTTATATATATTTTATATAATTTCTTTGATAGTAAGTTTGGTAGATGACACATGCGCGATATAAAACGTTATACATATTGGGACACACTTTATAACAACAAAAATATTTCCTCCATTATTTGATTTGGTTTTTTGGTTGAAATACAAAATTATATATTATCAAGTTCAAAGATTTGTTTGAAAAACGCAGAAAATCCATTTTGCTTGGAGCCAGATGCTTAATTTCCCTAGATTATCTTACCAGGAAAAGCTGCATTATCTCAAGTCTCTATCAAATCAACAGATTTTCAAGAACGTCAAACCACAAATGTCGTAGTAAGAATCGAAAACGTTGTAGACACGTAATAAGCCGAAATATTTCGATACCAGTGCCATCTACACCACAAAGATCTTCAGTGTTCAAGTGATTGCGTTTCATGACCCCAGCCAAATATAGGAGCTCAAGCAATGCTTGAATTTCAACGATATCAGTTGTTTTGGCATCACGTTCTGGAAAATATCGATCTTGAGCAGCCTGGATATGTTTATTTCTCTTCTCTACAATAATTTTTAGTACATTTTCTGGAAAGAAATACCGTCATATTGACAAAGGAGTTTTTAGTGGTTTAACAATTCCTTTTGCACCGGGTGAATGGGTAACTACATTTTCTGATCGGGTTCTCACTCATTTGGTAGTTTGATTTTTATCTACGAAAAATTAATCAACAGCTTCTTGTAAAACACCCGATTCATTGTCTGAAATATCCTGTTATTTGTATATGTCCAGTTCAGAGGCATCTTCCTCTTTATCACATTTAACAACGATTAATTCCTCTTCATCAATGGATTGGAATCATTGTTCCATTAATTTATGTAGCCGCCCTTGTTCTTTTTCATAGGACGTCATTCTAAAAACATATACGTATAATAGTGACAACAAAAAATAGCCAAAAGAACATATTTTATCAAAAGAACACAGAAAAATAAATTAATATGTTTTGTTACGTCAGTGGTCACTACGGATTCTCATTCTCGAATTGTTCATCAAAGTCCGAAACTATTTTATATCATTTATATATATTTTATATAATTTCTTTGATAGTAAGTTTGGTAGATGACACATGCGCGATATAAAACGTTATACATATTGCGACACACTTTATAACAACAAAAATATTTCCTCCATTATTTGATTTGGCTTTTTGCTTGAAATACAAAATTATATATTATCAAGTTCAAAGATTTGTTTGAAAAACGCAGAAAATCCATTTTGCTTGGAGCCAGATGCTTAATTTCCCTAGATTATCTTTCTAGGAAAATCTGCATTATCTGAAGTCTCCATCCACTATCAAAACAGAGAGAATTGTTGGAGCTTGACATTAGTCCACCGTACTGGAAATCCGCTTTCATATTTATCAAGCCTATTTATTAATGTGTAGCCGTGCGAATTGGGATGACATAAAGCGCTTGTCAAATTGAATCAAAATTAATACATTTCTATGGAATTCGCCGGAGTTTTAAATTAGCGTTTTATATATCTCTTTGACTGCCGCAAATTCGGAAAGTAATTTATGTTCGTATTCGCTATAACTGATCCCTGTTAGATTAGACGGGGGACAAATTGAAAAATGGTTAACTCTTTTTCGATTAACGGCAATGTTTGTTTTTGAAATTATTTAACTCATACATGCATGGTCTTTCAACAACAAGTTTTTTTTCATAACTAATCAACACATTTTAGAGATGAATAATTTTTTCTTTCTGATATTTGAACAGTTTGCAACATTAGTTGCAACATGCAGCTTGTGCAAAAAACATTAAAAGGAAACAAGGCAATAAACAAAGTAAAACACAAACTGAGAAATATAAGGACACAACTGTTTACCTGCGTGATAGGGAACGAACGGTAAGCAGTAACAAAATGCTATAATAGTTAGGAAGAATGGAAAGGACACTGTTACTGTTGAGATGATAAAAGCTTTACTTGAAAAACTGGCAAAATTGTACTCAAAATACCTCAATGAACAAACAATACCCAACCAATTAAAAAATGCTAAAATGATTTTTTTTCATAAAAAGGGAGCACAAGAAGATTTAAGAAAAGCACTCAAAAAGCCTCCTATCAGTATCACAAATTATTCACCAAGATAATATCTAAAAGAATAATAAGAACACTGAATGATGCACAACCAAGAGAGCAAGCAGGATTCAGAAGTGAATGCAATAAAATTGACCATATCTAGGTTGTCCAACAGGCCATAGAAAGGCACAATGAATACACCATGCTACTGTGTTTGACTTTTATTGACTATGAAAAGATATTTGACTAAATATCAAAGCAATCCATTATGGATGCATTGCTTAACCAAGGTAGAGCCAGAACCTATGTGAACCTACGGAGATCCATGTATGAAGCAGCTACAGCGACAGTTCATATGGATAACCTTGAAGTTAAAATCAATATAGAACGGGGTGTACGACAGGGAGACTCAATATTGCCTGTTCATTTCTCAGCCTGCCTTGAAGAGGTGTTCCACAGTCTGGATTGGGAACAGAATGGAATAAAAATAAATGGTGCATAATTAAGCTACTTTCGATTTCTCTCTTTTCACAGCGATTTAGAGGAGGTGGACCATTACATATATATTGGGCAAAGCATTTCAAATTTGAAAGTATATCGGACAGATTAGCCCCATGCGTCATTCAGCTGAATAAAGTTTAAGCTTCTAATCGTCCAAGCTTATGCACCAACTATAAGCCATAGAGATGAGAAAATTGAGGAATTTTATGATGATGTGGCTCAACTTTTAGACAAAGAGAAGTGTAGGTATAAAATCCTGATGGGCGACTTTAATGTCATAATCGGAGAAGCAAGAACTGGTGAAAATACAACTGGCCCATGTGGAAATGGTGAACGGGACAATAGAGGTGACAGGTTGGTTGACTTTCCTGAAGAACAAGAACTCTATATTATGAATTCGTTTTACAAGAAAAAGATCAACAGAAAATGGACATGGAAAACTCCATCTGGACTCACAAGTGAAATTGATTATATCATGTCAAACGATAAAGTAATATTTTGCAATTGTACTGTCCTTAATCATTTTAATGTGGGAAGTGACCACGGAATGGTACGAGCAAAGATTGGGATAAACTGCCGAAAAAAGCGCGAAAGAATCATAAGATCAAAAAGGGGTAAAGTGAATTCTGGGGAGCTGCTGGAGAGGGGCGGATATTTTGAAATTGGTTTGTCGAATTGTTTTGCAGTGTTACAAGCCCCGGAGATGGAAATTACAGACCAATATGAAGAAATCGTCAAGATAAATGTTTCAAAGAGTCAAAAATTTCCAATGAGACCATTAAGTTAATGAAAAAAACGCTGAACAATGAAGAATGCAGAATGCCTTTTAGCATGGTCGAGTACATTGAGCTTTGCAAAACTATAAGAAAACGTATTCGAGAGGAAATGCGCCGATTCAACATGCAGCTAGTGCAAAAAACTCTGGAAGAAAACAGGGGAATTAACAAAGCTAAGCAGAAGCTAAGAAAGAAAAGGACACAGATGTTTTCCGTAATGCGTGAAGATGGTACAATAGCAGGGAACGGACAGAAATGTTAGAGGTTGTTCGAAGATTTTATTCAAAGTTATATGAGGACCAGAATCAAACAAGAACAGCAATGCCCTCTGAAGAACAAGTGCCGGATATCCTGGTGGAGGAAGTGACAAAGGCTATAGACTCGATGAAAAATGGCAAGGCTCCAGGAAAGGATAGTATAAATGTGGAGATATTAAAAGCTGGTGATCGGACGTTACATAAAACACTAGCAAAATTATATTCAAAATGTCTCGTCTCAACAACAACGTACCTAGTTTATGGGAGATTTAAGGAATTACCGTCCAATAAGCCTCCTATCAATGGTGTACTAAGTTTTCACCAAAATAATATCCAAAAGAATATTAAGGAAACTTAATGACACACAATAAAGGAAGCAAGCAGGATTCAGAAGTGGATTCAGTGCAATGGATCACATCCAGGTTCTACAGCAGGTCATAGAAAGACACAACGAATACACTATGCCATTGTACTTGGCTATTATGAAAAAGCATTTGATTCAATCTCAAAGCGAGCTATAATGGATGCATTTCTTTAATTAAGGTGTAGAGAAAGCCTATGTAAATCTACTAGGATCGATATATGATGAAGCTATAGCGACAGTCCATCTTGACGATCTTGAGGTTGGAATAAATGGAGAGCGGGGCATACGGGAGGGTGACGCAATATCGCCTCTTCTTTTCTAAGCCTGCCTGGAAGAAGTGTTCCGTAATCTGGATTGGGAACAGGATGAAATAATGATTAATGGTGCATACTTAAATCGTCTTAGATTCGCAGATGATATCGTTCTCCTTTCACAAGACCCAGAGGAGCTGCAAAGGGCTGGGGAACCATTTGGCTTGAAAATAAACCAGACGAAGAGTTAGGTCATGTTCAATAAATTTGCGGAGGACAAAAGGATTTCTATTTTAGGAACGGATTTGGAAGTTGTGGATATATATATATATATATATATATATATATATATATATATATATATATATATATATATATATATATATATATATCTATGGCAGAGGGTTGCAATGGAAGGGGATACCGTCCGGAAGGTGGAACGATGCGTTAAATGTGGCTGGTAGGCATTTGGCAGGCTCAACATAGTGTTTAAGAGCAAACTACAACATTGCCTGAAAAGAACTGTCTTTGATCAGTGTGTCCTGCCCGTTATGACATACGGAAGTGAGAACTGGACACTCAGATCACATTCAGTTCAAAAACTTCGAGTAGTACAGAGGGGAATGGAAAGATGTATGCTTGGCATTAGTAGACGGGATAGAAAGACCTGCACATGGATCAGAGAACAAACGAAAGTGAGTAACATCATTGGAAGAATAAAGCAACTGAAATCGTAGCGAGTCCTGGACTGGATACCGCTTGATCGCAAACGTCCACGGAGAAGACCGAAAACTCGATGGACTGATGACATTATTAAGTATATTGGACCCGAATGGCAGAGGAGAGCTCAGTACTGCGAGAGTTGAAAGCGTGCTGAACAGGGCTTCATTCTGCAATGGATTGATATAGGTTGATAATGATATATACATATACATATACATATACATATACATATACATATATATATATATATATATATATATATATATATATATATATATATATATATATATATATATATCCATTATAATATAATTTACCTTCACGCTCTTTTGAATCTTGACAAAAAATTGAATTTATTCTTAAATCTCTTTACATCATGTTGAACAACGACGTCGAATACACGATGTTCAATCACACTGTATCACAAAAGGGATTAAGAAGCATCGTCTGACTGGGCGTGAACAAATATCGAGGAACCCAATAAGAACCTTCAAGTTTCCTTTGCGACAGTGATAAAATTCTCAAGTTTTTCAAAAACGGAGTAAAATCGTGAAAAATCATGGTATTTACTGATTTAATGGTTTCTCTGTCAGCAAAGTATGAATTTTATTTAATAAGGCGCACTGAACTAGTGTGTTCATTGCTTAATATTTTCGTTTTATTTAATTCAAAATAAACTTTTACAGTAATGTTAAGGAAATATTAAATTAAGCACTGGCTTAATTTACAACTGCAGCTCTACGTTGAATCTGTCGCCTTCGCGTAGGAATAATTTCTATGTAAGTAATTAATACTCTTCTGTTTGCAGTGAGTAAATTCGGTCACAATAAAGTAAACAAATATCTGTTTCAACATATCCCTGTTGACAATAAACGCTTTGCACTAGAATTCGCGAAAGCAGGTCGCTCGTTGTAGATGCAACTAACAAATAAATTTACGCTATTGGCTGTTTAACAATGAGACTTAATATTACTGCATATGTTTTAGTAGTAACGCGGAAACACATGCATATTACGGTGGATAGAACCGTGATGTTTCGGGTTGGAGAGATGACATTCAGGATTATGATATATTTTATTTTAAATACTCTTGGAATAAAACTACTAGGGTATTATTTGTAAAAAGGAATAAATATTGTTTGTAATTGTTATTATTGCCATCTAAACTCGAAATGGAACACATTTTATCTAGGAGCCACATTAGCTGTGGTGTCTAAGGCTTCAGCCTTACGATACGGCATTTAATGCGGAGCGAGTTCGAATCCCGTACTAGGCAAAAAAGTTTTTCTAAAATTCTTGTTAATGTTTCTAGGTAAGAGTGTAAAATCTGACAAGGAATCACCCCTCAGTCACGCCAGTTCGAGGCTGGGTAAGGCCGGATGCCTTTTCAGAGGTTTTCTACGTTGGTAACTCGCCAGTCGGTAGATTTCTCGAGATACTTTCGGTTAAGCACATAACCAAGGGTTGATAGCCCGAGGGGGGTGATGACCGAGGTTTTCAGAAGCTGGTGACCGTGGTTATAAATATATATGTGGTTATAAATAGTCTTCTCAGTTGCTGATGCACCTCTAACCCCAAAACTTTACTTTACCTTTTACCTATATAGTGACAATGGAAATATTACATTAATAATGACAAATATTGGGTGTAAATGTAGTAATGAGACTGATTTATATAATTATAATATCATTATAAAAATAATATATAAATAAGCAAAGATTAATACTGTTGAACCGCCAAGAGATTGCCTGTGCGTCGTTAACTGGCGTTATTAATTTCCTATATCATACACATTGTCTCAATATGTTATTTTTGTTTACCGAACGAGTGAAAAGGAGATAAAAATCAATACGTATGTCTTCGTGTAAGAGCAGTACATTACGACAGCGTTATAGCGGGGTAGAAAGAGAAAGTAAGAAATAATTAAAAGGTTTTTGTTCGCACCGGTCGTAAAAAGTTCCCCCTTTGAGTTCAGCGGTCCTGTTTTGGTTGTTATTTGACTTGTTTTGTTATTGTGGTTTAGTGAAATTTTGTGCTGTAAAGTCCAGTTTTATTGTAAAATAACTTCTTGCAATGACTACTATTATTGATTATTTTGTTATCGGTAAGTATGTGCAAAAATTTATAAAGTTTTATTTCCTTCAATAATTCTAACCTAACTAAAAACATTTTATTACAGATATTTAATAAAAACAGAATTTATATTGACTAATTCTAAAAATATACTGAAAGATAAACAACCGTTTGAAAATAACAACGAAAATACCGAACTTTTAAGGTATCTTTATTGGATTTATCATTTTGTGTGATTTCAGATAATGTCGGGAAAACACGGCTTGCGATTTCAGTGTAAATTGCAATTCCAAAAATTTGTGCTCAATATTTACGAATATTTTGACATGGAAAAAAGGAATCATTCATTTTCATTTTCATTTTTTGATAAGGTTTTACTTATTTTATATTATCAAATTGTAATACATTTTTTAGAGAGTTGCAAAAATATCAAGGAAAACAGTGTATTCTATTAAGAAAAGAAAAGAAATTAATATAATCCAGTTATCCATTCTCTCGGAACAAGCAGACCTCGTGCGAAGACCAAAACAACAGACTTACCTGAAGGAAACGGTTGTACCACATATGCCTTTTAATTTTTCACATTGGCAAACATTTTGGCTTTACAGTTTATTAGAAAACTGTAAAATTTTGAGCTGATCTTACTTATATCTAGCATAAATATTTGGCATATATACCTTAGGCTGATATCTTAGGCCTTGTAAGGACTTTTTTTCTTTCAAATGATGTGAAGAATCTTTGGTCAAATTTACCAAAGCTATTTTCCTTATACCCTGTATATTGGGTGGGAAAAAAATACAGATCTGAAGCCCAAAATGAAGTCAACATAGAAATTTCAAGTGGTTTATATTGTGCCACTGGTGATTTCGACAACTGGAGTCATACCAAAGGGCCCTAAATATAATTTCGAAAATTTAGCAGAAGCAGAGGGCCGTTATTATTACCACTGATAGCTTTGCGCAGTGGCATTATCGTAACCGATGAGGTCTATCCGAGGTGCGATTATTGCTGGGAGACGCTAAGTGATTTTTTCTTTAAATTACCATTGGTTAAGACGACACCTCCCTCCTCGTGGGCTTCTAGCGGAAACGAAGGACTAGCAATTAGTCGTTTGGTGTGACCTGTCAAACGCCATAAGCTCCAGTCTACGGCAAAGAGGTGTTTAGAAAGGGGTTGGGGAACCCCTTTCACAAGGGCGGGCCGGTGCGTCTGTCAAGGCTCCGGTCGGACCGACTTTCCGCCGCGTGGCTGAGCACCCAGAGTGATGGAATCCGAGGGATTCAAACAGAAGAGACCAAGAGATTTATCCAGAGGTGTGGCACTGTAAGGCACTGTAGGGCACTGTAGGGCACTGTGTGGCACTGAAAGGCTGTAACAGCACTTTCAGACGTCAAATTAAATTGTTAGATGAATTTTTCTGGATTGGTTCAAAAGGAACCAAAACCAATTTTTGACAAGACAGTCGTTTTCAAGTGTCCGTAAGCCAGAAGGAAATGATGGGAAGGGAAACGTTTTATAGTCATTCATGTCGGCTCTTTAAAAGAATTTATTCAGGGTGCAAGTTTAGTGTTCACCTCAAAATCTTTTTCGATTACCGTAGTGAAATAAACAACACCATATTTCGAATATTTCAATAATAATAGTAATGGATAATGCATCGTACCATAGTGTACTTCAAGAAAAACAGTCATGCAGTTCCTCAACAAAGATGAATAACTCTCAAAACAAGAATTGCATCAGTTGGGCTCAGGTGTCCAGCTTGAGCCCTTCAGCAGCACTATTTTCTCATAGGCCCTCCCACTTTAAAAACCAATGAGCCGCTTGAACAGAATATATATATATATATATATATATATATATATATATATATATATATATATATATATATATATATATATATATATATTTATATATATATATATATATATATATATATATATATATATATATATATATATATATATATATATATATATATCTAATCTAAGGAAAATCGTATCTATACCTACTCAGAATCATCACCACCAACAAGATCTATTGAAAAACCTGGGACCAAATTCACTGCAGGAACTCACGCACATTATCACGAATATCTGGCAAACAAAAAAATTACCAGATGAATGGAAATGTGCTCTTATCCACCCACTGCGCAAGAAGGGAGACAAAACAGATGTAAACAACTACAGAGGAATCTCCTTAGTACAAATCACTACCAAAATCATTGCATCAACTGCATTGTTGGAAACACTGTATCTGACCACTCAATAATCATGAGATTATCTACTCAAGTATGAAAATTCACAGAGATAGCAAGGACAACAAAATGTTTTGCTTTTTTGTAGAGTTGTGTTTAAACCGAAAAATATAAATAATTATTCTAGATAATTTAATAAATGTCATCGACCAATGGATTTAAAGGAGATCTAAATTTTCCACTAAAAGACCGACAAATGAAATTATTAAACAAAAATTTGACCGTAAAAATAATGCGAGAATTGTTCACATTGTGACAAATCGACTCTACAGTGCCGTAGCGCCAGTCGGTTTTATAGGAAAACGATCAAAATTTATATTCCAGGAAGAAATTACAATCGCAATTGGATTGAAATTGACACCGAGCAAACGTGCCCCATAAGAATTCGCCAAGGAATGCATGCATTATGGAAATTTATGATTCCGCTCACGGCTTAACGGGATTCATCTGTCAGGTGCACGACACTGTAAAAATCCGACCGGTCATCAACTTGACGGCTTTACCATCCGACTCGGCTTTGCGCAATTGCATCAACGAATAGTTTTCGACGTTAAATGACGCGATATCGCTCAAAATTGCTTTTGGACGATCCTGCTAATGAAATGGGTTCGTTTTTTTTTTAATTTTCAACGCATAAAGCAGATTATTAAACTTGTGGCATTGGTTTTTGCTTCGATTACACGATTTAATTAAATACCATAGTCATTTTGTCATACACTTGATGATTTTATAAATCATTCTCGATATTACTTTAACCTTCGTGGACTTTAAACACGGAAGGACTTAGAAAACATGAAAATAAAAGGTTATCAAATTAGTACAACATTCGAACTTTCTATAGCCTGCAACACAGGAAGAAATACATAGGCACATACAGAAACTAAAGAATAACAGGCCATCCGGTGAAGATGGTATCACCGCGGAACTATTGAAAAACCTGGGATTAAATTCATTGCAGGAACTCACGCAAATTATCACGAACATCTAGCAAACAGAAAAATTACCAGATGAATGAAAATGTGCTCTTATCCACCCACTGAACGAGAAGGGAGACAGAACAGATGTGAACAACTACAGAGGAATCTCCTTGCTACAAATCACTACCAAAATCCTCTCAGCATGCCTTCTTCAGAGCATCATCTGCACGTTCGTGGACTTCAAGTGAAAACTACTCGTGAAAACTACTCGTGGACTTCGTGAAAAACCAATTCTTTTGACCTTTGACCTCGAATCAATTTTTTTCCACCTACCGGAACGATGGGGAATTTTTAAATGTTATTTTTAATTATGTTTTGAACAATTTTACTCACTTCCAACTTGATGTGAATTTATGTAGCTTTGAATGTCTAGATTGACCGGACTAATTGAAACTTGAACAAAAAAAAAGTTATTAGTATGGCCTCTAAATTATTTTTTAATTTTAATGGGTAATGTTGTAGGGTTCTATGAAAATCAAAATTACGTGCAAGCGACAGCTAGTTGTTTTTATGGACTCGCAAAGTTTTTGGAAGAAGTAAAAATAAATTTAAAGCTCAACTTTAAATTGCATATAAAAAAACTAAAATATATTATGTTCTTCGAATTCTTTAAAATAATCTCTGGTTTATCCTCTTTCTAATGGTATGCATTCATGCCATAAAAATGTGTTACTAACTTCACTAACTTTGTGTATAAGGAGGCATGAGGTTGATATTTGATATGCAAGTTAAAATCTTGTTTTTGTGTAAACAACACGCGCAAAGCAGGTAAAAACTGTTATCTCCCTCATACACAGTAGAATTGCATCATCTGTCTCTGTTTTTCATTAGGTAAACGGAAACCAGCTCAAAAAAAAACGCGCGCCGTCGAGATTTGACTGTCTGCTGATTAACGCATTTGTTGTTCCAACGCAGAGCCGCTAATCCTTTAATTCTATTACTTATGTTATTGGTTTTTGTTGATTTGATGATGGCTGCATTCTCTAATGAAGAATACGGACATTTTGATGGCATATGGAAACGCATCTTCCCGGAGATCAGCAATTCGAGTAAGATTTGTGATTAATTAAAACATTGATTATTAAGATTTTATTTTTACTTCAAGTTGAAGGAACGTTAATACCCTATGTAAGAAAGAGATATCAGCGAGACTTCACTGTATGAATGCACACTGTTAGAAAGAGGACAAACCAGAAATCTTTTAAAAGAATTCGAAGGCCATGATCGCTTTTAGTTTTTTTTTAATATGGAATTCAAAATTGAGCTTTAAATATATTTTTAAGTAAAGTAAAAGTAAAGTAAAGTGTTTGGGTTAGAGGCGCATCAGCAACTAGGCTATTTAGCGACTGGACCTACAGCTTAACGTGGGTTCCGAACCACGGTCATCAGCTTCCGACAAACCCAGGCCAGCACCCCTCTCAGGCTATAAACCCTTGGTTATGTGCCTACCCATAAGTCTATCAGGAAACCTACCGACTGGCGAGTGACCAACGTAGAACACTTCTCAGAAGGTATCCGGCCTTACCCAGTCTTTAACTGGCGTGACTGAGGGGTAATTCGTTGTCGGATCTTACACTCTCGCCTAGAAACAATCACAGACATTTAGGTGTGGGTATGTGTGGGCGTGTGTGTGTATATGTGAGTGTATACAAGTATGTGTAGGGTAAGAAGTAAGACGGAATTAAAGAAAAAGACCCATCCGAGGGCTGGAATCGAACCACCTACCTTTGGATTGCCAGGCAGGAGACTAACCCACCAGATCACCGCAGTGGGCTTAATATATTCAATTTATTGTTTTTTACAAGTATATTGATTCTTTAATGTCATTGTCTTTTTTATATTTTCTGAATAAATTATAATATTATAATTATAATATAAATTATAAAAAGTAGAATTATTGCAGGTTTTTTCAATTAAAAAACCAATGTGTATGGTGAATAACGTACATTTTTTTATTTTACTAATTATTTAACCCTAGAGACAATTTTTGAACAAAAAAAATATAGCAATAGTGAGTATTTGAACCCCAAATCGTTAAGTCGGCACACCATAAAATGTTTAAATTTATGCCTTGAATACACGTTAGATGATGCCACCGCTTGTCACATTTCCCATAATCCTTTGTAGGATTGGAATACCTTCTTATACAGGGTGTTAGGTAAACATGCGGCAAAAATGCAAGGGGCAAAAATGCAATCCTTGTCCAATTCTAAGAATATTTTGGCCTATGATGATTTTTGAAAATCCCCTTTGTTTCGCAGATACAGGCCGAACAAAATTTGCGGCGACCATATTCGATATTTGTTGAAATCATTAATGTAAATAAAAGTAGGGTGTACGTCAATGAGTTAATCAAGTACAAAAAAATTTTTTTTTCGATCTCGATCACTTGGAACGGCTGTTTTATCTAGTAAGTGGATTCCATCGGTCGCATTTGTTTACATAGATTGAGTGACGGTTGGCTGTTTGAAGTGTCTTAAATAGTGAGTGAAGTTCTCTATCATAATGTATGCAAACGCCGAGATGACTGATATGCACTTCATGTATGGACTAGCTGATGGCAATGCATTACAAGCTAGGCGATTGTACAGTGAACGATTTCCAGCCCGTAATGTCTCCGACCGAAAAATCTTCGAAAACATTCATCGACGTCTTCGTGCAGGCACACAGGCACATTGAAACGAACTGAAGGGTCAGGAAGATCACTGACTGTAAGAACAGTACAACTGGAACAGAATGTGCTGCACATGATAGCGGAAGAGCCTGGCAGTTCTACGCGAAAAATTGCAAATACTCTGAATGTGAGTCACTGGACAGTTTGGAAAATTCTTAAGGACAATTTGCTGTATCCATACCACAGTCAACTCATTCAGGCACTATTACCTGTTGATTTTCCTCCACGTATTGCATTATGTCAATGGATATTGCAAACTTTACTTCACATCCCTCTATTCCTGACACAAATTGTTTTCACCGATGAAGCCACTTTCGCAAGAAACGCTATAAGGAATTTTCATAATAACCATGTGTGGGCAGATGAAAATCCGCATGAGGTATGCGAAGATAGTTTTCAACATCAGTTCTCGTTGAATGTTTGGGTGGTATTGTAGGTGACTATCTAATTGGACCGGTATTTCTATCACAAAGACTTACTGGCGAGGTGTATCGCAACTTTTTGGAAGCACCGCGGCCTGAGTTTCTGGAAGATGTGCCATTGGCAACAAGGCATGAAATGTGGTTTATGCAGGATGGTGCACCACCACATTTCAGTTTGGTTGCTCGTGATTTTTTAACAGCAACACACGTATATCGCTGGATTGGTCGAAGTGGGCCACCCGCATGGCCTGCTCGATCCCCGGACTTAAACCCCCTGGATTATTTCTTCTGGGGATACCTGAAGTCATTAGTTTACGCTACTCCATTGAAGAATTTTGATGATTTGCGAAATCGGATGATTGCTGGGTGTAACTCAATTAGAAACGACCCTGGTGTGTTTGAAAGAGTTTAAAAGAGGCAGTCAATGACGAAAAGATTGAATGCTTGTATCAAGGCTGGAGGAAGTCATTTCGGACATTTATTGTAGATTGAGCAATTTTACATGTACTTTTTGATAATAAAATGTTGTTAATGTCGTAAATTTTGTTCACCCTGTATCTTCCAAGCAAAGGGGTTTTTCAAAAATCATCATACAACAAAATATTCTTAGAATAAGTCAAGGAATAACCCCTTTAATTTTTGCCGCATGTTTACCTAATACCCTGTATATTGCCTTACGTGCCAGTATAGAGGACAGTTGTGCCCAACTTCAATGATCAATTCCCGGTAGTTTTTTTGACAGAATGTATAACAACAATAATAAAAATTTTTAGAATAACATTTAAACTTTATATTTCTTAATATAACATACAATGAGGCAGCAAAATAAGGTTTCTAGTTTGTTGGCTCTGTAAAATTTGAACGAAACAATAAATAAATCATCTGCCCAACAAATGAAAGTTTTATTCTAGATATATTTTTTTATTATCCATCCATTCATCCATTAATTAATCAAAATGACAAAATTCAAAGAACTAAAACGGTTATGATTTTTCAAAACAGGTAATTTATTTCGCGCCATCCTGTATATTTATACATCAATTAAATATTTTATTAATACTATCCTATACACAGAATTAAATTCGATGTAACTTTATAAATATTGAAAAAAATTATGACCTGATATAGAATGAACTTCTTTCTAATATGAAAATGTTATTTCAAATCAATACCTTTCATTCTTCAGCAATTTTAAAATAATATAGCAATATAATTGTAAATACTTTCCAATCTGTTTAATCTCAGTTCCATGGATGTGATGCCTTGAATCTATATGGAGATTTTAATGTAAATTTTTGATATACAACGTCGTGTGATTTACTTTTTTTTGTGTCCCCTTTAATCAGTGTAATCTGGCCAGCAATGCGGAATAAAACAGACGAGAAAATAATTGATGGTTTGAATATCATACATAATAATAAAATAAAAGTTAAATTTAATATTCAAATTCATTTGATTTTTTTTGATATTCAAATAACCGTTTTAAGTACAGAATACAAAACTTGAGACGATCTAATTAATTTTTAGATTGTTTTTAAAATAAACTGAATCAAATATCTTGTTTGAAATTTATATAATTATTTTTGGAATAATTTCGGAAATGTTTCTTAGTGCGTATATATATATATATATATATATATATATATATATATATATATATATATATATATATATATATATATATATAAGATGGTCTATATAAGATGGTCTCACCGCGGAACTATTGAAAAACCTCGGACCAAATTCACTGCAGGAACTTACGCAAATTATCACGAACATTTGGTAAACAGGAAATTTACCAGATGAATGGAAATGTGCTCTTATCCACCCGCTGCACAAGAAGGGGGACAGAACATATGTGAACAACTACAGAGGAATCTCTTTACTACAAGTCACTTACAAAATCCTCTCAGCATGCCTTCTCCAGAGAACACAAGAACAATTAGAACACAAGATTGGCGAGTACCAGGCAGGCTTTCGCCCTGGTCGCTCATGCACTGAACAAATATTTAACTTAAAAACAATACTGAAATGCAAAGCTATCAAGAACGTCCCAATCATCTGCAAGTTCGTGGACTTCAAGAAAGCATACGACTGCATCGACCGAAAATCTCTGTTCAATCAACATTCTAGAAGAATAAGGACTCGACCCCAAAACACTACGATTGATCAAGCAGACACTGACTGAGACAACCCCTAAACTGAAAAGTATGGGAGAAATTTCCGAACCCTTCCTGATTAAAACTGGAGCACGCCAAGGAGATAGGTTATCCCCACTCCTCTTCAACCTGGTCCTCGACAAAGTCATAAGGGAATGGGAAAAAGAACTGAAAAATCAAGGACACTGGAAACCAATACGACTCGGATGATCCAAAAACAACATAGAAATATCATGCCTGGCCTTCGCAGACGACCTACCCATACTCGCAGATAATGAAAAAGGGACAACGAAACAAATCGAATTCCTCAAGGAATGTGCAGAGAAAGTTGGCCTACAAATCTCCTTTCAAAAAACCGAATTCTTCTGCTCAAAATTAGATGTCCAAAATTTGAACACCAAATACGGCAAAATAAATAGGGTCACTCACTTCAAATACCTGGGCGAGATCCTTGAACCCACAGGAGGAGAGAAGATAGCACAGAAGAGTCGATTGCAGAAGATGAAGAGGGCATACGGCAAGACACACAATATCTACAATAAGAAATGCCTATCCAAACGTGCAAAAATAAGACACTACAATACAGTAATCAAACCAGAGGTACTATACGCAAGCGAGACACTTACACTTCATACAAAAAGCGGCATAGAAAACATACTAAAAGAAGAACGCAAAATTATGAGGAAAATTATTGGCCCAAAACTGACAGAGGACGGATACAGACTACATTCTCGAAAGACCACAGAGAGAATGTCCAACGTAGCGGCGGACATAAGAAAAAGAAGATTGAAATTCTATGGACATATCAGTAGGCTCCCACCGACAAGACTCACCAACGGAATTCTTACGTACATGCAAGGAGTCAAGTCAATAGTACCATGGATCGCACAAGTCAGAGCTGATCTGGGAAAGGCACAAATGGGTCCGTCAGAGATTGAGGATAGAAGAACGTACAGAAACAAAATACATATGTGGAACGTTGCATCAGAGAGCGAAGTTTCGAGGAGATCGGGAACAAAGTGGACGGAGGAGGGAAAGAAAATCCACGGAGAAAGGATGAGAGAGGTGTGGGGGATCAGAAAGAACACTCGAAAATGAGTCAGAATGCTTTGCGTGATCCAATCGGGTCTATACGCACCTAATAATATATATGCAATAGATTTTTTTTTGTTTTTAGTATTACGAAGAAAAATTATTCTTTATTAGTTCTGTTTTCTGAGAAAAAAAATATATTTCAATCAGACATCAAAATTTAGTAACCATAAAGGATGTTTGTGAGAAAATATTAATGCTGCAAGATTCTAATGAAAAATAGCTATTTTGTGTAAATAAAAAGTATATTGAAACATGTACATATACTTTAAAAAATCTGTTTAAAAAAAGTTATTGTGCACAATTGAGTTCGATATGGCTCAAGTTTTCAGGATCACCGTAATTTCTAATCTACTTTTTTGAGAAAAAAATCGGAAAGAATGTGTTGTCTTGTGTTTAACAGCAGACTCCCACTTTGCCTGAAAAGGAAAGTATTCGATCAGTGCGTTCTACCCGTTATGACATCATACGGAAGTGAAACCTGGACACTCACATCGCAATCAATTTAAAAACTTCGGGTAGCACAGAGGGGAAAGGAAATATGTATGCTTGGCATTACAAGACGAGACAGAAAGTCGTGCGCATGGAGCAGGAAAAAAACGAAAG
Source organism: Cosmopolites sordidus (assembly GCA_031761425.1). NCBI lineage: Eukaryota > Metazoa > Arthropoda > Insecta > Coleoptera > Curculionidae > Cosmopolites > Cosmopolites sordidus. Next base: position 804,978 of record JARFXV010000459.1, on the reverse strand, counting down.
TTTGTGAGATCATTAGAAGAGTAAAGCAATTGAAATGGAGATGGACAAGCCATATAGCAAGGCGATGGGATGACAAATGGACCAAGGCGATCCTGGAGTGGATACCGCTTGATCGCTAACGTCCGCGAAGAAGACCGAAAGCACGATGGATTAATAACATGATTAAGTATATTGGATCATAGTGGTAGAGGAAAGCCCAGGACCGTGAAAGTTGGAAACATGTTGAAGAGGCCTTCATTCTATAGTGGATCGACATGGGCTGATGATGATGATGATATATGGGAACCCTGGGTGAATTGTTACAGGGCTATATCTCGTAAATGGTAATGTCAAAAGTAAAAAGAGATATTTCAAAATTTGCTCCTTTTCGAGCGTTATAAATGGGTGTATAACATTTCACTTTCAGTATCATTTCACTTTCAGTTTCAGTATAGTACAGACGCTAGACGGGACAAAAAGTGTTTGTTCTTGAATTCATAATTTAGGTATCAAACTTTTCTAGTTTTGACTGATTTTGTTCCCGGTTGAAAAAAAAATTATATATATATATTTCAATAGGTTTTAAGTGCAAAAATAATTTTGCGGTTATATGCACACAGTCCTCAATTATAACGTTCCATAGCTGAAATGCCATAGTGGGGCGAATCGTTACCCTCAGTACGGCGCGAATCGTTGCACTGTGTTTTTGCGAATTTTAGCATTTGACGCAATTTTTATGATCTGTTATTGTTTGCATTCTTAGAAATGGACATTTTTTAGTTTGTATTATTATTTTCGGATTTTTTTTCAATTTCTTTTAAAATTATTTTTTTTGTCTTTCGTGTTTTAATATAACAAATAATTTTTGAAAAAATGCCGAGAAATTATATTAGAAAAAACCCAAGGACAAGCTTCGATGTCTCACTCGTGCTGTTCGGGCTATTGAAATTGGAATGTCGATTTTTATGGAATGTATTTTTTTGTATATTTTGTTATTGGGAGAATGAGATTTTCTGTGGCAAGCAATAAGAAGCCAATTTATACAGTGAAATATTACTAAGAATATATTACATGGAGTAAGGTTTTTTTGATTAATTTTCTGGTTAAATGAATACGTCCTAAACCTTGCAATAAATTCTACAATTTCCGCCCAAGCAGTGTAACATATACAAATGGCAAGCGGCGGTTGTCGCTTTGAAATTCCTTCAGGTAAGTTTAAATGGAAATGGGCACTTGGCTCGTGCATTTTACCGAACAAAACGGACGGATACTCACTTGTACGTCTTCTCCGTTAAAGGCGAAATAAGCTTCCGCCTTGACGACTCCCAATAGTAAATCGTAGCGACTCAGCTTCGATATAACCGATTTTCGTAGGAGGACGCTGTTCAAAATGTTGATGGCATTCTGTATTTCCGTTTTGCTTTGTTTGCCATTGCTTCCTGGACTGTCGTAATCTGTATAGTGGGCATTTTCACCACCTGAAAATTACATAATTCAGATTTAATACAAATAGAGACAGAATTTGATTTCCTGTTAAAATTAAGGTCGATACACTAGCGGAAAAAAAGTAAAGAAACATTTATATTTAAGTTATTACAAACATACATGTATGTCACATTTTTGAAGTGAGACTAGACCTAGACAAATTCACAACGCCATCTGTCTTTTATTCAATAATTAAAAAACCGCTTAATTTCAAAGACCCGTTAAGAATATTATGGAAAATGTTTTAAATAAGGTCTCCAACAACAATCTTTCTGCAATTTCAATCATTTCGATTTCACGATTTCAATCATCAGGAACTATTCCAGGGACAAAAATGTACCACTGTTTTGTTCCAACTACTACCCCCCGAAATAAGCCAAATATTACCTAATATTATACCGAAAAAATACGAGGCGTAAAGAGAGTTAAATTATTACATTTGAATTGAATATATATCCGAACTAGTGGACATTGCGCACAGTATCTCTTGTCGAGTAGTCGAACTTATTTTGTATCGTATGGAAACTTTGCGTTGTTTCTCGATTATTCGCCACGCCCCTCGGTCGGAATGAGCGAAGCTTTGTGGAAGTTTGTGGTAGTTTCTGGACGGCTACTACTGGGTTGCTATATAAGCGGCGCCTGACCGCGCTTACGGCAGTATTGTTCCATGTGAACTCGAAGCGAATATAAGTGAAAAGTGGTGAACGAATAGTGAAGAGAATTGAGTGTACCGTGTAAGTGGGTAATTTTAGTGCAGTGTTATTCGGTGACCTTGTTAAGGATAGATACGTGAATCATTATTACTGTAGAAAAATGGAGGGGAAAAAAAGGAAGGGTGATAAACTTAAAGGTATGGACTAGTGGAAAAAGTGGTGTAGTCAAAGGGTTTCTAATAAAGAAACAAATTTGGATTTAGCTATCAAAGCTTCAGCTACCTTGCATACTGATAAGAAGACTGTGACACAATACCGAATGTTGAAATCGATGCCATGTCGCTGGTGTCCTGTTCGATACCTTCAACTGCCGAATCTACATCTAGTCTGCAACAGGCCAGCTTGCCTGTTACCTCATCTTTTACAACTGTAGCTCAGTTGGATGTTGGTTTTTACGCGAATCAAGAAAAAATCTTGGATGAATATTTTAAAGTCCAAGTTTTAAAAACGCCATGGAACCCACCCAGAGATTACAAGTTTCTTATTTCCACAAAACAAAACTTGCGCTTTCAATTGAAATGGTTGGAGAGATTCGAATTGTTGTCATATTCGGAATATAAAAGTGGAGCATACTGCAGAGTTTGCGTGGTAATGGGACGTTTGCTTGATATGAAGGTAAAGGCGGTCATCAAAGGATCGGCCAGTTGGTAACCGAATCTTTTTGTAAGTGGAAAAATGCCCTAGAAATATTTGAAGCTCATGCGAAATTGGGATACCACAAGCGAAATTCAGAACTGGCAGATAACTTTCTAAAAGTAATGTCTTCGCAGGCTTTTTCGGTCACTGAACAGCTGTCTTCTGACAGAAAGAGACAACAAGAGCAGAATCAAAAGAAACTAATCCCTATCATAAAAGCAATAATTTTTTGCGCCAAACAAGGCATCTCCTTGAGAGGTAAAATCAATTCGGAGCGCATACAAATTACACCAGGATCACCAGAACCTGAACAACCACTGGTAATTTTAGAGCCCTGTTGCGGTTTGCGGCTGAGTCTGGAGATAAAGATCGGGCTGAGCATTTGAATACTTCACAAAAGAATGCCCTGTACACAAGCCCTCAGATCCAAAACGAAATAATTGACATTTGTGGTGAATTAATTCAACATAAAATAATTGAAGAAGTAAAACAAGCCAAACTATTTGCGATTCTGGCTGACAAAACCACTGACATCGAACGTGTAGAACAAGTCTCGTTATGTCTTCGATATGTGGGTTTTACAGATAATAAACACCATGTACTTAAAGAGATGTTCCTTGAGTACATTCCAACGGTCGATGTTTCAGGATCCGGTCTCGAAAATCTTATTATTACAGCTCTGAAAAAGCATAGACTTGAATGTTTTCATGTGGTTGGTCAAGGTTACGATGGGGCTGCAGCTATGAGTGGGTATTTGCACGGTGCCCAAGCTTATGTTCGCCAAGAATGTCCTCTTGCTCCTTATGTACACTGTAGTGCACACTCTCTCAACCTTGCTATTGCTGATTCATGTTCATTAGCAAATGTCTGAAATTGCATTGGGATTGTGCAATCTGTTGGTTCCTACTTTCGACATTCTGCTCAACGCACTGCTTTGTTGAAAGAAAAAATTCAAGAGCTACTACCCGTCGGTAACCAAAAAAGCTTGCTCTCAATGTGTGAAATGCGGTGGGTCCACAAACTTAAAGCTATTATAAGATTCAGGGAAATTTCAGCGATTGTGAATGCTCTCGAAGAAGAACTCGAAGAACAATTTAATCACAATAAGGAAACATCGCAACAAGCCGCCCAATTGCTAAGTACGATTCGATCTTCGGATTTTGTGATGTGTTTAGTGATTCTTCAAAAAGTTATGAGCTATACATTGTCCCTATCAAAACAATTACAGACAATTGACATCAATCTTATCACGGCATTCAAACATGTAGATGATGTTATTGATGTCTTACAACTCCTGAGAAACAACACTGACGTCGAATATCTTCAGAAGAACTTGAAGTATGGAAAACAGTCATGACAAGTATCTCGCCTACCCCGAAATCTAGTTTGGAATGCCTAGATATGTGCGATAAAAACCTTTATCCTAATATTTACACATTACTACAAATCTTGGCTACCATTCCTGTATCCACTACTACACCAGAAAGGTCTTTCTCGAGCCTAAGGAGACTGAAAAACTATTTACGAAACATTACAAGTGAAAACAGACTTAACGGTTTGGCTCTCATGAACATTCACTATGGAACAGAAATTCAGGCAGATGAAGTAGTGGATATATTTAAAAGAAAAAGCCGAAGATTTCTTCTTTAATGGTTTTAGATTTGGCGCAGAGGAACGAAATTAATTTAACCATTTCATTTAAAGTTAAGAACATTATAAATATGTCGTAATTTCTCCGATGAATATATAGATATTAAATTTCATGTAAGTATATTTTTGTTGTTTTATTTACTTCAAACTACCCCCCCCCCCCCCCACACAAAACTAAATCCTGGCTACGCTCGTGGTTTGTCACCCTAGCAGTAAAATGTCGGAAAACTAATTTTAGTATTCTAGAACGGTTCATTATGTAATTCGCCACAATTTATACTAGAAAACGTAATTGTTTCGTGACAAATTTTACATTTTATCAACGAAACACGTACTTCCGGTTAGGTACATTTATATAAAAAGACATTATCTTGGCATATGTGTTCCAGTGTAGGAAAATGGAAGTTAATCTGCAGCTAGTTCGCCAAGCGAGTCGGAATGTTGTCGGCCACTGATCCTGTATTATGTTCCCTGGGAGCTTTGGACCTTGTCAAGATAATACCTTCACAAAGTTATATGATATCACTAATTGCTGTTATTAAGATATACAAAATCCAACCGTAATAGTCGCAGATGCTCCTTTTAGAACAGGAGCTCTGATTGTCCCTTTAACCCATTTTACTCTTTGTTTTCCATCATAGCGTCAAATTTTTTTAGACTTACAGAAGAACAGATGACGTATTTGTACATATTTATTCATTATATAAAATTATTTCGTATTATTAAATTCAAATCATTAAATATTTGTTAACTTTAATATGTTCTAATAAAATAAAGTTAAATATATTGTAACAAAATAACACATAGGTTAATAAGTCACCGGTCTGACATATAGGTGGCGTTACTTACAAAAAATCCTTACCAGTGCTCGCTTATGTCAACCTTCAGGCGTCATGTGTCAAAATGTCATGACAATCTGTCTACTGGTTTCTGAGCTGTTGTGTTTTAAGTGACGCTACTTTTCTTATTTTCAAAACAATAAAAAAAAGGATTTCTTGTGTTGATTAAACATTGCTTTCTGATGAAGAAAAATACCCTTGAAGCAACTATGTCTTGAAAAACATTACCCCCACTATGCTTCAGAAAAATCAACCATAACTGATTGGTATGTTGAATTCAAACGCGGCCGTACAAGCATAAATGATACTGAATGCTCTGGACGTCTGGACGAGGTGTTCACACCAGATAACATCAGTAAAATTCGCAAAATTATTTCGCAAAAACGTAAAGTAAATGTCAAAGACACGTGTGGTTTAGCATTATCTCGATGAAATGCAATGTTCTTTCTCTTGGCTAATTCAGGCTGCTTCTGATCGATCGCGCGTCTTAATTCACTCAGTTCTGGTTTTCTGGTAACTGTTCATCATCTGTAACCATCCGCTTTAAAAATTGATTTTTTACATAACAACATTTTATATACATAACAACATTTAAAAACAATCAAATACCACAATTTTTTTCCAGGTACTCGCTGAAGTTCAAAGTAATCAAAGTATGAATGCAAAGCATTTCGGGGCAGGTTCTGACCGTACTCCCAGAACAACTCGATAGATGGGAGAAGCATTTTCAGGACAAGTTGGGTGAACCACTAGAAATCGGACAAGACGACGAACAGCGTGGCGCAAAACAACCATAACAAAAACAATTTTCCATTAAGTGTGATGTACCTTCAAAAGCCGAAATTCAACTAGCTATGACGAGCAACGATAATTAAAAAACTACAAATCCACAGGACTGGATAATATATCGATAATTATAATATAATGATATAATTATCAGCTCTAGAATTTTTGACCCATTTCAGCCGCAATGGGTCACCAATAGAAGATGTAAAGAGTTTCACATCCTTGGGGAGCATTTTCAGAAGAAATGGAGGTGTAGATCATGATGTCAGAAGCAGAATACGGAAAGCTCAAGGAGTTTTTGGTACAATCAGCAAATAAACACAATATTCAGAGAAAACAAATCTCCGTATATTCTACACCAATATTAGAATATTTTACTCTGTGGATGTAAAGGAAGACAATAACAAATAAACTACAGGTCCTTACAAATAAACTGATAGATATTCCGAATATTCTGGTCGGACAAGATTGGAAATGAAGACTTGCTAAATTTCACAAACCAAAAGAAAATTGAACACGAGACAGGTTGGGTTAGACACACTCACCCAAAAAAAGTAGTCATATATATATATATATATATATATATATATATATATATATATATATATATATATATATATATATATAGGTTACATCTAATATTTTCACGGATGGTAGATAATGTTTCTAAATCATTCCGGGTGTCGATCCTGTGAAGAGTCACGACGGTTCGCTAAAATCACATTTGGCATTTTCAAGTGCTGTCCGCTTCGACTGAAGAGTCCAAATGACGTGCACGGGTCGATCTGTTCGCTTTTATAGCCGGCCGGCCGCAAAAGCGACTGCGCATATTATATCGGGGTAGTTCGGGAGCATTTGCGACGCTCGGCAACGTTGTCGGGCGTCCGTTTATTGATTTTTCTACCTCGCGGCCACGTTGTCACGTTTTTTCTTTTTCCAGAAGAGATTTCCATACTTTTGGAAAGTTGCGAACGTCGTTTCGCGTATTCAACTCACCTCTTTCTTCTATTTCAATGGCTTCTCTGATTGTTCGGACCTTGTAGTTTTCAATATTCGCTATTTCTTTGGCTCCTTCCTCAAACTTTCTTTTAGATCAAATTCAAGGAGTAGCAAACATCTTGATTTCCAGATCCTTCCGAGTGTCACTACCATATACACGAAGCGAGGAACTACCAAACATTTCCACAGCCCTTAGCCCTTAAAATTGTATCAGGAAGAACATTCGCCGTCAAGAAGCCCAAACACGAAGAACAATAGAGGACCATGAACCAAATACACCAAAGGTCCAGCTACCATACGTAAAAGGAATCACAGATAGGATAGGCAGACTACTAAGGAAACATAAGATCAGAAAGATCAGAATAAGAGCCTACAAGCCACACAAAACTGTTGCAAACATCCTAAAAAACCCCAAGGACAAAGTTAGACTGGAAAATCATGGGGTGTATAGCATATCTTGTTCCGACTGCAACAGAGCATACATAGGACAAACAAACAGACGAATATCGGCCAGAATACAAGAACATAAAAGCGTCTTAAAAAACAAACAAACCACTTCTGCTCTGTTCCAGCACCATCTACATACAGGACATAAAATCAATTTTGAAGCAGCCAAAGAAATAGCGAATATTGAAAACTACAAGGTCCGAACAATCAGAGAAGCCATTGAAATAGAAGAAAGAGGTGAGCTGAATATGCGAAACGACGCTCACAACATTCCAAAAGTGTGGAAATCTCTTCTGAAAAAAACGTTGCAACGTGGCCGCGAGGTATAAAAATCAATAAACAGAGGTCCGACAGCGTTGCCGAGCGCCGCAAATGCTCCCGAACTACCCCGATATAATCTGCGCAGTCACTTTTGCGGCCGGCCGGCTATAAAAGCGAACACAACGACCCGTGCACGTCAGTTGGACTCTTCAGTCGAAGTGGATAACACTTGAAAAGGTGAAACCTCGTGACTCTTCACAGGGTCAACGGATCGACACCCGCTGTGAATCGACACCCGCAACCATCCGTGAAATGTGTGTATATATATATATATATATATATATATATATATATATATATATATATATATATATATATATATATATATATATATATATATATGTATGCGTTTTTTCCGGAGGTAATCCGATTGTCGAATTGGTCCCTTTCGGGAATTTGCGAACGTTTCGCCAAAATCTCATCTGGAATTTTCGGTGTTTACTGTCGCAGGGTTCGTGACTTCTTTTTTTGAGTGTGGTAGGTTTGCAACAATATAGCTCGTTGTCCCACTTTTATGATATTTCTATTTAGTCCGCAATTTGTTAAACTCTTGGAGAAACTGTGGCTCACCAATCTCTTTGCCGGAATTACAAAAGGAATAAATAATATTATCACAAATATGTCCATTCAGCTTAGTACCTTACGAACAATGTGGCAAGTTTGGAAGAGAACTGCTCGTTGTCCTACTGTGGTAATCGATTTTGAAACACCAAGAATTTCTAGGTTTTTGGAAAAGGTTTTGCTACGCCTTCGGCGAATATAACAAAAGATAGCACCTCAATTTTCTGGAGTTTCCATTGATTTTTCAGGTCAAATGCAAGACTTTCATACCTCGTGACCTTTTCCATTTCAGTTTTACTGATGTTGTGAGAGAGTGGTATCGTAATGTCAATTATGAAAGCTCTCCTCTGCTTTTTGTTAATTAGAACAATATCCGACTTATTAGAGTCAGCCGTCTGATCTGTTGTAATTGGTTTATCCCAGTAAAGAATGGTATCGGCTGATTCAAGTACGGGGGAAGGCGTGTACTTGTAATATGGTGGAGGTATTTTATCAAATAGCGAGTGCTTTAAAGCTATTTGCTGGTGTATAATTTTCGCCAGCTGATTATGCCTGCCTAGGTAAGCGTTAGGGGCGAGGACCGGACCCCTCCAATAAGTTGTTCAATTGTTTCTCTCACACCACAGCACTTCCTGCACTTGTCGACAACATCCATGTGTAGTATATGTCTTTCGTATTTTTTTGCCCTTACTACCTTATCTTGAATAGCTGTCGCGAAGCCTTCTGTTTCTGGATATAATAGTCCATCGGTAAGCCACTTTAGAGACAAATGTTTGTCAATCGAGTCATCCTCAAGCGATTTAGGATATCTCCCATGTAATGTCTGTTGTTTCCATTCTTGAACGATATCCTTCAGTACTGTTCTACTATCAACACGATTTTGCCTACTTAAATTCAGCGGGGTGAAACCCTGGTCCTTCTTTACAACCAGTTTCATTAGTGTGCTATGTGAACTAATGAAGCGCTCTCTCATCCTATTCTCCTGATTGAGACAAAGATTCTTGACATTCACAAGCCCTCTGTCTCCTAACTTTCTTGGAATATATAGATTTTTTGTAGACGAACTGGGATGTAAACATCGGAATTTTGTCAATGTTCTTCGTGTCAATCTATCCAGTTCATCAAGATCTGCTTCAGACCATTTAACAATGCCAAAAGAATATGTGAGAGTTGGCACCGCCCAGCCATTGATCGCTTTAATGAGGTTTCCATCGTTCAGTTTGGTGTTTAGGAGTTTTGCTAGACGTTTTTGGTACAAACTGGAAAAATTCTTCTTTAATAGGCTATGATGAAATTTATGGTTTTGAAGCATTCCTAAATATTTGTATGAGACTTCTGATGCTAGTTCTTGTATACCGCAGACTGTTGAATGTTGTTCTTTTATTGTTCCCTTTTGTATGCTGATAGTGGAGCATTTCTCGAGTCCGAATGACATTTTTATATCCCTACTAAATATTTCGACTGATTTTATTAATGAATTTAGTTTCTCTCTTGTCTCTCCATATAGTTTTAAGTCGTCCATATATATTTTTATTATTATTATTATACAATCTCTAACATGTTTTACTTAAGATTTTAAATAATTGAAGATTAATAATCGACACAGGGCCATCAGTAAAACGTCCAATTTTAAAAAACGTTTTCATCAATGACAAAATAACGAACTGTTACATGCAGTTCACGTTTGTATCTCGTCTGCAGTCTCATCAAAGTTTTTCCATAAATCTTTGACGTTGTATCGGGGAGTGGGTCGCAAATAACCCAGGCTATTTAACCTGAGCTAAAGTTGCCTCAGTCGCCGACACCAAAGCTCAAATTCAATTTACATTACAATGCGGGCGTATTTGAAGACGACTACGTTCTTTTCGGCTTTTGACGCACGACCAACCTACGATCTATGAAAAATAACTGAGCTGACTAGCATCCTTGTAAATAAATCAAGGTTTTTCTGTTCAGGGTCTCAATTTGTTCGATTTATTGATGGATAAAATATAAAATATTTTTTGACAGAATATATATATATATATATATATATATATATATATATATATATATATATATATATATATATATATATATATATATATATATATATATATATACGGGTCATGTAACAAAATTTTCAACACCCAATAAAAAACGATCTAAGAAAAAAAATCTTGACGTAGGAGATTTGGCAATTTTGCGAAGAACCATTGTTAATCACCAGAGAACAGAAAAGACAGTCCCTACATTAAAGACAGTTCATAAAAAATTGTAGATGACCAAGGCTGTTCAGAACTTTTACGTAAAGAAATTCACAAGATTGGCCCAATTTAAAATACAGTAAATTTGAATATATATTGATAATTGTGTTTTATTTACCACTATTAATACTTCATTTTTAAATTGAAAAATGAAAAATGATGATTGAAAAATTATTGCATGGACTGTACAATCGAGGAACTCTCAGTTCTCTGTCTCTGTTAGACAGTGACCCTCTCACTCTTTCTTTTGCGCATCTCAGAACCCAAGCTATGTCAGTTGAGTTGTAGCTCCTTCGGAATTTTGGAGAAGTTCCTCGTAAATAAAAAGCATATCTCGATATTCGCGTATAGAATATGTTTTTGGATATAAATCAACTTGGACTTAAATGCATGCACTGAAACATTTGTTTATATATCGTGTGTCCCAGCCAAATGGAATAAATTCGTTAATAAATAAATGGGGGCGTGTTCGATAAAACGCTCGAGCACGTCGATTGGTATTTTTAGATGCGCATTTTTTTCAACAAAATTTTTTTATACAGGGTGTGTCATGTAACAGTGGCCAATACCATCTTTTTTATTTTCAATACAACGCCCTTTATATTATTTCATTTTTGGATTCTTCAGGAAATTCTAGACATACTTCATGTAAAACATCCTAGACTTATCTTCAACTGTTTCGGAAATATTAAGTGTTTTCAGATTTATTGCAAAAATTAACTGTTTTTTTTGAAAATTATTTGATTACAGAAATTCGCTACAACACACAATAGAAAGATGGTATTGGCCTCTGTTACATGACACACCCTGTATAAAAGGTTTTCGTTGGAAAAAATGCGCAACTACACTTTTTTTAACACTGTAAACAAAATTGTGGAAATTTCAAGAGTATTTAGTTTTTGTATAAATTTTTTATTTAAAACATTTAATGTAACAAATACTCGAATTGTGAACCCTGGACGTCCTGGCAACACCCCAACCTCAAGTAAAACTGATTCCTGGCATTATTTAATGTTTGTGGCGTAATTGGCCTAATGCTGTCGGTAACGCGTCCCCTTAAATCATTCAGATCTTGTGGTTTGGTTTTGTATACGACGCTTTTGAGATATCCCCATAAAAAAAAATCGAACGGAGTGAGGTCCGGGGATCTTGGTGGCCATTCCAGTGGCCCTCTCCTCCCAATCCATCGATTTGGAAACATATTATCGAGGTACTGCCGCACATTAACTTGACAATTGGGGGATGCTCCATCTTGTTGGAACCAAATGGTGTCGGCTAGCAATTGAGGATTTCTTCTATTAGAGTACAAATTTATAAGATTTGGAATGAGCTGATTTTGGAGAAAGTGTAAGTAATTTACCCCATTTAAATTTTGATCGAAAAATATTGGACCAATTATTTGATCTCCTATAATACCTGCCCAGACATTAATCTTTTCAGGTCTTTGTGTGTGAATTTCCCCCCTCCAGTGACGATTTTCTCTCGACCGATAACGAAAGTTCTGGCGATTGACATGCCCATGAAGAGTAAAAGTAGATTCATCAGAAAATAAAACGTTTTCCACTCTCCGAAGGTTGTTGTCTATTCTGTGCATCATTTGTTCACAAAACTCCATTCTCCTGTCGAAGTCGTCTTCACTAAGCTCTTGAGTAGGCTGTAGCTTATATGGATGCATTTTATTCTATTTCATTATTCTGGCAACCGAAGAGCGACCAGCATTGTTTTCCAAGGCAACTTGTCGAGTTGAGGTATGCGGATTGTCTTGGAATGCAAGCATTACATCCAATTTTTTGTTATCGGTCAACGACACTGTTTCCTTCTTAATTTGTCTCACATGTCCCAGTTCTCTAAATTGTTTTTCAACTTTACTTACTGTACCTTGGGATATGGGTGGTAAGTCAGGATATTTTTCCCTAAAGAGACGAATAACTTCGGCTTGAGTTCGTGTCCTATCTCCATAACCTATCATCACTAAGATAGTTATTTTATGACTCTCTGATAAATACACCATGTTTAAATCAAATGAATCACACACGTCAAAGAAAACTAATTTAAAAGGCACGTTGATTTTTTTGACGTTTCATACAACAAATACCTACCTTTGAAAACCTGATATTTTATCTTTGCCTATTTGCTGATAATGTTCGAAGAATTACTTAATATTTCCGAAACAGTTGAAGATAAGTCTAGGATATTTTACATGAAATATGTCTAGAATTTCATGAAGAATCCAAAAATTAATTAATATACAGGGTATTGTATTTAAAATAAGAATGTTGGTATCGGCCACTGTTACATGACACACCCTGTATAAAAAAATTTTGTTGAAAAAAATGCTCATCTAAAAATACCAATCGATGCGTTCGAGCGTTTTTTCGAACACGCCCCCATTTATTTATTAACGAATGTATTCCATTTGGCTGGGACACACGGTATATATATATATATATATATATATATATATATATATATATATATATATATATATATATATATATATATATATATATATATATATAATTGCTCAGATATTAGCATTATTCCAAAGACTGGAAGGTAATACATTAGATAATCAATTCTTATTGGAATATATTATATGATAAAATGTTGTATCAATGTGAAGCGAAAAAGACACGAAAATATTTCCATTTATCATAACAGAAAGCTGTCGAAAAAGATAAAAAATAGCTATTCCTTAACATCTGAGACAAAAGATGTTTATTCGCAGCACGTTCTGCGAACATCTCGAGAACGATTTTTCCTTGAGAAATACCTATTAAGGACACGATGCTGAAAAGTGGATTATTAAAGCTGCCTTTTCTTTCTTTAATTTGTTTAATTTTTTTTCGCTCTCCCGAAATTTTCAGGGTATCGCACATCAAACCAAATTATTTCGTTAATACAGACATTTACTTGTCCCCTTTAGTCCAATTAGTATTAGGTAAATTTCATATCGTAGTTAATTATATGAAGAAAAGCATTAATTTCTTCCTTCATATAATATTTTAAGGAACGTTTTTTAATTTTACTTAAAGGCTAAATACCGTGACGCTTTATCTTAAAAACATATTCTTCAAATATCTTGTACATACATACATACTATATATCATCATCATCATCAGCCCGTATCGATCCACTGCAGAATGAAGGCCTCTTCAGCATGCTTCCAATCTTCACGGTCCTGGGCTTTCCTCTGCCACTCGGGTGCAATATACTTAACGATGTCATCAATCCATCGTGCTTTCGGTCTTCTTCGCGGACGTTTGCGATCAAGCGGTATCCACTCCAGGATTGCCTTGGTCCATCTGTCGTCCCATCGCCTCGCTATATGGCCTGCCCATCTCCATTTCAATTGTTTTACTCTTCCAATGATGTCACAGACTTTTGTTTGTTCCCTGATCCACGCGCAGGACTTTCTGTCTCGTCTTGTAATGCCAAGCATACATCTTTCCATTCCCCTCTGTGCCACCCGAAGTTTTTGAATTGATTGCGATGTGAGTGTCCAGGTTTCACTTCCGTATGTCATAACGGGTAGAATGCACTGATCGAAGAATTTTCTTTTCAGGCAAAGTGGGAGTCTGCTCTTAAACACTATGTTGAGCCTACCAAATGCCTGCCAGCCACATTTAACACGCCGTTCCGTCTTCCGGGAGGTATTCCCCTCCATTTAAATGCTCTGCCCAAGATATATAAAGCTGTCCACAATCTCTAAATCCCTTCCTAAAACTGAAATTCTTCTGTCCTGAGCGAAGTTATTGAACATAACCTGACTCTTTTTCAGGTTTATTTTCAAGCCAAATGGTTCGCCAGCCCTTTGCAGTTCCTGTATGCGTCTTTGCAGTTCCTGTATGCGTCTTTGCAGCTCCTCTGGGTCTTGTGAAATGAGAATAATATCATCTGCAAATCTAAGATGGTTTAAGTTTGCACCATTGATCTTTACACCATCCTGTTCCCAATCCAGTTTACGGAATACTTCTTCAAGGCCAGCCGAGAAAAGAATAGGCGATGTTGCGTCACCCTGCCGTACACCTCGTTCTATATTAATTCCCACTTCAAGATCATCAAGGTGAATTGTGGCTGTAGCTCCATCATATATCGATTCTAATAGGTTTACATAGGCTCCATTATCGCATGCTTTGAGATGGAATCAAATGCTTTTTCGTAGTCGATAAAAGCCAAGCACAGTGGCATGGTGTATTCGTTGTGCCTTTCTATGACCTGCTGTACAACCTGGATGTGATCCATTGTACTGAATCCACTTCTGAATCCTGCTTGTTCTCTTGGTTGTGTGTCATTCAGTTTTTTAATATTCTTTTAGAAATTGTCTTAGTGAAAACTTTGTACATCACGATAGGAGGCTTATTGGACGGTAATTCTTTAAATCTTCCTGTGCTCCTTTTTTATGTAAAATGATCACTTCTGCATTTTTCCATAAGTCAGGTACTTTTTGTTCTTTGAGGCATTTTGAGTATAATTTTGCCAGTGTTTTATGTAACGTCCGACCAACAGCTTTTAGCATTTCGATAGTTACACTATCCTTTCCTGGAGCCTTGCCGTTCTTCATCAATTCTATAGCATTTGTTACTTCCTCCACTAGGATATCTGCCATTTGTTCTTCCGTGAGTATTGCTGTCCCTGACTGGCTCTGATCTTCATATAACTGGGAATAAAACTTTCTGACAATCTCTAACATTTGGCTACGCGCCCGCTTCTTTTGTTTCTCAGCTTCTGTTTAGATTTGTTAATTCCTTTGTTTTCTTCCAGGGTTTTTTGCACTAGCTACATATTGAATCGGCGCGTGTCCTCTCTGATACGTTTTCTTATAGTTTTGCAGAGCTCAGTGTACTCGACCCTGCCAAAAGGACTACTTGCATTTCTTATTGCTCGCCGTTTCTTCATTACTCTCACTGGAGATTTTTGTTTGTTTGAGACATTTTTCTTCTGGTGCTATTGAAGCAGCCGTTTGAAGTACATTGTTGGCGATTTCTTCATATTGAACTGATATTTCCACCTTCTCTGGATCTTGTAACGCAGCAAACCGATTTGACAAAGCAATCTCAAAATCGCTTCCTCTCTCCAGCAGTTTTCCAGAATCCACCTTGCCCTTCTTTGATCTTACCATTCTTTCGCGCTCTTTTCAACAGTCAATCCGAACCCTTGCTCGTACCATTCGGTGGTCACTTCCAACATTAAAATTGTTAAGGACAGTACAATTAGTAAATATTGTTTTATCGTTGGTCATGATGTAGTCAATTTCGCTTGTGAGCCCAGATGGATTTTTCCATGTCTATTTTCTGCTGATATTTTTCTTATAGAATGAATTCATAATATATAGTTCTTGTCCTTCAGCAAAATCAACTAATCTGTCACCTCTATGTCCACTATTGTCTCGCTCACCAGTTCCATATGGGCCAGTTGCATTTTCGACTGTTCTTGTTGTTCCAATTCTGGCATTAAAATCACCCATCAGGATTTTATACCTACATTTCTCCTTGTATAAAAGCTGGGCCACATCATCATAAAATTCCTCAATTTCCTCATCTTTATGGCTTATAGTTGGTGCATAAGCTTGGACGATTTGAAGCCTAAACTTTTTATTCAGCTGAATGACGCATTGGGCTAATCGGGCGGATGTACTTTCAAATTTTACCACACTGTCTTTCAGCTTTCGATTGATGAGGAATCCAATTTCGCCATATCGGCCATTTTCCGTACCTCGAGTGTGGAGTACGTGTCCAGTTGGTTCCAGTTTGATTAACTCTTCACCCTTTCTTCGTGTTTCACAGAGCCCAATAATATCCCAATGTATGTTGTCAAGTTCGATTAACAGTTCCTGCAATCGGGCCTCTGTTTTCATAGTCCGTATATTTAACGTTGCAATGTCAAAAGTTCAATGGCAACCTGATCTAACCCGGTGATTCTTAGCACCCTCTGCCTTGGGGCAGGTCTTCCGGCTGCCGTAGGTAGTTGCCCCTTGGCCTCCGGGGAATGAGGGCCGTGTTTGAGGTTGTACTGTCATATTTCAACATATTGAAATACCATGTTGAAGGTATGGACCGTAATCTGCTACGCTGGTCCATAGACTCCAGACGGCATAGCTCAAAGTTTCATTGCCCTACTCAAACCCCTTTACCACGTCAAGGTCTGATCCACAAAGGGGACATACTATATATATATATATATATATATATATATATATATATATATATATATATATATATATATATATATATATTACAATTCTCTCTGGAAGATCTAAAGAAAATAGTAGGTAATAGATCTCTACAAAACGGCTTAAAAAGCGTGACTAAGGTTGAGCTTTTTCGTTATTTTGCATCACTTGTAGCGAAGATTTAACAACGCAGATGGAGAAGGAAATAGTTAAGATTTAAGACCATTTACATCAAAATGAAATATTAAAATATATATTAGACTGGGCCAAAAAATGGAGCTTTTTTTTTGAAAGGGATACCGAATATATTATTTGTGAAGACAAAAAAAATATTGTGAAAGATAGAGCACTTAATACTTATATTAAAAAGTGTCTCATAGCGACTTTCGGTTTTCTAATAGCAATCGCATCTTTCATCCAAAACTCCTAAACCATCAATTTGAAAAATTTAGCCAATACACGTTCTTGAAGGGAATTGAATTCTCTACAAAAAAGGTCTCATTATAAATTTACGTCAAACAAGCCGTTTCCATGTAATGATGCCTTGAACATTGATCTGTTTTACAATTTTACTTTTCAAATTTGAAATTTTGTAACTAATGAACGAATCAATATTTGAAAAAACGCAATACATGCTCTTAAAGAAAATTGAATCTGCTACAAAAAAGATATCTTAACATTTTTCGTTAAATTGACTCCTCCCAAAGTTATTCAGGGTTAAAGTTGAATTTAAAAGTAATTTATCACTTTTTTTGAGTTAGAGCTAATTTTTCGAATCGAATTTGATTTGCCATACAATTTTATCGATAAAGATATACACAATTGGTCCAACATTGACAGTTTTTAAGAATGCAAGCAATTTTTCGAAAAATTGGCTGTCATCGATGGTGTAGTGGAACGTGGTGTAGCATTGATTGAAGATTACAATAAGTGTTTCACCAAAGACGAAGAACAACTCCAGTACTTATTATTAGTTGTTAGTGAATATCGAAAAAAAAATCCTAATTGTAATAAAGTAAATTTGATTGGGTAAGTGTTTTTTGAAATTGGTAGTTCGTTATTATTTGTTAGTAATTAGAGATTTATGATATTTTCTTTTGTAAAATATGAATTATAAATAAACATGCAATGATTTTTCTGTCTACTCCGTTAATACGATTCATTTCTAATCCATAATTCGATTTTTATTTACATATAAAAGTATATAATATCAAAGATAAATGCTTTATAAATAAAAAGCCGCATATTTCTTAATCTTAGAGTTAATTAAATACAGTAAAGTGAATCTTTTTTTGAAAAAAGTTAGTCATTGCCCTTAAGAAAAAAATTATTTCCAGTATTAAGCCTTAAATTTTTTAATCAATTAAAAAAAATTAGGTCTAATACAAAAAAAACGATAAATTACTTAAAATACACGAACTGAAGTGATTTTTCACTTCAGTTTTACTCTTGTTTTTTCCCGTTTTCCCGTAGTTAATTAATCTATATTGGATTTGTTTATTTCAAATAAAAATTTAATTGTTTCTTTTAATGGTCTGGATAATTTTATATATGATAGGGCAGACTTAATTTACTGAACTACAAATCCAGCAGGATGGCTGGAATCACGTTTTTTTTTTCTGGAACGAAAAAAATAATTTATCCTAATTCCTGTTTTGGCAACGAGAAGAGCCTTTGTTATTCTAATCGATAATTTTTGTTAGCCACTGTGAATGAAAAATACGAAAAAATACAATGAAAATAATTGAACGACGAAATCATTGTATTCATATAGAGCTTACATTTTTTTTATGTTAAAATGAAACATGTGGAAACGCAGGTTTCCACAGGTTAAAAATTGGTTTAATGGATTTAGAAACGACTAAGAATTAAAAAAATCAAATTTGCCATAAACCAGAAAGCATTATTTTATTATATCAGTATATCATCGGAACCCAATTTTATATATACCCTGATATGTGATCAAAATTGACCGGGACTGAGTCATTTAAACTGCGCGCGGTTTATTAATCCGTATTTTTTTTTGTAAGGTTGGTACAACCGTATATGACATACATCCAATAAAAATTTATAATAATAAAATTTCCAATAAAATTTCTGCAACGGATGCATTGAAAATATTGCAGATAACCTATAGAGATTCTGCTATCTCAAGAATCAGATTATTTGAGAGGAATAGAGTATTTAGCGAACCTCAACCATCAACATCTGTTAAGGACAATAACATCGAGAAAATTTAAAAAAATCATGCTTGAAAATCTTCATGTTGGCATGAGAGGGATAGCTTAAGATTTTGGTATCTCTTATGGATCATTTCAACACATTTTGGTTGATATTCTGGACATGAAACGCGCCATTTCATATAGCTCTAATTGTGAAATTAAATGAACAATGATTTCAACAACAAAATAATTCTCATTACACTAACCACTTAATGTTAGAAAATCAATGATAATTTAAAAATGATACACAATGAGAATAAATCCAAATAATCATCATCATCATCAGCCCGTATCGATCCACTGCAGGATTAAGGCCTCTTCAGCATGCTTCCAACCTTCACGGTCCTGGGCTTTCCTCTGCCACTCGGGTCCAATATACTTAACGATGTCATCAGTCCATCGTGCTTTCGGTCTTCTTCGCGGACGTTTGCGATCAAGCGGTATCCACTCCAGGATTGCCTTGGTCCATCTGTCGTCCCATCGCCTCGCTATATAGCCTGCCCATCTCCATTTCAACTGTTTTGCTCTTCCAATGATGTCACAGACTTTTGTTTGTTCCCTAATCCATGCGCAGGACTTTCTGTCTCGTCTTGTAATGCCAAGCATACATCTTTCCATTCCCCTCTGTGCCACCCGAAGTTTTTGAATTGATTGCGATGTGAGTGTCCAGGTTTCACTTCCGTATGTCATAACGGGTAGAACGCACTGATCGAATATTTTTCTTTTCAGGCAAAGTGGGAGTCTGCTCTTAAACACTATGTTGAGCCTACTAAATGCCTGCCAGCCACATTTAAAACGCCGTTCCACCTCCCGGGCGGTATTCCCCTCCATTGAAATCCTCTGCCCAAAATATACAAAGCTGTCCACAATCTCTAAATCCCTTCCTAAAACTGAAATTCTTCTGTCCTGAGCGAAGTTATTGAACATAACCTGACTCTTTTTCAGGTTTATTTTCAAGCCAAATGGTTCACCAGCCCTTTGCAGTTCTTGTATGCGTCTTTGCAGCTCCTCTGGGTCTTGTGAAATGAGAATAATATCATCTGCAAATCTAAGATGGTTTAAGTTTGCACCATTGATCTTTACCCCATCCTGTTCCCAGTCCAGTTTACGGAATACTTCTTCAAGGCCAGCCGAGAAAAGAATAGGCGATATTGCGTCACCCTGCCGTGCACCTCGTTCTATATTAATTCCCACTTCAAGATCATCAAGGTGAATTGTGGCTGTAGCTCCATCATATATCGATTCTAATAGGTTTACATAGGCTCTCTCTACACCTTGGCTAAGCAGTGCATCCATTATCGCATGCTTTGAGATGGAATCAAATGCTTTTTCGTAGTCGATAAAAGCCAAGCACAGTGGCATGGTGTATTCGTTGTGCCTTTCTATGACCTGCTGTACAACCTGGATGTGATCCATTGTACTGAATCCACTTCTGAATCCTGCTTGTTCTCTTGGTTGTGCGTCATTCAGTTTTTTTAATATTCTTTTAGAAATTATCTTAGTGAAAACTTTGTACATCATTGATAGGAGGCTTATTGGACGGTAGTTCTTTAAATCTTCCTGTGCTCCTTTTTTATGTAAAAGGATCACTTCTGCATTTTTCCATAAATCAGGTACTTTTTGTTCTTTGAGGCATTTTGAGTATAATTTTGCCAGTGTTTTATGTAACGTCCGACCACCAGCTTTTAGCATTTCGACAGTTACACTATCCTTTCCTGGAGCCTTGCCGTTCTTCATCAATTTTATAGCATTTGTTACTTCCTCCACTAGGATATCTGGTATTATATATTGTTCTTCCGTGGGTATTGCTGTCCCTGACTGGCTCTGATCTTCATATAACTGGGAATAAAACCTTCTGACAATCTCTAACATTTGGGTACGCGTCCTGCACACTGTGCCATCCTCACGCTTTAAAGCATATATTTGCGTTCTTTTGTTTCTCAGCTTCTGTTTAGCTTTGTTAATTCCTTTGTTTTCTTCCAGGGTTTTTTGCACTAGCTGCATATTGAAACGGCGCGTGTCCTCTCTGATACGTTTTCTTATAGTTTTGCAGAGCTCAGTGTACTCAACCCTGCCAAAAGGACTACCTGCATTTCTCATTCTCATATATATATATATATATATATATATATATATATATATATATATATATATATATATATATATATATATATATATATATATATATCCATCCTAGACGTTGAAAAAAAAATGGATTTCCCCATTTATCATTTTTAATGGTATTAGTCATTGGACAGTTTAGGTTGTAATTACTTTTCTTACTGTTAGTTTAACATAGTTCGTATTTGAAAAAGGCACTGTATATCGAAACAATAGTTGTACATACAATTTTAAATGTAGTGGAAATTTTAGATATTAATCTTTGCTTATTTATAAAAGAAAATAGTTTACAAGAAAGTCAAATCAGACAAAAATGGACGGATTTTTTCAATTTAGATCATTTTTATTGTGGGATTGCTCCTGAATGAGCCGTTCGTACTTAAACAGCAGCTTGTGTATATGAATGGTTTCAATTCTCCCATTAGAACTTACGGTGTGAAACACTAAACTCGAAAAGATTTTAACACCAAACTATTTTTTTTTTAATTTTTTGACGCGCGTCTCGCTAACCATGTTAGCATCATCAGGAGATGATTCTTCAATCTGAATCAAAAATATCAATCTCGACTGAATATTTGGTCAATATTTCATTTAGATTGAATTTTCAATTTAGATTGAAGATTTAATCGATATTGAATCATCTCCTGAGCATGAGCCTTTGAGCAGTTAAATAAAGTGATTTGGTGTTTAGTGGTAAATCTCTTCAATCTAGATTGAATATAAAATCTCTTCAATCTTGAAGATTAAATTGCTGATTTCGTTGCAACAAAAACAAAAATATTCAGGGAGCCGGAACAATTTGTTGTAATAGATTTACCAACAATCCATTTGCTTCCATAGTTCTTATGAAAAGAAAAAGAGGTGATTATTAAAAGAGGTGAGTATCGAGTGGTGGAAGAAAGTAATATTGTTGCTGTTCAATGGAATGACAATATGAACTCATTCATATTGTGAAAACATACTCACAACGTAAATAAAAGATTATGCAAATTGAACAACCATATTTTTTTCCTTTATTTGGGGTTTTTTGCCAATATCTAAGACTGAAAAAATATCAAAAATACCTGTTCTTATGTAAAGAAAGAAGCACTGGGTAAAAACAAAAAAACCAAACGGAGACAAATTTCTCAGTGATTCTTTTTTGTAATAAATTTGCCTAACGAACAAAATTTTAAAGATATAAAAATGTTATAAAAAAATTTATAAACTTTTAACGTTAACGTTTCGGAGGGTCCTCTCCCCCCGTTTTCAAAACTAAAGTAAAAAATAAATTATATTAATTTGTAATATATAAAGTAACGAGTGAAAGTAAATATATTTTTTTTATGTATGTCACCGACACTTATATTGACAACAATAGATTTCATGACAGATGACAGTGACATACTACCAAAAAATATATATATAGATAATGTTTACTGTGTGATAGTTTATGGTACTGATTGTGTGTTCAAATATTTAAATGTGTTTAATTGTATTCTTTAGAATCGGGAACCATATTGAATTTAAATCTACCAAAAATACACAAAAATAATATACCACTTCGCCCTATAGTTAGTAGTATAGATTCCCCATGTTATAAACTAGCAAACTTTTTATTAAATATATTAAATCCACTTTCGGGTAGAACAAATTCATATATTAAACATACTTCAGATTTTTTAGATAAAATTTCGAACATTAAAATTTCAAACCAAAATTTAATGGTTAGTTTTCACGTGGTGAGTTTATTTACTAATGTACCAGTTGATAAATCACTTTTAATAATTAGAAAGAGATTAGAACATGATACAACATTAAAAGATCGCACTAAACTAAACATAAATACAATTTTGGAATTATTAACAATGTGCTTAAAAACCACATATTTTCAATTAGAAAATGATTATTATCAACAAAATTTCGGAATGGCAATGGGTTCTTCTCTTTCTCTTTTGATGAGTAATATCTTTATGGAGGAATTTGATAATGACATATTAAATAAATCTCTTAAAAAGCCATTAATATGGCTTAGATATGTTGATGATATTTTTGCTATATGGTAACATAGCATTGACGATCTAAATATTTTTTTACAAGATATAAATTCTCGAGAACGTACAATTAAGTTTACTTTAGAGGTGGAGAAGGAGAATAAATTGCCATTCCTCGACACTTTAATATTAAAACAAAACAACACATTAAAAACTACAGTACAGAAAACCGACAAACACAGATAGGTATCTCAATTTCTTTTCAAATCACTCAAAATCGGTCAAAATAGGAGTAATTAAAAGTTTATATTAGAGAGCAAAACTTGTTTGTACCCGACAGTGATACACTACAAAAAGAAACAAATCACATAAAAGACATTTTAATAAAAAACAATTACCCAAAAAAATTATAGATAAATCGTTTAAAACTTTTGATACCAGACAAAACAGACAAATTATTAATAACAATAATAATAACTCTTAAACAATTAACCTCACAATTACTTATATCCGCAGTATTTCTGACACAATTAAAAGAGTAGAAAATAAATACAACATAAGAACGACATTTAAAACAAAAAATACTCTTAGATCTCTATTAACAAAGACTAAACTAAACAATATACAACAAAATACCAAAAATGTGGTTTATAAAATTCCCTGCGAATGTGGCAATTTCTATATAGGTGAGACATCTAGACCGTTAGATGTTGGAATAAAAGAGCATATAAACATTCTTAGAAAGGGCGATTTTAATCAATCTAAAATTTGTCAACACGCATAGGAATCGGGCATTAAAATAAATTGGAATAATTCCAAAATGGTATTAAAAGAATCGGTAACAAAATACAGAAGATTAAAAGAAACCGCTATAATTAATTTAAATAAAAATAACTGTATTGCTATGCCTTCGGTAGATTTAAATTCAGTATGGTTCCCGATTCTAAAAAATACAATTAAACACATTTAAATATTTGAATACACAATCAATACAATAAACAATCACACAGTAAACATTACCTATATCTATTTTTTGGTAGTATGTTACTGTCATGAAAATCTATTGTTGTCAATGTAAGTATCGTTAACATACACAAAAAAATATATTTACTTTCACTCGTTACTTTATATATTACAAATTAATATAATTTATTTTTTAGTTTAGTTTTGAAAACGGGGGGAGAGGACCCTCCGAAATGTTAACGTTAAAAGTTTGTAACATTTTTATATTTTTATATCTTTAAAATTTTGTTCGTTAAGCAAATTTATTACAAAAAAGAATCACTGGGAAATTTGTCTCCGTTTGGTTTTTTGTTTTTACCCAGTGATTCTTTCTTTACATAAGAACAGGTATTTTTGATAATTTTTGAATTTTAGATAGTGGCGAAAAAATCCAAATAAAGAAAAAAAATATATGAACACGCCACAATCATTCAGACATTACTTTGAACAACCATATGTCGTGAAAAAATAGAATGCGAATATGGCCGGCGTAGATCGCTGTGATGAGAACATAAGCCTTTATCGTACTTCCACTAAAGGGAAAAAATGGTATTTTTCCCTAATTACTCAACCTATTGATATGGACGCGTAAAACGCTTGGCAAATATATAAAAACAATAGAAGGAATGTAGCTATAGCACTTCAGCAGAGTAAAACCCCATCTAGCAGTTCTAAGGTGAGACATAAGACAAATAAAGTGTCGCTACTGTCAGGTGTCGTAAGTATGATATTGGTGTACATATCAAATGCTTTGTTGCATACCATACATAATCATGTTGCTAAAGTCAACTAATGTTGACCCTTCCAGGTCCCAAAGGACTCTGGTGCATGTGTAATTATTTTATGTTCTATATCCTTAAAATTAATAGAAAATTTGAGAAAAATCCTTTCTTTTTAAAAAGTGTTTTCAGGTATATATGGGTTAAATTAAACGTTTTCGCATGACAAAAAAATGTTGAATTTTGTAGATCAGTGTAAACAAAGATTAATATCTAAAATATCCATTATATTTGATATAAATCTTTGTTTATTTATTTAAAATGAATTTTAATCAAGTATCGGCTAGTGCAGTTAAATACCATAGTATTTTGTCTTTATTATTAAAATAAATAAACTTATTGGAACAATCATTAGTTAGGATTATTACATATTAATATTATATAATATTTCGTTCGCCCTATCTGCTAGGGAACGCTAATCGATGGTATTTTCTTTCTGGCGGTGCCGTGTAATACGGGAATTTCCCCTAATCTCGATCCATCTTAGAGCGAAACCGCGTTGTTGGAATGCCGCATTATATGGATGTTACCATTAATTGTATATTGCTATAAATTTATTCTACGTAATATTTTCCTTTAATTTAGTACTATGATATTGTTTTAACTTCAATACGTCTCTCGCTCTTATTTATTATATCCAAGTTGTTTCTTTTCGCATTAAACTATCTTAAGTTCACCAAATAACTATAGGATGTATTGTAAATAGATGACGGTCTAGTGCAGATGTTTATACATATTATACTATAAATAACCACAGTTGTAGTATACCTTATACATGTATAATATAATATGGCATAAAATATATACCGTGTGTCCCAGCCAAATGGAATACATTCGTTAATAAATAAATGGGGGCGTGTTCGAAAAAACGCTCGAACACGTCGATTGGTATTTTTAGATGCGTATTTTTCAACAAACATTTTTTATACAGGGTGTGTCATGTAACAGTAGCCAATACCAACTTTCTTATTTTAAATACAACACCCTGTATATTATTTAAATTTTGGATTCTTCAGGAAATTCTATACATATTTCATGTAAAATATTCTAGACCTATCTTCAACTGTTTCGGAAATATTAAGTAATTCTTCGAACATTATCAGCAAATAGGCAAAGATAAAAAATCAGGTTTTCAAAGGTAGGTATTTCTTGTATGAAACGTTAAAAAAATCAACGGTCCTTTTAAATTAGTTTTCTATGACGTGTGTGATTCATTTGATTTAAACATGGTGTATTTATCAGAGAGTCATAAAATAACTGTCTTAATGATGATAGGTTATGGAGATAGGACACGAACTCAAGCCGAAGTTATTCATCTCTTTAGGGAAAAATATCCTGACTTACCACCCATATCCCAAGGTACAGTAAGTAAAGTTGAAAAACAATTTAGAGAACTGGGACACGTGAGACAAATTAAGAAGGAAGCAGTGTCGTTGACCGATAACAAAAAATTCGATGTAATGCTTGCATTCCAAGACAATCCGCATACCTCAACTCGACAAGTTGCCTTGGAAAACAATGTTGGTCGCTCTTCGGTTGCCAGAATAATGAAATAGAATAAAATGCATCCGTATAAGCTACAGCCTACTCAAGAGCTTAGTGAAGACGACTTCGACAGGAGAATGGAGTATTGCGAACAAATGATGCACAGAACAGACAACAACCTTCGGAGAGTGGAAAACGTTTTATTTTCTGATGAATCTACTTTTACTCTTCATGGGCATGTCAATCGCCAGAACTGTCGTTATTGGTCAAGAGAAAATCCTCACTGGATGCGGGAAATTCACACACAAAGACCTGAAAAGATTAATGTCTGGGCAGGTATTATAGGAGATCAAATAATTGGTCCAATATTTTTCGATCAAAATTTAAATGGGGTAAATTACTTACACTTTCTCCAAAATCAGCTCATTCCAAATGTTATAAATTTGTACCCTAATAGAAGAAATCCTCAATTGCTAGCCAACACAATTTGGTTCCAACAAGATGGAGCACCCCCCCATTGTCAAGTTAATATGCAGCAGTACCTCGATAATATGTTTCCAAATCGATGGATTGAGAGGAGAGGGCCACTAGAATGGCCACCGGACCTCACTCCGTTGGATTTTTTTTATAGGGATATCTCAAAAGCGTTGTATACAAAACCAAACCACAAGATCTGAATGATTTAAGCGGACGCATTACCGACAGCATTAGGCCAATTACGCCACAAACATTAAATAATGTCAGGAATCAGTTTTACTTGAGGTTGTGGTGTTGCCACGACGTCCAGGGTTCACAATTCGAGCATTTGTTACATTAAATGTTTTAAATAAAAAATTAATACAAAAACTAAATAGTCTTTAAATTTCCACAATTTTGTTTACAGTGTTAAAATTGTTGCGCATTTTTTCCAGTGAAAACCTTTTATACAGGGTGTGTCATGTAACAGAGGCCAATATCATCTTTCTATTGTGTGTTGTAGCGAATTTCTGTAATCAAATAATTTAAAAAAAAATAATCAAAAAAATCAGGTAATTTTTGCAATAAATCTGAAAACACTTAATATTTCCGAAACAGAAGATAAGTCTAGGATATTTTACATGAAATATGTTTAGAATTTTCTGAAGAATCCAAAAATTAAATAATATACAGGGTGTTGTATTTAAAATAAGAAAGTTGGTATTGGCCTCTGTTACATGACACACCCTGTATAAAAAAAATTGTTGAAAAAAATTCGCATCTAAAAATACCAATCGACGTGTTCGAGCGTTTTTTCGAACACGCCCCCATTTATTTATTAATTTATTCCATTTGGCTGGGACACACGGTATATATATGTTACGCTTCGACTAGTTCGACAGCTTCAAACAGTTCGAAGCTGTCTACCAAGAGAACAAAGACTTGAAAAAGCCAAATGAGATTTTGGCGAAGCGTCGTCAAGAATGTGAAAATTCATTCAACGAACGAAGGTGTAGAGAAAGCCTATGTAAATCTACTAGGATCGATATATGAAGCTACAGCGACAGTCCACCTCGACGATCTTGAGGTTGGAATAAATGTAGAGCGGGGCGTGCGGCAGGGTGACGCAATATCGCCTCTTCTTTTCTCAGCCTGCCTGGAAGAAGTGTTCCGTAATCTGGATTGGGAACAGGATGGAATAAGGATTAATGGTGCATACTTAAATCATCTTAGATTCGCTGATGATATCGTTCTTCTTTCACAAGACCCAGACGAGCTGCAAAGACACGTACAGCTGCAAAGGGCTGGGGAACCATTTGGCTTGAAAATAAACAAGAAGAAGAGTCAGGTCATGTTCAATAAATTTTCTGAGGACAAAAGAATTTCTATTTTAGGAACGGATTTGGAAATTGTGGATCACTATGTATATCTTGGGCAGAGGGTTTCAATGGAAGGAGATACCGTCCGGGAGGTGGAACGATGCGTTAAATGTGGCTGCTAGGCATTTGGCAGGCTCAACATAGTGTTTAAGAGCAAACTACCACTTTGCCTGAAAAGAAAAGTCTTTGATCAGTGTGACCTGCCCGTTATGATATACGGAAGTGAGACCTGGACAGTCACATCACAGTCAGTTCAAAAACTTCGAGTAGCACAGATGGGAACGGAAAGATGTATGCTTGGCATTACTAGACGGGATAGAAAGACCTGCACATGGATCAGAGAGCAAACGAAAGTGAGTGACATCATTAGAAGAATAAAGCAATTGAAATGGAAGTGGGCAGGCCATGTAGCGAGGCGGTGGGACGAAGGATGGACCAGGGCGATTTTCTATTGGATTTTAATCCGGAGATTGCGATAGTCAGGGCAACACTTCAATCTTATTTGCGAGAAACCATCGTTTCACTACTTTCGCGGTATGTTTCGGATCGTGATCCTGCTGGTAGATCCATTTTAGCGGCATAAGAAAGCCTAATTTTTTCTAACATTTCCATGTAGTTTTCTTTAGTTACGATATCTATGATCAAATATAGTGGACCTACACCATTATAGGAAAAGCAACCCCACAGTTTAATATTTCCTCCTCCATGCTTTATTGTTCTTCATTCTTATATCGCCTAACGTACCGTTTCACATCTGATGCAAAGAGATTTATTTTTGTTTCATCACTAAATAAAATATTTTTCCAATTATGGCTGTAGTTTACGTTTAAGTAAAATCTGGCAAACCTGAATATATGTTGAATATTTTTTTTTACTCAAATGTGGTACCTTTTTTGCAACTCTTCCATAAAGATCAATCTCTACCAGTCATCTACGAATTGTCCATTTTCCGTTTAATGTCAAACGAAGTGGAAAATGGGTGTTTCCGCGCCTCTCGTACAATACATTTATCCCATCTTTTGCTTGTTTTTCTTGGGCGACCTCTGGTTTCTGGTGATATCTGTATTAATTTTTGCTCCTTTAAAACTTTAGCAATAACGCATTCAGATCGCGAGCTCGTGGAGCACATTAAAAATATTGAAAACCAGTAATATTTTTTTTAGATTCTACCTAATAATTGTTCATTTTTTCAGCTGTCCACAAATATTGCATATCATCTGCATTGTATTGCAGATTCCATCCGAAACAGCCGATATACCATATACGTTCATACCTCTTCAGCTGCTTTCCAGCATTTAAATTTGAAATTTAGAGAAATAAACTTAAAACTCAGTATATTAGACGGTATAATCTTCAGTAGTCATTATGTGCATCTTCTACAATCAATAGTCAATATACAAAATGATCTGACAACATTATTTTTTAAACTAAGTTATTTCTCCTGTTTTTTTTTGTAATTACTTATATTAAATTATATATTATATCATTGAACATTGAATCAACTGTGTTACAAATTGCCGCAGATGGTGCGCTTATTTTGTATCAAATACGAATATATTTTCTTCTTGTAGTCGAGCAAAAATGATTTATGTATTTCGTCAGTACACAAAAGACTAAACCAAGCACGAAATGTTGCGGTGGCCGGAAACGTTTAAGGAAGAAGCTCTTTAATTTCCACTTATGCTAGCCGACAGATTTCTAAAAGGAAATCCTATATCAAAAACTTTTCCACTTTGCTATTTGGCGCCTGTTTTTTTTTTTTTACAAATTTGAGTTACTTTTAGTGTCAAACCACGTTGTGAAATACATTGTTGAATTTAAAAGACGACAGACAAAGTGTAAACCGGTATTAGAACAATTATTACTGTTCAATTGAGGTAGCCGGAAATTAATTTTAAATAAACAAACTAAGATTTATATTTAACTTTCCACTACATTTAAAGCGAGTTTGTATTAATATACTGCGGGTTTGGAACCTTTGGCGTTACACTAACAAACTTTTATTACAAAAATGTTTTCACAATACACCAAAACACTATTTTTATATTCTGGACGCACGTTTCGCTAACCATGTTAGCATCATCAGCAGATGATTAAAATTAAATTCTTATTACTACTGCTTTTCCTGTGTGTCAAGTTGACCCTGAGGCCCTTACTTTTGTTCTCTTGTTATCGATTACGACTGTTTCGCGTCAGTCGCAATCTGGGTTTTATGCGCCGTCCTTTTGGCGCAGTTAATACCATACGGTACTGGTCCAGATTAATCGACCGAAGTGATAGTGATTACAGCTCCGGAAACGACCCGCGAGGGTCGAGTCCAGTGGAAGTTTGTTCGTAGATTGATTGGTTGGTTCACTGGTCATTGACGCTGGATTTTCTCGTGTCTGTGGTTTTTTGGCGTATTCTTTTTTATTTTCTTGGTGTTATTCTATTTTGTTTTCTTGATGTTCTTTTTTGTTTTCTTGATGTTATACCGGTGTTAGTGGTTTTGTTTTGATGTTGTTGGTAGCACAGAATGGAAGGACTGGATGTTGTTGCCGGTCCCAGTGCGTCACATCTTCACCGTCTTCGGGGCTGAGGCTTATTCACTTGGTTAGGTTTGAGGCCGCCGCGCATATCAGCGCGTCGACCTCGGGGGTGCCCGCTCCCTAATTCAGTTCGGACTCCCGCTGCTGGAACGATCAACAGCCATGGACGTCTGCCCCCGCGATGGCCAGCGCGCTCGCAACGCATCCGACCATCACAGAGTCCATCCTCTGCTTACAGTATTACACTGTTTATTCTTTGTTAGCGAGTACGGGCAAGAAGGATTTGGCATTGCTGCCGGTCCCGGTGCTTCGTTCTTCACCAAGTTCGGGACTAAGACTTATTCTCTTGGTTAGGGTTGAAGTGTCGCTTAGCGGAAACGACACTTCGGGGTTGTCCGCTCCCTTGGCCAGTTCTGTATGTCGGCGACCGAGACTACCAACCGACACTGTTATCTGGCCCCATGGTGACCAGACAAAACACGTTCGATCACCTCAGAGTCTCGTTCCGAACTGAAATTCTTATTCTAAAAACTCCTTACTTTATATAATGCTCGCTTAGCATTGTGGGCGGGGCGACAATGCTAATCAAGCGACCAATAGCAAGTGAGGACCTAGAGCAGTAGGAACAGAGAACTTGAAGGAATAGGACCGTTGTATTTGTACATACTACTGGTACATTTACTGATTTTTATACTATCATAGCGTCTAATTGTCTATTGTTTGTTACATGTTTTATTAATCTTAAATTATTGATATCTATGCAGTGATCATTCTGAAAAATATGTTGAGCAACACAAGATTTATCGGGCCTATTGTATCTTAATTGAGCTATGTGTTCTTTGAACCTTGTTCCGATTGATCTTCTCGTTTGCCCAACACACCTTTGATCGCAATCCTTACAAGAAATTTCATAAATACCCGACCTTTCCATTGAAGGAGTTTTATCTTTGGAATTACCTAATAAATGTCGTAAGTTTAAACTAGCACTGTATGCCAGTTTTAGATTGACATTCTTAAAAACATTTTTTAAGCCATGCGTTAAATTATGATGAAAAGGTAATGAAACAAATCTTGAGGTGTCTCTTTCCAATTGAAAAGTCGAGTTTTCACGAACTAAAACCTTATATCTATGTTTTCTATTTATCTAATCAACTAACGAGGGAGCAAATCCATTACACTCGGCTACATTCCTAATATAATTCCTTTCTATTTCATATCTTTCGTCATTAAGCGGAAAATTGAGTAGTCTATGTATTAAGAAATTGAAACTCGGCATTTTATGACCAATACAATGATAAGAATCGTTAGGAATATATCTAAATGTAGTGGTATTTTTTCTATATATGTCAAACTCTAGACAATTATCCTTATTTTTAATAATCAATACATCTAGAAATGGTAATCTGTCATTGTTTTCAATTTCAAATGTAAATCTGATGGAAGGAAATCGATTATTTCATTTTGAGATAAAATTATCTGTAGAATCAACGTTTGTATCAAAAACAGCAAAAATATCATCCACATACCTTCTCTCCACACTCTCGGGAAATAATTGAAACAACTTCTTGCCTCGACCTCAAACCTGCTCATGAATAGATTGGCTAAAAAGGGGGATAATGGATTCCCCATTGCGGTCCCCTCTCACTGTTCAAAAAATGTATTATTAAACTGAAAACAGTTTTGTTTCATGCAAAGTGTAGTAAGCTCAATATACTCAGATACAAGATCGTTGTCGAGGCTATTTTCCACAAGTAACTCCCTCAAGTAACCCAAGGTATGTGGAATAGGTACGCTCGGGAACAATGGCGATACATCAAAGGAAACTAAAACTTCACCATCATGTAATTTAATATTTTTGATTTTATCGATAAATTCCAAACTATTTTTGATAGAGAAAGAAAGTTCACGATGAGGTAAATTTTCAAATTCCTTTGATAACCATTTTGCCAAATCATAAGTCGGAGAACCTATTGCCGAAACAATTGGACGCATATATTTCTCAGGCTTATGAATTTTTGGCAGTGCATACAGTTTAGGAATGGAAGGATTTGATACCTGTAATTTCCTTTTCAGACCACTACACTTAGATATATTCCTAACGATTCTTATCATTGTATTGGTCATAAAATGGCTAGTTTCAATTTCTTAATACATATACTACTCAATTTTCCGCTTAATAACGAAAGATATGAAATAGAGAGGAATTATATTAGGAATGTAGCCGAGTGTAATGGATTTGCTCCCTCGTTAGTTGATAAGATAATTAGAAAACATAGATATAAGGTTTTAGTTCGTGAAAACTCGACTTTTCAATTGGAAAGAGACACCTCAAGATTTGTTTCATTACCTTTTCATCATAATTTAACACGAGGCTTAAAAAATGTTTTTAAGAATGTCAATCTAAAACTGGTATACAGTACTGGTTTAAACTTACGACATTTATTAGGTAATTTTAAAGATAAAACTCCTCCAATGGAAAGGTCGGGTATTTATGAAATTTCTTGTAAGGATTGCGATCAAAGGTATGTTGGGCAAACGAGAAGATCAATCGGAACAAGGTTCAAAGAACCCATAGCTCAATTAAGATACAATAGGCCCGATAAATCTTGTGTTGCTCAACATATGATACATACAACAACTGCATAGATATCAATAATTTAAGATTAATAAAACATGTAACAAACAATAGACAATTAGACGCTTATGAGAGTATACGAATCAGTAAATGTACCAGTAGTATGAACAGATACAACAGTCCTATTCCTTCGAGTTCTCTGTTCCTACTGCTCTAGGTCCTCACTTACTATTGGTCGCTTGATTAGCATTGTCGCCCCGCCCACAATGCTAAGCGAGCGTTATATAAAGTAAGGAGTTTTTAGAATAAGAATTTAGTTTTAATCATCTCCTGATGATGCTAACATGGGTAGCGAAACGTTCGTCCGGAATATAAAAATAGTATTTTGGTGTATTGTGAAAAAAAAATTGTAAAAGTTTGCGAGTTTGTATTAACAATTGTTTCGACACACAGTGCCTTTTTCAAATACGAACTACATTTAAACTAACAGTCAGAAAAGTAGTTACAACCTAAACAATCTATCCAAGTTTATGTACCATTTGTAAACAATATTTTCGATATAGCTTCATCACTTCAAAAGTTAATGGAAATTTTTGCTGAATAAAATTATCCAAATTAAAATAAAGGTGACAAAAACTTTTTCTCAATTACAAAAAGGTTATAATTCCTAAACCATCCTGTTTACTGGTGATATCCTGCTTATTGTTGATGCAGCTATCCTGTATAATTATGTACTATTACAACTGATGCGTATTTCATTCTTTTATAAAAATAAAACACTACAAATTCAGTGATAATTTGGACGGCCATTATAATCACATTTATGGTAAACAATTTTTCTAAATGTATATGTGGTTCTTATGATATTTGAAATAAATAAAGTAAAGTAAAATATACCACTAGAAATTTATAAAGCAAAAAGAAATAATTTCTTGTAGCACTAAAATTTAATTCTACATGTGTATGTAGAAGGAAAATAATACGGGAGGGGTTCTATGAACACGTGTACTTGGTTATTTTCTTATAAGTGACTTTTTTTCACAAAATTCGGTATTGATGATTAAAAAACATGTATGCTTTATATTACCAGAAATTTTTTCAAAGAACTCTTAATGCCCTATATTATATACAATTTAATATATTAAGGGACAATTTTAAAAATAGCCTGGAACAGCTTTAGAATTTATGTAATTAATATTCTGTGTTAATGTGTTATGCGGATAAATATAAATAATGAATATGAAGAGGCTAATATTGCGACAATAAAACATTAAAGGGTTGTCCACAATTCCTGTCACACAAATATATATATATATATATATATATATATATATATATATATATATATATATATATATATATATATATATATACGTATATATATATATATATATATATATATATATATATATATATATATATATATATATATATATATACGTATATATATATATATATATATATATATATATATATATATATATATATATATATATATATATATAGAAATATCATGCCTAGCCTTCGCAGACGACCTAGCCATACCCGCAGACAATGAAAAAAGAGCCCAGAGCTGAGAGGGAAAGGCACAAATGGGTCCGACAGAGATTGAGGATAGAAAAACGTACAGAAACAATGCGAACAAAATTTGCGACAACCATATTCGATATTTGTTGAAATCATTAATGTAAATAAAAGTAGGGTGTACGTCAATGAGTTTATCAAGTACAAAATTTTTTTTTCGATCTCGATCACTTGGATCTAGTAAGTGGATTTCATCGGTCGCATTTGTTTACATAGATTGAGTGACGTTTGGCTGTTTGGCGTGTCTTATAGTGAGTGAAGTCCTCTATCATAAGGTATACAAACGCCGAGATGACTGACATGCACTTCATGTATGGATTTGCTGATGGCAATGCACTACAAGCTAGGCGATTGTACACTGAACGATTTCCAGCCCGTAATCTCCCCGACCGAAAAATCTTCGAAAACATTGATCGACGTCTTCGTGAAACAGGCACATTGAAACGAACTGAAGGATCAGGAAGATCACTGACTGTAAGAACGATACAATTGGAACATAATGTGCTGGACATGATAGCGGAAGAGCCTGGTAGTTCTACGCGAAAAATTGCAAATACTTTGAATGTGAGTCACTGGACAGTTTGGAAAATTCTTAAGGACAATTTGTTGTATCCATACCACATTCAACGCGTTCAGGCACTACTACCTGTTGATTTTCCTCCACGTATTGCATTATGTCAATGGATATTGCAAACTTTATTTCGCATCCCTCTATTCCTGACACAAATTCTTTTCACCGATTAAGCAAGAAACGCAATAAGGAATTTTCATAATAACCATGTGTGGGCAGATGAAAATCCGCATGAGGTATGCGAAGATAGTTTTCAACATCAGTTCTCGTTGAATGTTTGGGTTGGAATTGTAGGTGACTATCTAACTGGACCGGTATTTCTATCACAAAGACTTACTGGCGAAGTGTATCGTAACTTTTTGGAAGCAACGCTGCCTGAGTTTCTGGAAGATGTACCATTGGCAACAAGGTATGAAATGTCGGTTTATGCACGATGGTGCACCACCACATTTCAGTTTGGTTGCTCGTGATTTTTTAACAGCAACATACGGATATCGCTGGATTGGTCGAATTGGGCCCCACGCATGGCCTGCTCTATCCCCGGACATAAACCCCCTGGATTATTTCTTCTGGGGATATCTGAAGTCATTAGTTCACGCTACTCCATTGAAGAATTTGGATGATTTGCGAAATTGGATAATTGCTGGGTGTAACTCAATTAGAAACGACCCTGGTGTGTTTGAAAGAGTTCGGCAGTCAATAACGAGAAGATTTAATGCTTGTATCAAGGCTGGAGGAAGTTATTTCGAACATTTATTGTAGATTGAGCAACTTTACATGTACTTTTTGATAACAAAATGTTGTTAATGTCGTAAATTTTGTTCACCCTGTATCATCGAAACAACGGGGTTTTTCATAAATCATCATACAACAAAATATTCTTAGAATAAGTCAAGGAATAACCCCTTTAATTTTTGCCGCATGTTTACCTGGTAGGTGGGT
Organism: Cosmopolites sordidus; assembly: GCA_031761425.1. Lineage (NCBI taxonomy): Eukaryota > Metazoa > Arthropoda > Insecta > Coleoptera > Curculionidae > Cosmopolites > Cosmopolites sordidus. The sequence continues at coordinate 768,527 of JARFXV010000459.1, read as the reverse complement.
AGGTAGGTGCGTCTAGACCCGGTTGGATCACGCAAAGCATTCTAACTCATTTTCGAGTGTTCTTTCTGATCCTCCACAACCTCGTTCCTCGAGGAAACTTCGTTCATTCCTCGAAACTTCGTTCTCTGATGTAACGTTCCACATATGTATTTTGTTTCTGTACGTTTTTCTATCCTCAATCTCTGTCGGACCGTGTGATTTTTTTTAGTTCTTTTTTCCAGTTCCTTATGACTTTGTCCAGGACCAAGTTGAAGGGAAGTGGGGATCTCTTTGATGTACTCCTGTTTTAATTATGAAGGGTTCGGACATTTCTCCCATAAGTTTCACTTTAGAGGTTGGGTCGGTCAGTGTCTGTTTGATCAATCGTAGTGTTTTGGGGTCGAGTCCTTGTTCTTCTAGGATGTTGAACAGAAATTTTCGAAAAAAAATTAATTGATCCCAATTATTTGTGCTATTACACCAGACTCACGCGATCATACGGCGAATGCTTCTAGTAGTCGGGACTGACGGTCACATTCTGCTTGCAACCTTTGGTTTAGTACCCGGTATGCTCACAAAATACTGTAGCCGGGTCGTGGAGAAAGATATTTATAACAGAGATCTTTCACCTTCCTACAATTACAATTCTACAATATATATTATTTTTATATACAGTACAAATTTATATTTTAATACATACCAGCTATATCTTCTTGAATAATTGTGTTTTTTTATTTTTTTTTACATAAAATATGATGTTTTTTGTTTCATTTTGAATTGACATATTTTTGACTTTGATGCATGTTATACATTTGCTACCTTTAGGTTTTTTTAATTTTTTTTATTACAATTTTTATTTTTATTTTTCAATATTATTAAGATTTTTCACTTGTAATGGTATTGGATGCAAAAGAAAAATTTATTTATTATTTAAAAATAATTAATTATTTCATTATGTCATTATATACACAATTCTTCAGGCGTTCAGCTTGAGCCCAACTGATAACGGCTTAAGGCCAGAAACCGGTCTTGGGAGACGCTTGCTGGCGCTTTGGATGGCGGATGGGGAAATGGCAAAGCACCGACTTGGAGTAACGGCTGAAAAGGCTTGCCTCACATCTTGCAATGTTCTTGTTGTTATGTTGATATAGTTGGAGAAACCAGTTAGTTGTGCATACTTTGTTATCAGTGAGTCATATCCATAATATCTTGTAGAAGCTTTTCAAGACAGAGGTCAGAAAATGTAATTGCCAATCCGTTCCCCATTCTCAATCCAATAGATGTTCGATAGCCATCATTAAGTTGTCCATCCAGTAATTAATCCATACTCCTTTATTGATCCTAACATCGTTATCTTGATTCGATTAATCAGTGTTTCAAGCATTTCAAAGTCCCTTAGTATCTAACACAGAGTTTTATTATCGCTATTTTTTCTTTCTTTATATTTTCTTTATACGCTATTTTAATGTCCGCGAATATCTGGAACATTTTTAAGGAGAGCTTTTTCTAATTGTTGGCTCTGTACAAATAGAGGCGAGATAGTCATCAATATAGATATTTAATAAATATAGATATAGATATAATATAGATAGTCAAAAATAAATATTTTGGCATTTATGTTTGGTGATTAATATCACTAAGAAGTATGCGAATAAGCTATTCTACTAAATCAGATATATTGGTAGTTTCTTTTGCTGTATTATAAAAACTATAATATATATATATATATATAATTCATATTAAGTTATTCGAAGTTTTTGCAATGTTTATAAGACTCCATTACCATTATACTATTAAAATTAATAAAATTATAAAATCTCAAACATATAAAATAGTTTCATAAGTACCTGGAGGTTCCCCAGTATCGATTACAACTCCATCCACACTTGGACCAAACGCAAAGGAAAATTCAGGCGCCACAACCGGTGTGGACAGCAAAGTCTCTAAAGGTTTTTCTCTGAGGCACTTGAGGAGATGGGAATGAGGTAATTCTGGCGAACAGTTGGCGTGTATGGCCACTAAAGCTGCGTATCTGGATGGTTCTTGAACTAATGCCCACGGACTCAGGGCTGATCCAGACATCAAGATCGCCCGATGAAATAGTACACCTAAAACAATAAATATTATATGGTATAGATTTTAGCTCTTTAGGCCAAGTTGGCCAATAGCTTAGTTTGTAGGGTTAGCCTATATTACAGTCACCCATCCAGATTTCGACTAATATCGCTTAACTTTTAAGTTAACAGTTATCGAGAATTGATGCTTGAGGAAAAGCCATATGGCGTCTGTTCCTATACAAAAAAATATATATACTGCATCCAATGAGACAACAGTTGGGTTCCACAATCTCATGTGGAACGCACAATTACCTGCGTCTCCGCCATAATGAGCATTGATTAGTGTTTTGACCAGGAGGAAGCCCCCCTATCCCTTACATTGGAGGGCATATGTTTCGTCTGTTGGTGGTTAGACTCATCAGGGTAGCGACATCTCGCGCCAAGAATAGGGAGTCCCTCTCCACAATCAAACAACTCATATTTTCGCCGATTTCTCGTTGGATGTCTTATACATGGAGTTTTTTGACTTCTTTGGACTGCGTCCAATGAAACAGTTGTCTCACTGTCCAGAGAAGAAAAAAAAACTCCATGTATAAGCCATGCGACGAACGTACCGGTTGTTTGACTGTGAAGAGGGACTCCCTATTCTTGCCGAGAGAGCATATCTCTTTGCCTGATGAGTCTAACCACCACCAAATTAAACATGTGCCCTCCAAAGTAAGGGATGAGTGGGGCTTCCTCCCGGTCAAGCAACTAATCAATGCTATATATGCTCTTTCTGTCCTTATAGGGGTCATCAGGCTGGATCGTGCTGAACGATTGAAAAGTGTCTGAAAGAATGAAAGTCATAAGCGGCCATATATAGTCAACATGATCAATTTATATGGTCTGTGAAGACTGCAAGATTAATATTATTTAATAATAAAATTTCTATAAATTTGTCTCAGTTCTTTTAAAGATTTATCTTAAACCCACAAAATTTAAGTTTTTCTAACACAAAATTATAATTTATTTCATACAGTGTAACCCAAACAAATAATAATGTAAGTAATTTAAGGGGGGGGTAAGGTTTTAATTTTTTTCAAAAGGTTTAAAGGTTTTAATTTTTTTTGTCAGATGAATGTACAATACCTCAAGATTATTGTGTTAAAATTTCAAGTCGATCCGAAGAAAATTGACGGGGATAGTGCGTTTTTAGTCTCCGTCCCTCCGATACGGTTTATGCGTGGCTATAAAAAATTTGCGGCTCAAAAACATTGAGTGCTAGTTCACCCTCGTTGAATTTGCTGCTCACGTTTTGCTCTGCTGGCCTTAATGAATGATATTGGTATCAGTACAGAACCAAGTTCTCATGGATGGGTGAAGGAAACAGACAAAAAACGAATAAGCCTAGCGGAGCATGAAGTTGCGAATCAAAGCAAACAAGGCCGAATTAGTCGTATACAAGAGCAACAACATGCTCTAGACATCCAAGGTGAAAGCTCTTTATTATATGGCCCTGGCATTGATGATTCTGTGTAAGTAAAAAAAAAGTAGGTAAAAATGTTTAATTCTTCAATTTCTTTGCCTAAATCTTTAACTCCCCACATTTTGCGTTTTCAAAGTCACTGTCAAGTCAAAGGCACTGCCACTGGAAATCTACTGCAGCGGTCTTTTTGAAATTTTGAATTTCTAAAATGTCAATTATTTATATTATTCACGTATGGGCCCTGATGGACCACGCGAAGTACAATTAGAGGATTTTTTTCATGCCACTCCTGTATTACTTTTTCTAGAACACTGTTAAATAAGAGTGGCGAGTGTCCATCCCCTTGTCTCACTCCAGGTTTCATTTCGAAGGGCTCTGAGATGTAACCCCTGAATTTAACTTTTGACCTTGTGTTAGTTAATCTTGTTTTAATAATTGCCAGCGTTTTCAGATCTAGTCCTTGTTCTTTCAAGATTTGGAATAAAGATCCGCGGTCAATAGAATCATATGCTTTTTTGAAATCCACAAATGTACAGACGAGATTTTTATTGTACAGTTTTTGATGTCTTAGGATCAACTTTAGTTTCAGGATCTGTTCAGGGCAAGATCTGCCCGGTCGAAAACCTGTTTGATGTCAATTTATTATATCCTATTTTTATAAACCAATAATCACTCACAATGGGTTTAAAAACCCATAATCACTCTTGCTTATATGCATATCTGGGAATCTTGACGCATCGGAACAAAATCAACCACCGAATATCGAATAGTGTCTCTTCGTTCTTGGTTAGAGGCCTTCATCGACGGTGTCGATGATAATATTTCATTAGCTGACAGAAGGGGCTTTTACTAGCTGCAGACGAGATGACAGAAACACCAAACATTCAGAGACAGTTTGACAATTGGGTTTAGTTGTGGCATTGCGTATATCTAATTCTGAAATTCTATTAGTTCTATCAAATCAGCTTCAGACCAATCAGCAGGTAGATTTTTTTAAGATGGCTAATTTTCCATTAACATATGTTTTATAAGTATTCGAGTGCGAATTGTTAAACTTCTACACCTCTTCAAATAAACGAGCTAAATTTCTTTTCGTTGGAAACAATTCAAGAAACTCTTACCAAAAAGTGGTTCAATCCCTAGTTTCCGGATCCCAAAGCTCGAACTATCTTCTTGCATCATTTATCAAAATCATTTATCTGGCTATGTAAGTTCTTTTTTTATAGTTTCAACTTGACTTACCCACTTTATAGTTTCATTGACCTCTGGGCGAAAATACAGCCAATCAACCAGGTCACTAGAACGCTGAGTCTCTAACACTTCCACTCAAATCCATAAATATTTAGTTCTTGCACAATGGTATCAAAAAAGTTAATAGTAATCATAGTGCCAAAATATGAGGCAATTAATAAGTACCTACAAAAAACAGAAAAATTTTTATCGATATTCTTGGTCTGATTGACACTCAAGTCCACAAATAGGCAATTCCGGAATTCAATGTCACTTCTACTGTTAGAAAAAACGGTATAAAAATTATAAATAATTAGGCTAGGATATAAAAATAATACTTTAACATTAAAAACTAAACAAGAGTGGCCCGTTATCCGAGCACCCAGAATAGAATCTCTCGACACGTCCACACTCCCCAAAAAAACAATAAATCAATCTTTACAAAAAAGTAGATCGGTACGATGTCGTCGTTCCTAAAATTCTTTCCCGGTGACCGACGGCGACTCAATAACAATAAAAAATGATAAAGGTAATTCTCTAAAAAGAGAAAAATTAACATGGGTTATTCTACATTTGGTGTCTTGATAGTAGATTTCTAAATATATATATAATAAATAAATATAATAAATATATATATATATATATATATATATATATATATATATATATATATATATATATATATATATATATATATATATATTTATTCACGTATGGGCCCTTGTGGACCACGCGAAGTACAATTAGAGGCGTTTGTTGTTGTTAGCCTTCCTTTGCGCTGATACTAATTTCATTCTTTCGCTATGAGCCTTTTTCCTTTCGTCAGACCAAGTAGTTCCAGTCTTCCTACATTTTTCTCCCTGGCCAACCTTCCAGATGTTATCCTTGTGTCTGAAACATCCTCTATTCTGAATTTCACTTTCGGTAATATTTGCTGATCTTAGATTCTCTTTAATTGCAGCAATCCATTTAATTATCTCTACCTTAGCTCTACTCCTATTTTCATAAAAGTCGACTATTTGTCTAGTTAGCCTACTCGGATTCATCCGTTTTATGTGTTTATTTTTTAAGTTAAGTTAAGTTAAGTTAAGTTTAATTTAAGTCTTCTTTTTCTCATATCGCTATGTATATCTGTGTATTGTTTGATTTCTTGGTTTTCCCGAGGTCGGTATGTTGTGCTATTTATTTGTTTGGGGCCTAGGATTTTTCTTATGATTTTTCTTTCCTTCTTTTCAATGTCCTTGATGTCCCTCTTTCTATTCAAAATGAGCGTTTATACCACATATAGACATTCTGGCTTAATAACTGTGTTGTAATGTCGCAGTTTTGGGTTTTTAGATAGGCATTTTTTGATTGTAAATATTTTATGTAAGTCTCAATGCCGTTTGCATTTTTTGACATCTACCCTTATTGGCCGCTTTTGGCCAACAGCTACGCCTTATTGGCCAACCCATTTCCCATGATTAATGGAAATCGAATTAATGAGAGTCGACCCTCTTCTCTCACTCCAATTTTAATTTCGAAGGGCTCTGAGATGTCACCCATGAATTTAACTTTTAACGTTGTGTTAGTTAATGTTGCTTTATATGTATATATGTATATATATATATATATATATATATATATATATATATATATATATATATATATATATATCATCAACCCGCAGCAATCCACTGCAGGATGAAGGCCTCTTCAGCATGCTTCCAACTCTCGCGGTCCTGAGCTCTTCTCTGCCATATATTTAATAATATCATCAGTTTATCGTGTTTTCGGTCTTCTTCGTGGACGTTTGCGATCAAGCGGTATCCAGTCCAGGACCGCCCTGGTCCATCTTTCGTCCCATCGCCTCGCTACATGCCCTGCCCACTTCCATTTCAATTGCTTTATTCTTCCAATGATGTCACACACGTTCCTTTGTTCTTTTATCCATGTACGTAAGTCTTTCTATCCCGTCTAGTAAAGCCAAGCATACATCTTTCCATTTCCCTTTGTGCTACTCGAAGTTTTTGAACTGACTGTGATGTAAGTGTCCAGGTCTCACTTTCGTATGTCATAACGGGCAGGACACACTGATCAAAGACTTTTCTTTTCAGGCAAAGTGGTAATTTGCTCTTAAAGACTACGTTGAGGCTGCCAAATGCCTGCTAGTCACATTTAACGCGTCGTTCCACCTCCCGGACGGTATCCATTTCCATTGAAACCCTCTGCCCAAGATATATAGTGACCCACAACTTCCAAATCCGTTCCTAAAATAAAAATCCTTTTGTCTTCAGCAAATTTATTGAACATGATCTAACTCTTCTTCTGGTTTATTTTCAAGCATAATAATTCCCCAGCCCTTTGCAGCTGCTCTGAGTCTTGTGAAAGAAGAACGATATCATCTGCGAATTTAAGATGATTTAAGTATGCACCATTATTCCTTATTCCATCCTGTTGCTAATGCAGATTACGGAACACTTCTTCCAGACAGGCTGAGAAAAGAACGGGCGATATTGCGTCACCCTGCCGTACCCTGCTCTACATTTATTCCAACCTCAAGATCATCAAGGTGGACTGTCGCTGTAGCTTCATCATATATCGATCCTAGTAGATTTCCATAGGCTTTCTCTACAGCTTGATTAAGCAATGTATCCATTACGGCCCGCTTTGAGATTGAATCAAATGCTTTTTCATAATCGATAATAACCAACCACAGTGTCATAGTGTGTTCGTTGTGTTTTTCTATGACCTTCTGTAGGATCTGGATGTGATCCATTGTACTGAATCCACTTCTTAATTCTGCTTGCTCCCTTGGTTGGGCGTCATTAAGTTTTCTTAGTATTCTTTTGGATATTATCTTGGTAAAAACTTTGTACACCACTGATAGGAGGCTTATTGGATGGTAGTTCTTTAAATCTTCCCATGCTCCTTTCTTATGTAAAAGAATAACATCTGTTTTTTTCCATAAGCTGGTACTTCTTGTTGTTTGAGACATTTTGAGTATAATTTTGTTAGTGTTTTATCTAAAGTCCGACCACCAGCTTTTAACATCTCCACAGTTATACTATCCTTTCTTGGAACCTTGCCATTTTTCATCGAGTTTATAGCGCTTCCACTTTATCACTTCCTCCACCAGGATATCCGACACTTGTTCTTCAAGTGTCTTCTTGTTCTGTTCTTATGAATTAATACTCACGTTTCATTCTTTGATAACCCTCAATATATTTCGTCAGATTTTTTTCTAAGGAAAAAAAGAAGAAACATTTAGAAACGTTTGTTCCTAGGTGTAAGTGTTGTTCTATATTTTCTGTTTGTTTTATTATATATATATATATTTTAACATTTTGACTGAATTTTAAACATTCTGTTATTCCTCCTGAAGAAGTCAGAAAAAAATCTGGCGAAATATATTGAAGGTTACCAAAGAATGAAATCTTATTATTCATTCATAAGAACAGATCGCATACCCGAGATTCTAGTCCTCTACAATATATATATATATATATATATATATATATATATATATATATATATATATATATATATATATAGTAATTTCCATCATTTTCTAACACTTTTACTCAGCGTAAATGCGGTAGTTCGATTCCCTCCCTTTTTAAAAAAGTCCTTCGCTTTTCATTGAAAGATTTTTCCAAGTGCTTTTCACTTCTCCAGCATTGTTAAATTTTTTATCCTTAATCTATACTCTAACGATCTGAAATGGTGGTAATCCGACGGCGGATCAAGATCTGGTGTATAGGGTGGATGAGGTAAAAGTTCCAATCTAAGCAGCTTTTATTTTTCCTGTGTTATTTTTGCAGCATGAGGCCTCGCGTTATCGTGTTGAAGGATCCTTTTTTTGTTATTGACCAAAACAGATCGTTTTTTTGTGAGCTCTCATTCGCTTGATTTATTCATAATACACTGTCACTGTAACGGTCTGACCAGGTTCAAGCAATTCATAGTGTATGATTCCTGAAAAATTCCACCACATACAAACAAGGACCTTCTTTATTGTTAGTGATGGTCGAGGTGTCGGAACAGGTGCTTCTCCAGAAGAAAGGCATTGTCTTTTTTGTACAGGATTATTGTACAGCACCAACTTTTCAGCCTCCAGTTATAATTTGTTGCAAAAACGGATCGGCTCCATACCGAGACAAAAGAGACGCGCAGATGGTACGCCGTTGATCGAGCGCCGTCTCTGTCAATTCATGAGGAACCCAAATTCCTTGCCTGTACAATTTTCCTATGGGACGAAGATGATCCTGAACTGTAGACCATGGACAGCCAATCTTCAGTGATAATTCCTCAATTGTTTGAGGAGGAATTGAATCCACCATCGCCTTCAGGATATCATCATCTAATTTTTGGGGTCGTCCTTTTCGTGTAGCATCTTTGAGATTCCTATTTCCATTTTTAAACATTTTAAACCATCTATGACACTTGTTTAAGGAAAGAAGGAAAGATGTCAAGATTATTGGCCTAGGCATCTTTCCTTCTTGGTAGAACAAATACTATTTTAACAGAAAAATGAAATTTACGACCAAGCTTGAACGTAACAACAAAACTTCCGTGTTTGCGGGGCCGTGTCTAGACTGTCGACAACCTGACCGTGAATGAGCTCATCAAAGAAATTTTGATAACTTTTCGGTCTCCCAAATATATATATCTATATATATATATATACACATATACCAGGTGTCCCATTAAAGATGAATCGCGGCCGTATGTTGAAAACTATTTATCCCACAGCTTTGGGGAAAAAAAAATTGTACTAAAAATCATGAGAAATTCACCAAAAATATTTTTAAACTTTTAAAACGACCGCAAGAGGGCGTGACGAGCTAAACATTTTTAAAAATCATTTTTTGTGTGTATTTTCAAGTGTTAACCGAGTAAGAAAAATTCTCAGTTATAATTAGCAAACTGTCTCCTACAACTTTGTTTTATGACATTTTGTCGTAACTTCGCGAATAAAGAAGTGGGGGGGAGTTTTACCTATTTAGATAAAAAGTCGTCTAATGTCCGTTTGCCTAAACCGATTTTCCTCAATTTGGATTCATTTAAAAGGCAATTGCTGGGACAATCAGATAATCTGGGAGATAAATTATTTAGTTTATAAATGAAACCGCGAGGTGGCGTTACATTCAACAATAGTTTTTTGAAGTTTTGTTCAGTTTTTTCAAATGGAATGGTACAGCTTCTACTACATGGCAACAAAGGTAATTTAAAGAGGAATCGTCCAGTGAAAACCCGAAATCGATATCTCTGACATGTCAAGAGATATTTCGATTTTTCTGAAAAAAATCAGTTAGTTTTAATTTTTACCGTAATTTTAAGTTAAAAATTGGTCTTAATATTTAGGTCGCAATCGCAACCGCATAAATTTTATTTAAAAAGTAAAATTATCTATTCAGTATCAATCATCATAAATGTTCTAATCCTGACCTTGATAATATTTTTCTTTTGTGATGCTTAAATACTACTTGACAGAATATTGAAATCAGTCATTAATAAATATACCTACTCTTTTTTTTAAACTAAATGAATGGATGAATGCACTTATGCGTTTTCGGGTTTCCAAATAAACGCATGCAATCCTTAGGTACATTACACAAAGAGTGTAAGAAGGGAACCATGGAAACAAACAAAAACAGTCAAATTAACTTGTCAGTTTTGAAATGCATTACATTTTCAACATTTTAACAATGCCTTTTACGAATAACGAGGCCTATGACATGTTGGCGGTGTATTTCCAATGTTTTGAAAATGCATGTATTGCAGAGCGGCAATATGCAAGTCAATATCCCGAAAGAAGGCATTATTCGAAGAAGGTGTTTACACGTCTAGCAAGACGCTTACGAGAAACAGGAATTGTGCATCCAGATCCAGTCCGCACCAGGTTACGTTCGATTCGTAATAGGAGATAATGTCGTAAATGTTCTGGCTTATGTTGAAACCAACCCCCATTTAAGTATCACACAAATATCTGAAGAATTAGGTGTTAGCAAGACATCCGTTCATCGAATCTTAAGAGATAACAAGCTGCACCCCTATCATGTTGTCTTACACCAAGCCCTTTTGGATAACGATTTCGACAGACGGTTAGACTATTGTCACTGGTTGAAAAATATGTGTAGTGGAAATAAACAATTCTTAAAACGCATACTATGGACTGATGAAGCTACTTTTAGCAGTGATGGAGGCGTTAACTTACATAATATGCACTACTGGACAGTTGCTAATCCACACTGGATGTTAGAAATCAACCACCAAAATAGATGGAGTGTGAACGTATGGTGTGGTCTTTTGGGAGACAAAATTATTGGTCCCTTTATTTTTAATGGACATTTGAATAGTGAAACATATTTAAATTTTTTACGAAATGGACTGCCAGAACTAATGGAAGATGTTTCGTTGGAAAGAAGAAGACAAATGTGGTACCAGCATGATGGATGCCCTACCCACTTCTCGCAGGTGGGTAGGGCTGATATATATATATATATATATATATATATATATATATATATATATATATATATATATATATATATATATATATATATATATATATATATATATATATATACATATATATACATATATATATATATATATATATATATATATATATATATATATATATATATATATATATATATATATATATATATATATATATATAAACCCTGGAAGAAAACAAAGGAATTAACAAATCTAAACAGAAGCTGAGAAACAAAAGAACGCAAATATATGCTTTAAAGCGTGAGGATGGCACAGTGTGCAGGGCGCGTAGCCAAATGTTAGAGATTGTCAGAAAGTTTTATTCCCAGTTATATGAAGATCAGAGCCAGTCAGGGACAGTAATACCCACGGAAGAACAAATGCCAGATATCCTAGTGGATGAAGTAACAAATGCTATAGAATTGATGAAGAACGGCAAGGCTCCAGGAAAGGATAGTGTAACTGTCGAAATGCTAAAAGCTGGTGGTCGGACGTTACATAAAACACTGGCAAAATTATACTCAAAATGCCTCAAAGAACAAAAAGTACCTGACTTATGGAAAAATGCAGAAGTGATCCTTTTACATCAAAAATATATCGACTACGAAAAAGCATTTGATTCCATCTCAAAGCATGCGATAATGGATGCACTGCTTAGCCAAGGTGTAGAGAGAGCCTATGTAAACCTATTAGAATCGATATATGATGGAGCTACAGCCACAATTCACCTTGATGATCTTGAAGTGGGAATTAATATAGAACGAGGTGTACGGCAGGGTGACGCAGTATCGCCTATTCTTTTCTCGGCTGGCCTTGAAGAAGTATTCCATAAACTGGATTGGGAACAGGATGGTGTAAAGATCAATGGTGCAAACTTAAACCATCTTAGATTTGCAGACGATAGTATTCTTATTTCACAAGATCCAGAGGAGCTGCAAAGACGCATACAAGAACAGAGGCAGAGGATTTCAATGGAGGGGAATACCGCCCGGGAGGTGGAACGGCGTGTTAAATGTGGTTGGCAGGCATTTGGTAGGCTCAACATAGTGTTTAAGAGCAGACTCCCACTTTGCCTGAAAAGAAAAGTATTCGATCAGTGCGTTCTACCCGTTATGACATACAGAAGTGAAACCTGGACACTCACATCGCAATCAATTCAAAAACTTCGGGTGGCACGGAGGGGAATGGAAAGATGTATGCTTGGCATTACAAGACGAGACAGAAAGTCCTGCGCATGGATCAGGGAACAAACAAAAGTCTGTGACATCATTGGAAGAGTAAAACAATTGAAATGGAGATGGGCAGGCCATATAGCAAGGCGATGGGACGACAGATGGACCAAGGCAATCCTGGATTGGATACCGCTTGATCGCAAACGTCAACATTGTTTATTGATAATAGTTGTGCTTACTACGGCCTTATTCCTCAATATCAGCTTTCCGAAATAAAATTCTGGTTTAACAAGGAAACAGTTCACATTTACAAACTATAAAATGGCGAGATAGATAGATAAACAAATTTATAACGTAAAACGTATAAAGGTACTAAATTAATTTGTATACCTAATATTTAATGGTTACATAAACGGTATGAACTAATAAATAGAGATATTTAACTGAGATAGCCAGTCCTTGATGGAAATTGATTTTAAAGAAAAGAAGTAACTTACGTCTAAATGTTTATTATAATAGAAAATAGTATGACAATTGTTTCGACAAGCTGCCATTAGGGATGATGGAATTTTGACAGCTCAAGGCGGCCATATTTGTTTACCGATTTTGTCAGTTGTTTTCGGAAAGGTTTGCAATTAAATCATTGTGTCTTTCGCGTTAGAAGAACGTTCGAAAATTGTCCAGTTCTACGCAAACTCGCGGTACTTTGATGCTACTCAACGAGCAATTCAGACCCATCGTGGTATTTGGTATGGTGGTACTTCTGAACAGGCTATTGATCGTGTTATTGGAACATTTGAAAGTGAGTTTACTATCCACAAAAAAGGCTAGAAATATTGCCGCCGTTAAAGGAAGTGTAGCCGAAAATGACAACATATGGATTGCTCGCCGCTCGCAAGAGTTAAGCCTCTCACCAATGACAACCTGGTGAATTTTGAGGTTGGACTTAGGCTTGCATCCGTGTAAAATGATCTTGGCACAAGAATTGAAGCCAACCGTCCATCGTATTCGTCGTGAATCTCCCGATTGGGCCTTCGAAATGATGAAAGCCGACAATGAATTTCATCGCAAAATCATCTTGAATGAGATGAGGCTCGTTTCTGGTTCAATGGCTCCGTCAATACACAAAATTGTCGGTATTGGTGCGAATATAATCCACACGTGATACATGAGAGTCCTTTGCATCCCCAAAAGATCACAATTTGGTGTAGATTTTGGCATTGGGAAGTCGTCGGTTCTTATTTCTTTAAAAATGAGGAAGAAGCCACAGTTACAATCAATACCGAGCACTATAAGGCAATGAGGGACGATTTTTTTCCCGGAATTTGATGGAATCGAAGCGGATGACGAAATGTCCCCATCGCTTGGCTGCCGAGATCATGCAATTTAACTCCTTTAGATTATTTTCTCTGGGACTATTGGCGACTTGGAAACGAACTTTCGTCAAGCCATAGTCGCCATATAGCCCGAAATGAGCGCTAGGGTCGTCGAAAAATGGCTCGAGCGGATCCGTGTTTGCAAAAAAAGCCGTGAGAGGTCTTGTTCAAATCATAAATTGCACGTCTGAATTTCTTAAATAAAGCAATCGGAATCGATTTGCAGCAAAAAATGTATAAAGAAGTTAATCATTCATATTGGTAGACCCTTTACTTTTGTATCTGATGAGGGTACTGTATGTCGAAGCATTGTCATTCTATTTTCTAATATAGCGGAAATTTAGACATGTTTCAGTTCGTTTATTTAATACTTAGATACGTTAGTTAATGTTAAATAAATTATTGGTAAACTGCCACTTAGTAATCGAGAATTATCGTAGCATAAATACTTTAACTGAATTGTCTTGGCGCCAATCTGACCTTACGTAAACTCCTTAACGGTGGCTAAGTAAATAAAGAAATTATAGAATTATATTTAAGCAAGTTTCCAAATTGCCCACCAGAGACGAAAAATTTTCAGGAGATTCGAATCGGCTGCTTTACTTACTAAGGCGGAAAGCTGCTTTTATCCTTTGCTCCAAAACAAATCCACAAGGAATCCAATTTTCTTGTTTCCCCTTAACAGATTTGCAAAAGAGCGAGCTAAAACTTTCGACGAAGAAGGGTTAAGAGTTTTGCCAAACAATTCTGCTTAAATCAACATTATACCATTTGTTTTATTTGATTTGTTTCTCAGAGGGTGTATTTTTAATTAATACAGAAAATATCGGGTTTGTGAATAAAGAGCGAAAGATCCTGAAAATTATGCACTGTGAGTGACACGTGACAAAGCCTTAAGAAAAACATCACATAACTGAAGAAAAACATCATCACATTTTGAACTCTATAGTAAATGTTCAAATTAACGGATTTATTTTTGTAGAAAAATATAAGCTCAATGTATATAAGAAGTTTAACGTGATTTTCTTAATGTTACTCAGGAGAAATCTGATAATTATTTAGTCTTGGCTAGCAAGACTATTGTTATGAGATATTTCTAATGATTAACCCAAGAATACTTATCATATTTTTATTTAACATTCAAAACAATAAAAATGGAATTTTAAACATTCAGTACATATTTCAGCTCTATAGTTATTACAAACAGCTTTAAAACACTTCGCACATGCCGTTTTTGTTTTTCGGTCGCATGTTCTCGGACATAAAGAGCAGCGAATTTGTTTCTACAATTTTGTTGGTGGTGGATAAACGGTTTCTGCTGAGTTTATAAAGAACAATATCCTTTATTGATTTTGTTAATGTCCTAATGTAGCTTTGCAAGTTGTAGCCCAAGTTCAAATACATTTTTTCGACAAATAGTTTTTTGTATATCACTTTTAACAATTTGAAAAATAATGTTGGAATTAATGCCGAGTATGACATGGAAGCTCAATGCTCCAATTATGCTAATTTTTCCCTTCTAGTACTTTTGCTGAAATATTTGCTTTACTTTCTCTGTATCCTCTTTTCCGCTTTCTTCTGCTGAGTAGGTGATCCCTCTGTTGTCTCTGTGCTCTCTCTCTGGATTGAAAAATTGTCTTCGTAGTCATTGCCGCTATTATCCAATTATTATCCAGTTCATCATTCCATTCTAATAGTTTCCTCAAAATGTGGATCATCCGGCCAGACAGGCATCTTAAAAATTACGTTATTTCTGATTTTTTAAATAAAATTAAGTTACAGTCAATGCTTAGTTGTGGTTACTCGTCACCAGCGGCGGTTCGTGGGGAAAAAAACAGGTGGGGCACGTATAATCAAATTTTGGAATGGGGATAGGGAAATGCATCGCAACCAAAAATTTTACTTTCCTTAGTATACGAGTGTAAGTGCCAGACTTTTTTTTAAATTTTAGGTGGGGCACGTGTCCATGTGCCCTTATGGACTAACCGCCACTGCTCGTCATCCCAAATACAAAATAACTAAAAGTATTGTACTGAACAAACACGTGTAACAAACAACGCATACACTCTAATCCTAAATAAACATAGTGAAATCGGGGCTGTCCCCATTTCATTCATAAAAAACTTATTCATTTTTAAATTTCTTGTAGGGTTATTCGTAACCCCACTAAGCATTCTAGGATTAACATTATATACATTACAAGTTAGGAAAGCGATCTATTTGGTTGCCATTTAGAATTCATGGAGAAAAATTGGATAGAGCGACATTTATTTGCGATTCTCTGTTGAAGTGTAACGAAATCGATGATGGTGATGGTAAAAAGTGGATTGTAAAATACTATTAAGCCAATGAGATCATAGTGGAAGCTTGGATATATACGAAATTTGTGGCATTTATATTGAGTTTGATAATGACTTAATTTGTGTATTGAATTTGTATCGGGCTCCAGATTGAATAGCTTTCTTTATGAGTTACGCCTTCCAATAAACTGCAAATGTGTTTTATGTGAGGATTTAACTATTGATTACAAGGAAAATACTAATATTGTAAGTAACTTAAAGGATGTACTACTTAGATATGGGTTATGTAATACAGTAAAGGAACCAACTAGTACCACAGAAAGATCGGCTACTTTTATAGATTACATATTACGAATTATGTACGAATTATGAATTAGATGGTTCGTCTTGTATTGTTTGGAGTAATTGTCTGTCTGATCATTCGGCTCAATTGATGGAGATTCCAATTACATCAAATCTGCATGAAATAACAAAATTTAAAAAACTTTATAGTGAAACTAATATGAAACTGTTTCAGCTGTATCTGAGCGGGAAAGATTGGTATGACGTACTTTCGGCTGAAAGTTTGGATCGGGGATTTGAGGCATTTTCACATTGTTTGGAGTATTACATTGATATATGCTTTCCCCTTAGAAAAGTAAAAATGTCCAATGAGTGACAATTTAAACCTTCGCTGACCAGAGGTATCAGAATGTCATCTCTTACTTTAAAAGAATTGTAGCGAACGAAACTATTATCCGGAACCGAACAAGATGCTGCACATTATAGGGTGTACAAAATAATTTATAGAAAGGTTATAAGAAGGACTAAACTGCTTTACAATGTGAAACAATATTTTGAATCGGAGAACAAGTCAAATACTGCTTGGAAAATATTAAACAATAACATTCAAAAAAATCGCAATGCAAGAACTAACATAAGCGCCATAAGGGATGAAGATGGAATTACTTCCAAGACAAGTATGAAATTGCTAGTTCTTTTAATAAATACTTTGTTAATCTTCCAAAGAACGTGTTGGTGAGTTCAACGACTTCTACAAGTGTTAGACAAGTGAGTCCAATTCAAAACTCTATGATATTACGGCCAGTTAATCTATATGACATAATTAAAACCGTAAGGAAAGTAAAAAATACAAATTCTGTGGGGCTAGATAATATTCTTTCAGTTGTACTGAAGAAGTCTATCAACTCATTAATAACACCGTTAACATATGTAGTGAATTGGTCGCTGGAAACTGATATTTTTCCGAGCGCGTTAAAAACATCAAAAGTAATTCCTGTCTTCAAGAGAGGTGACCGGCTCTCCTTGTCCAACTATAGACCAATAGCTATTCTACCCACATTATCTAAACTGTTGGAGCGTATAGTGTATGAGCAGATCATGTCCTTTCTTGTGCGCTTTAATATATTGAAATCATCACAGCACGGGTCTCGAAGTGATTGATCTACACATTCAACAATCTGTGAATTTTTAAACAAGATATATGAAAACATAAACGAGAATTCTAAAAAGAATTAGAGAATTCGAAAAAATGTGTTGGTCTGTTTATGGATCTAAGTAACGCTTTCGATCTGGTGGATCACGCAATACT
Source organism: Cosmopolites sordidus (assembly GCA_031761425.1). NCBI lineage: Eukaryota > Metazoa > Arthropoda > Insecta > Coleoptera > Curculionidae > Cosmopolites > Cosmopolites sordidus. Next base: position 750,868 of record JARFXV010000459.1, on the reverse strand, counting down.
CCTGGACAAACTTCATGACTATGGCTTGAGGGGTCGGGTGAGAGAGTGGTGGCAATCTTACTTGCTTGACCGACACCAAGTTGTACAGATTGATAAAGCAACATTTGAAAGATTAAGGATTATTTCTGGAGTGTGGAAGGAACTGTTTTGGGTCCACAATTATTTTTAATTTTTGTTAATGATCTGCCAGATGTTTGCAGTAGCGGAAATATGGCAATGTTTGCTGATGATAGCAGCTATTTTACAGGAAATAAAAACATGCAGGGACCCATTGAAACGGTACAGGAAATGCATAATAAATTTTATAGTTGGTTTACGAATAATAAATTATCCCCTGACGTGGACAAAACCAGTTTTATTGCTTTTACTCCTCGAACACACACTATAACGGAGTCTAAAAATTAACGGTAAGTCTATACAGCAAACATCCTGTACTAGATTTCTGGGTGTTCATCTCGATAACAAATTTTGCTGTCGCAGATATTGTGCATTCATATTACTATGCGGAGTTTTACAGTCGCGCTAGGTATGGTTTGATATTTTAGGGTGGGTCGCCTCATCTAATGCGTGTTTTCAAAATACAAAAAAAGATAATGCGAATGATGGGTAGGGTGTCACTACTGGTAACATGTCGACCAATTTTTAAACAATGCATGATTTTGACTCTACCATCACTTTATATTTTGGAGGTTATCATCTTTGTTAGGCGAAATTTTTTAGCATTCGTGAAAAATAGTGATTTTCATCACTATGACACACGAGGCTCTGATGAACTTGTTTTACAAATACATGTATGTAAGATAGTTGAACATAATGTTTACTATAGAGGCGTGAAGGTGTATAATAATTTGCCACAACGATTTAAGCATGTTCAGAGTGACAAGGAATTGAAAAAATTAGTCAGCGAATTTCTTATAAGTCAAAGTTTTTATAGTTTAGAAGAATATATGTCTTATCAGTAATTGATGAATTGATGAATGCTTATTTATGTATACAATGTTTATTTGTGCAAGATTATCATATCATGTATTGTTTCTGAGGTCGTGCCACTGAACATTCTGTCAATCCGACTTAATCATGGATATTTGTATTGTTGTGGGGATTGAATAAATACATTATTACATTATTAAATTATATATCTTATCAAGAATAAAATATTTATAAGTAGGTTTTATGTTATATATTCTTTGTACGCACAGAAGTGTGGCAATGTGCATACTCTTGTTTTGACTTGATCCATGCATATTTGTATTGTCTTGAGGATTCAATAAATTATTTTGTTCCTTTCTATATTTTTTCCCAGCTAAGCTGGATTTTAAATGAAGTGCGGGCAGTAGTCAAAACACTTCATTCCTCCAAAAATTTTCCGGCGATGCGAGTGTTAAGTAAGGTAGTAAGGATTAGTGCCATCTGCATTATTTTAAACAAATTTTCTTCCAGTGCCAGAAATTTGATGTAATTTTACAGGTTCTTTGGTAAAATGCCAATGAACTTTGTCAATGTTCTTCGTGTCAATCTATTCAGTTTATCAAGATCTGCTTCAGACCATTTAGCAATGCCAAAAGAATATGTTAGAGTTGGCACCGCCCAGCCATTGATCGCTTTAATGAGGTTTCCACCATTCAGTTTGGTGTTTAGGAGTTTTGCTAGACGTTTTTGGTACAAACTGGAAGAATTCTTCTTTAATAGGCTATGATCTAAATATTTGTATGAGTTTTCTGATGCTAGTTCTTGTATAACGCAGACTGTTGAATGTTGTTCTTTTGTTATTCCCTTTTGTATGCTGATAGTGGAGCATTTCTCGAGTCCGAATGACATTTTGATATCCCTACTAAATATTTCGACTGTTTTTATTAATTAATTTAGTTTCTCTCTTGTTTCGCCATAGAGTTTTAAGTCGTCCATATATAGCAAATGAGATAGTTTTCGGGAATTTCTCATGTCAAGTTTGTAGCCAATATTGCTATTGTTTAGTAATGTGGATATCGGATTCAACGCCAGACAAAACCAAACAGGGGAAAATGTATCTCCCTGATATATTCCTCTCTCGATATTTGTTGTTCCAATGTACTGTTGGTGAACAAATAAATTAGTCCTCCATTTACTCATGAGATACCGTAAAGAATTTGTAATCTGTGGACCAATTTTTTAGATGTTCAAAAGTTCTAATAACCAGTCATGTGGGACACTATCGAAAGCCTTCTTGTAATCTATATAGCACATCTTCAAGTTGCGCTTTTTTTTCGCGCTTGCGCAAGAACTACAGCATCAATCGTCAGTTGCTCTTTGCATCCCATACTTGCCCTAATACAGGATGTGCTCATCTTCGAATATGTTATTATAGTCACAAAGTTGGTAAATTTTTTCGTTGAGCAGGGCTGTGAATAATTTATACAACACGGATAAACATGTTATCGGTCTATAGTTACTGGGTTGGTTAGCATCACCCTTTTTGATATAACAAATATGTATTTCCCACCATCAGAAAGTCGGGGAAAGTATCAGGATTCACCATTATTTATTTAAATGCATCCGCAAGTACCTGGTAAACAGCTGTGAAGTTATTATTATTATTACTATTATCTCTTCCAATGGACCGATGGCTACCATGGACTTCAATGGCTACCAATGGACTTCCATGGCTACCAATGGACCGGTAGCCGTCTAAAAAGAAATTTGCTTTACTTTCCATCCAGATAATTCTAGACCATGCTTACCTTTGGTATTTCTGGATTCTCCCGACAACCATTTATTTAGATCGCTTTAAAACAATTTAGATGGTAAAAACTTTCCTTGGAAAACAAATATTTATCATTGAAAATGGTTTTCTTGTTTTTCAAAATATCTTCCGCGATGGTCGCTACACTTGTGTATACCTATGAACCAATTTTCATAGCACTTACTCCAAACCACGATTGAGGTATCTCCAAAATATGTATTTTGAAGGCATCAACCGCTCCTTCTGGCATCGAAAATTTGATCATGTTTTTTATTCTTTACCAAAGAAATTATTGGGTGCCAAATCAAGACTATACGGCGGTGACCAATCCATCCGATGTTTTGACCGGTCAAATATTGAGTTGTTAGGTCCGACGTGGGAGAGTTCGCGTTGTCATGGTGAAGAATAATCCTGCGATGCTGTTTTTTTCCTACTTCTTCAAAGACAACTTCTGGCAAACAAATGGTTGTGTACCATTCAGAATTGACCGTTCTACGATTTTCTAATGACATTCAGAGGCCCATACAGTTGAGTGCTATTTACTTTCGGGCTCATATACATAGATCCAATATTCGCCAACTGTATAGATGTTATACACGGCTTATGACGTTACACGATTGTATTTTTTGAGCATTTCTTTTCACCAATCGACAAGAGCCTTTTTTTAAGCGATTGCACAAATCTTTTTCAGGGTTAACTGTTCATGTAAAATCTTGTGAATGCTTGTCATAAAGTCCAGGATGCCTCAATCTCACGTTATGTCACACATTATCAATTCGCGCACAGTATCGATGTTTTATCGCCAAAATTTGAAGTCAGTTGATCGATGTACAGTTGTTGAGATAATCCACGTCGAAAGTCGTAGTGAATCATCGCACGAAAATTTTTACGAATAAACTCCATATTTTACATGCTTTTATTAGCTTTACCTGTATCTATATATGTAACGGAATCTTTGAACGTCCTTTTCACCCACTTCAAAACATCAGATTAAATTGAAACTTTGCACACTTATCAATAAAGACCGGATTATATGCATATATATATATATATATATATATATATATATATATATATATATATATATATATATATATATATATATATATATATATATATATATATATTATATTATATACTAGGGTCTAACTAACTAATAGATACGTAAAGACCGGATTATATGCAACCAAAAGCCTTAAAAATAAGCGCATATATATGCACATATTTTTTTAATGTATGCAGGATATATGCAAAAAATCCGTAAATATGCAGTGAATAACCAACTAAATTTTAATTTCCTAAATTACATTTTCATTTAATTAGGTGATTGAGTATTGAATAAAGATAAATTCAAGTTATAATATAATATACTTTATTAATTCAGTTAACACCTAATACCATGTTTTATATGAAACTTATACTAAATATTAATATTAACTCGAAAAATTATAAAACGCACTAGTTATAATGTGTGCTTCAAGGTTCTGAACTAGAAAATTGGCGTCTATCACTAAGGAAATGTTTTTACAAAGAAAACGATCTTTCTACATCTACTGATGTTATAGGGCAAAATTTTAATTTCGGAACTAAGGCAGGCTCAATAGCTAAATTATTTACAGTTATCCCTGACATTATGTCTACGACCTGCCTTAAAATCTTGAAACCTGTGTTTTTTTTCTATCACATTTTCTAATTTTGCCACTACTGTTTTCCCTACCTCACCTCGTATATTTTTGCAATTTTGTACACATGTCTCTATTATATCCATCGACTCTAGTAAACTTGTACACGATTCCTCTAGTTGCAAAATACTGTCTGCTATAAATACATAGTTACACTTAATATACATTAACTGTTGTTCCACTACAGTGCTTTGAAATATTTCTTTCGATTTTTGGATGCACTGTGAATCATCACCAGACATTTGTGAGATTAAGTCCTTCAATTTTTGAAAATTATCTACATAAAATAATGCCGCACGAATCCAGGTGCCCCATCTGGTCACGACAGGCTCAGGTGGTAATGGTACTCTGGGCAAATTCTCTTTGTAAAACTGCAGTCTCAATGGGGCCTTTATGAATATCTTTTTGACATTTGCTATTAGGTCCTTGACCAACGGAAAAGAAACTCTAATAGTTTCCGTAACTCTATTTAATCCGTGAGCTAGACAAGTTACATGAATGAAATTTTCATAAAATATTTTTAAATTCTTTCCTGCCTTTATCATATACGGCGCAGCATCGGATAACAGGACAAGAACTTTATCTGTAGGAACTGAGTTCGGCAAAAAGAAATGTGTTAAGGTTTCTTGAATAAAACGTGTAACTGTAAGATTGTTTGTTTTTTCCACTTCTTTTACGGCTATAAGGTAAGCTTTTCCAGGTTCTTCTTCTAACGACCACACGAATCAGTTGTTTCGTCGATAACAATATACATATAGTTACCTCCAATTTCTTTTTTTATTTCATCTATCACGGTACCAAATACCTTTCCAACGACGTTTTTTCTTAATGTTGATTCATCTGGAGCATTAAATTTTGTATATTTTTGCAGAAAGGCCTTAACTTGCGGGTTGGTTAACTTGTTTAAAGGAATATTAGCAGCCAAGAACGTTTTACATAGATCTACGTTAAATTCTGACTGGTCATGGTTTCCGTTTTTAAAAATCTCAAATGACTGCTTCAGCGTTGACTGTATGGGCCCAGACTTCTTCATGTTTCTAATCTTAGCTACGTGAGACGGCGTCTTAATATGTTGGTCTGTTTGAAATTTCTTTGAGCAGGAAACAATTTTTGAACAAGATTTGCAAAAAACCTGGTCGCCGTCCAAAGCAAGTTCTGGGTAAGGCTTAATCCAAGAAGTACATAGTATTTTCGACATAATCACTGCTTTCACTTTCACTTTGTTTGCACTTACTAACTGCACAATAATAACTGCGACTACAACAAACGACAACCTGAATAATACTGACAAACAGCAAAATTTACAGAATAAATATAAGTTAAGTAACTAGGCGTCGGTACTTCGAGCAACGAATTTAGACTGGCACCAGTCTGTAAACTTTGCAAACAGTAACATATATGAGAAAATAAATAAAAATAGAAGTTTTTGTACTTATTTTATTTTATTGTCCCATTAGGGAAAACCCAATCTGCAGACCGGGACCGCCCAGACACGGCGCCGTGCGACCATAAAACGTAAGAAAAGAATACAGAAATCCCAAAACATGCTTAGATATGCAATAGTTCCTAAAATATGCATTTTTCCTTTAAAATCACAAAATATGCAGAATTTGCATATATGTGTAAAATGCATAAAATCCGGTCTTTACTTATCAAGGACTGATAAGTATACAATATTTTAATAAGTTCGTCCTATTATCCTGAAGAGGATAATGGGACCAACAGAATAAGAATTTGCTTTCGGAGAGGGAGCCTGAGACATAGTTACAACGCCCAAGAAAGTAATTTTTAATATTTCTTTTTGTAGGGCTTTTATCTGTTATAGATATCTAGTCTCTATTAGTAGATTTATGAGCTTATTATTTTTCGTAACAACAAAATGCTGACCTTAAATATTAATGTACCTGACCGACTTTGTTAACGCTCCTAAATGGCTCTAGATACTGATGCGGCCTGATTCTAAATTCATTCAATTTATATCTCTTTACAAATTGTTATATATTTGTTATACATACATGTTTATATTTGTTATCTACTCTATATGTTTCAAAATTGCGCTAGTCCAAATAATTACCTAGAAACATTATCTAGGAGCGCCAGAACCAGTGTAAGATTAGAACGATTATAACTACAAGTAGAGTATACTGTGCCATAGAATCCTGTGTTGATAAAATCGAACATTTCTAACGCATTAGCGACCGGAATACGCAAACTATCAGAGTCTACTACTATTATTATATTAACGAGAATGCAAAATAACTTTTAAATTTCCTCATTTATTTTTCCTGATAGATTTTTTTATAATTCTAGGACTCTCACACAGTTTAGAACGCAATTTTTTTCCAATACACCGCAGCGATAAAGAATAGGGTTTTCAAATAAACAATAATTATCGATTTCTTACTTTATTTTAAAACTTTATCATAAATAATATTAATAATCGATGCAAACAATTTTGTTTAAAAACTTGTTACAATTAATTATAAATTAATTAAAATGTACAAAATTAAAAAAAAAAAATTACGTGACCACGAACGCGCCGCGATTGGTTGCTATGTTTGTGACCTCATAATACCAGTCAGTACTGTTAACTACAACTTCTTCAACAGTACTTCTATTCGTATATATACTGTCAAAATTATTGCTGATTAAGTGTAAAATAAAATATTGCTGATTACTAATTTAGTTCAGTAATGCATGACAAAGGGTTCATAAAGTCTAATTCTGATAATATATCTGCTGTGAACATTTTTATGGTCGCAGATATATATATATATATATATATATATATATATATATATATATATATATATATATATATATATATATATATATATATATATATGGATATTCTTTCCATTTATGACAAAATAAAATGTTCAAAAGCTCAATTTTTCAGAAGGACCTGTTCAGAAGCCTTTTCAGAACGACCACCATGGCGAATACCACGATGGTTCTGAATTGATCGTTGAGTAGTACGAGGGGAGCGAAGTTCCTCTAAGATGAAACGAAATATGATTTAATTGTAAACCTTTCGGAAAATAACTGATGGTTAGACAAACAACAATATGGTCGCTATGAGCTGGCAAAGTTTCATCATCCCTAATGGTACACCCCTTTAGTTTATCCTTTGCATTACCCAAGACTTCTCTTAACTTGGCATGTGGTTTGTAGGCTACCTTAACGTTTACTTTCATCATAATTTTGCTTAGCCCCCGACTTAATTCGGTAGCGAATGATGTTGCAACGAATTTTTCTTTGCTCTGTTCGTTTTTCAAAAGTCGAAGATTCTTTCAATAATCTCCCAAGCTTATGTTTACTAATTAATCTACTTACAATATTCTTATTATAATTATTCACTTAGGCTACTTTCCTAATCAATTTCAATTCTTTTTTATTAGGATATTTGTTTGGAAGAAAATTAATGAAACTATTTAACGTAGAGTATAAACTAGATATCTTATTGTGCAATCTATGATTCGAATCGTTGGGAATGTATCTCGAACTGGTGGTATTGGTTTGAATGTAAAGTAAGGAGCAACAAAATAAATAAAAAAAAATACTCACGATAAAATTTTGGCAAAAATAGTTTGCCTCAAATAATGAAACCTGATATCTTAATATTGTTTATTACGTTATAAACTGCTTGTGGGACTGCTTCTGCTACATCAAAATCTTGTTCTTCATCAGGACTATTCGCTACATCTTTTATTTCAGAATTTTCAGATTCGCATTCCTGATTTTCATCAACGCAGTCTGCAGTTTCTTCGATATCTTTTACAAGTTCGATATCTTTTCAAAGTTGACAAAGAGCCGACAGAAAATCAAAATACAACTAAAATAGGAAAAATTAGGCGCTTATCTCTGAAGCCTAGAATTAGAATTGGCTTCCAATATATGAGAGAAGTCAGCGGTAAAAGTGAAAAAGCCAAATTGAATAATACAGACCAAAATGACTCGAGGAAAAATAGAAAAAAGGTTTGAAAAATAACGATTGATCAAAAAATAACCCAGGAAATTCAAGAAAATACTTTACAATGTGCGATAAGAGCGATAATTTTAATGTTACAGATGACGTTGTAAAGTCCCGCACGTATCTTTGTATAGAGAAGACACAATATCAGGAGAAGGATCACTCGAAATTATAAAAGGGCCGATTAAATTATTGATAAGCCCTGAACCATCTGGGGACAAATTTTATTCTCACCACGCTTACCTTTTTTGCTTTGGATAAATTTTGTGTTTTTATTAGGTTATTATGGCACATCAATTTGACTCAGGTGTGAAATGGTCTATAACAGATAATTGACTGACTTGATACTAAATAAAATTAGTTTTTAACAAAATTAAATTTTAAATACAATATGTTCATTCAAGTGGGAATTCTAAACTCACAGAGATTTATCATTAAAAATTATAATTAAAAAAAAAATAAAGGGCATAACCGTGCCTCAGGCTCCTTCTCTGAAAGCAAAACCTTGATCCTGATTCAGGATAAGGAGACGAACTTATTAAATTATTGTATTGGCATAGGTCCTTGATAAGTGTGCAAAGTTTCAATTTAATCTGGCGTTTTTAAGTGGGTGAAAAGAACGTTCTAAAATGCTGTTACATGGATATATACAGGTGAAGCTAATAAAAGCGTGTTAAAAACCAAATCAGTATATGTTTTTCGACGCGCGTTTTGCTAACCATCATCGATCATGGTTGGAGAAAAGCGAAAAAGATGAGAAAAAAAAATTGGGCGAGTTATTGTAAGAAACAATGATATTAATTGGCCACCAAGTTCATGTGATTGGTTTATGCTATCTATTATTATCCTATCTATTATTATATTATTATCTTTTATCTTTCCATCTAGCTATCTATTTAATTGGGCCTAAACATCCTTGGATGGATATTGGTTCGCTTTCCCTTTTCCAACTATCTCTGTCTTTAACAAACTCTATCCATTTTATCCCAGCTTATTTCTTAAGATCATCCATCCATCTTATTAGTCGCCATGGTCGCCATGGCAGGGCCGGGTACACACGCATGTACCGGGTGCAATGACAATATTGTCGGGCGAGTAAAATTCGTGGCGTGCAAAGTGTGTGATAATAAATATCATTTACATTGTGTTAACATCAAAGAGCCAATATCTAAAGCCATAAATGACTGTAAAAATTTGTTTTGGGTATGTGATGGATGTCTGTCAGTATTTGAGGTGAATGTTGACCTTAGTAATAGTTTAAAAAGGTTAGAACAACATACTGAGGAATGCAAGGTGAATACAGAGACAATATTAAATAATTTGCAACATAATATCTCGACACCACAAGACAAATCATGGAGCGAAATTGTAAAAAAAATATAAACCCTCCTTTAATAATTAGACCGAAAAATACGCAAAGAAATAGTACTACGACGAGGAATGCGATCACGGAAAAAATTAATCCGTCCAATTTATCGGTAGAAATAAACAAATTAAAATCGATAGGTCAGGGATCCGTTATGATTCAGTGTAAGGATGACGATTCTCTGAAGGAAATGCAAATAACAGCAATAGAAGAATAATGCGATAATTATGAGGTAGAAATACCTAAATATATTAACCCCAGAATAATTGTGGTTGGCGTTCAAGATAAATATATTGCAACTAATGAAGACTTTTTAGAGCGCATAAAAAATCAGAGTTTTCTTAAAAATACAGATCTGAATATTGAAGTAGTTCGAAAATATATTCCTAAAGAAAATAAACTGTGTAATATAATACTGAAGGTGTCGGCAGAGATCTATAAGTGCATGTGGAGTAGTAAGAGAGTTTTCTTTGACTGGGACAGTTTTCCAGTCTATGAATATTTGGGAGTGCTGCGATGTTACAAGTGTTGGAGGTATGGACATAAAGCGGCAAAGTGCAGTCAACAAGATGTTTGTCCTTTATGTAACAAACATCATAAAAGCTCAGAATGTAATTCAAATACAAAGGAGTGTGCTAATTGTAAATTTGCACATGATGTCCTGAAGATACCACATATTAAATATGATCACACAGTGTTTGATAAAAATTGCGAATGTTATAAACGAGCTGTTGAAAGAATGAAGAACAGAAATAAGTATGCATAGCAACCACTTGATTGCTTCAGTGCGTCCACTAGCAATATAGATATATTGCATATTAATATACAGGTCATGACGACCCACATGTTGCAGCTGACGCAGTTTGTAGAAGATAGAAACCCATGGATCTTGTGTGTTACTGAAACTCATGTAACACGAGATGTAGAAGAGAACGAAATTAACATAACTGGATCTACGGCTGTTGTCTGTTATTCGGATAGTCGTTATACGGGGGGTGCTATTATTTATATTAAATTTGGCTTGAAATATTGGGTGGTTTCTGTCGAGACAGTTCTAACCAGTTACTGGGTCGTAACAGTTAAGATACAGATAAATAAGCTGTTTTTCTTGGTAGCGGCCTGCTATAGATCGCCTAGTGCCTCTGTAGGTGACTTTTTAAACTACTTGGAAGACAATCTAAGTGACAATGAATTTCAAAGAAATAAAATCTTTCTTCTGGGTGATATAAATATCGATTTATTGAAGAACAGCAGTGAGTCTAGAAGGTTGAAAGACATTGTCAGTGGAGACATTGTTCCAGTGGAGGGAAACCCACAATAGTGGTATCTCACAAACACTGATTGATCACAATAATTACCAATGATTTTGGAGGTGTGGAGCTTGGTAGAGATTTTCCGATGATAAGCGATCATGAGATTATTGGTACCGAGTTTAAACTTCAGGGTATTGTATGTGAAACACCTCAACATACGGATGCTCGGAATCTGAATGAGCAAGCAGTCTCGAGGCTGATTACTGAGTTGATGGGGAATGATTGGGACTACAATTCCATTGACGTTAGTAAATTATATGTTGATTTTATGCAAACTCTACAAACGCTATTGATATGGCTGCTCCCTTAAAATTAGTACAACCTAGAAAGTTCCCTTGGATGAGCAAAGAGCTAAGAAATGCTCAAGTTGAGAGGGACAGAGCGTATAGAAAGTTTTCTTTCACAAAGAATGAACATGATTGGAGAATTTATAAGCAGAAAAGAAATATTGCACTGTCCATGATGCGACTTGAGAGGAAAAAGTACCTTAATAATAATATCGATGCTTGTAGGGGGACGGGAGGAAGATGTGGAGAACAATAAAGGATTTGCTCGGCAATGGTAAGGGGCGTGCCGATTTTTCGCGAATCGACTTTGATACTCACTACGGAGGAGAACTTCAATAACTTTTACTTCGATAGTTTGAATGAAGTAGAACAGAGTATCGAAGAGCAGGACTGGAACAGTGATGTCAAAGTATGCAAGACTCACAATTTTTCTGAGTTTAAACATGTTACTCTAAACAAATTAAGAAAAGTTGTGTTTAGTTTAAAAAGCCGAAGTACGAGTGACAATGAAATTACGATAAGGTTAATGAAAAAAAAAATTGTGTCATCGGTTATCCTTTATTGTACTTAATTAATACAAGTTTTGACACGAATACATTTCCTGAGGACTTAAAAACCAGCATTATTGTACCAATTCCAAAAATACCAAAGCCTAGTACACCAAATTACATTATACCAATTAATTTATTACCTGTTGTTGATAAAATCATTGAGACTAAAGTATGTACAGAGTTGAAAACTTATTTTGAAACCAATAAATTGTTATTTTCTGCTCAATCAGGGTTTAGGACAAAACATTCTTGTGAGACGGCTATTCAGTATGTCTGCGCAACATGGAGGAGCGATATAAAGGTCGGAAAAACTGTGCTTAGTGTATTTATAGCTTTAAAGCGAGCATTCGAAACTATTGACCGGGATATATTGTGTAAAAAATTATTAAGTTATGGTGTAAGATCGAAAGCCTTAAAATGGATCAAGAGTTACTTAACAGACAGACATCATAGGACGAGGGTTGAGGGAAAAGTGTCGGCAAAGAGGGAAAGTGCGTGGGGAGTTCCTCAGGGTAGTGTTTTGGGCCCGTTGCTGTTTTTGATATATATCAACGATATTTCTACAATATTGGATAAACGTTTTATTAGTCTTTTTGCAGATGATACTCTCATATCTATGTCTGGGTTGAGATGGTTGAAACATTGAATAGTGAACTGGCAATACTATTTAGATGGCTATGCAAAAATAAACTTAAACTAAACCAACTGAAAACAAGATGCATGTTGATGGGGTCTAAAGCAAACTGCAAAAGATTTAATGAGTTAGGGTTAAAAATAAATATAAATAATTGTGATATTGAAATTGTAAATGAAATTAAATACTTAGGAGTACTGTTGGATCCTCAGCTAACATTTTGTAATCATGTCAGTTATCTATGTAGAAAGATTGGGAAAAAAATAGGGTTCTTTAGTCGTATATCGTCACATTTATCACCATGGTCCAAGAGGCTTGTATATAGTACTATAGTTTTACCCCATTTTACCTATTGTATGTCTGTGCTGATATCATGTAATAAGGAGAGTATTGGTAGACTTCAAATACAGCAGAATAAGGCTATGCGTGTACTATTGAACTGTAATAGGTATACACCGATAGAGGTAATGTTGCGGTCATTGGATTGGTTTTCAGTTGCGCGGGCCATTGAAGGGGCTAACATTCGATTGATATATAAAATAAAACATTATTTGTTACCCGATTATTTGAATACTTTTTTGGTACAAAGAGTAAATATGCATTCTTACGATGTCCGTTCTAAGAACAATTATGATGTACCAATTGTGAGAACTACGGCTCTCCAGAAGACATTGTTTTGGGAGGGTGTTTGTCTCTTCAATGCTTTGCCCGCCCACATAGGGAGCGCTCCTAATGTGTATGTATTTAATAGACTGTTAAATTATTATTTGAAGCAATAGAGTGTTTTATCATTTGAACAATGTTGGTTATTGCCTTTTGATTGTATTTTCTTTTGTTAAGATTTTTTAGAATTTTTCTTACTTTTATTTTTTTTTGTATATTGATTTTGTTTTGTTACTATTAACTGCATATGCTAAATAAAGTGTGAATTTATTTATTTATTTATTTTTTATTTGGGATCTTCCTCTTTTTTCCATGATCTTCAGTTGTGACCGGCAAATTTTCATTTAAGTTTCGCTATTTGCGCTGAGTTACTGAGCACTTTTGTTCATTCTTTTTTGCTGTCTGCCAGCCTGCCGTTTAACGTTTGCCTTTTCACTGATCTCTGTGTTTACTACCGTTGAATTCTCTACGCAACAGCTTTAAAGGACATTGGTCGTGTCACAACACAAACTTCCTTTCTTTAAAATTTGCCGTATATATTAGACTTTTTCTCGCCACTACTCGCTTAACACTATATAAGCGCGGGGAGTATTTACTTTTGGCGGCAACAGCGGCTCTAGCCGTCTTAGACACATAGCAAGTGCATTAGTAAGTAAAACAATTTTTTGTAATAATATTTTTTGTTACAGAAAAGTAAGTGTATATTAAACTTGAAGAGATTTACAACTAAACACCAAATCACTTGATGATGCTAACATGGTTAGCGAAACGTGCGTCGAGAAGTTCAAAAAAAGTTATTTGGTGTTTAGTGGTAAATCTCTTCAAGTTTAGTGTTTCACACCAAAGGTTCCAATAAAAGTTTTGCGTTTTTAAATAAAAGTTTTGCTGTTTGAGGAAATAAAAAATTATATTTTTCAAAATACTGCTAAACAAATGATTTAGAAATGAAAAAAAATATTTGCATTAGATTAGAACAGTACAAGAATTACATATTATTAGATTTAAATATGTCTATTGTCTTTTGTTCCATTCCTTAGGTCCTTTTACATTTTCTTAATGAGAATACATATACTTTTTTAAAGAAAATTAAAAGGCCAACCTCACTTTTGTATTTGGTTATATTAGGAAATAATTGTTTTATTTTAGATGAACGACCTTTATGTCGTAAAAGAATAGAGGCGACTACAAAAACTGTTTGAAGAAGTTCCATCGGATGAAGGTGATCCATTCTGTGATGATGGTGAATATGGATCTGATCCACACTTTGATCCCTTCTTTGATATATATATATATATATATATATATATATATATATATATATATATATATATATATATATATATATATATATATATATATATATATATATATATATATCTTTTTTTTTGTTTTTTTTTTTTTTTGAGGGGATTAGGAAATCTTCTAAAGACATCCATGTGTTCGATGTTCAGTGACATGGGAATGTCGGATTCATGCCCTTGTTGGAGTCATGCCTACCGACTATATATATATATATATATATATATATATATATATATATATATATATATATATATATATATATATATATATATATATATATATATCGGAATCCGTTCGGTTCGCCAAACTTCTTGTAGAATTTTGGTTATTTTTTTGATTGTACCTGGACCATCGGATTTCAAAAGTTCAGCAGTGATTCCATCTTCACCAGAAGCTTTGTTATTTTTAAGCCGCTTGATTTGTCTAATTATTTCATCTTCATTCGGTGGTAATGAATCTGGGTTTGTTTGTTTAGGGTTTAGTGTTGGTAATTTGTTTAAGGGCACTCAGGACACTTTAGTATTTGTTTAAAATATTTCGCAAGTTCTTTGCAATTGTCTTGGTTATTTAGAGCTAATTGTCCGTTTTCCTTTTGGAAGCAAAGACTTTGCGGTTGATAGCCTGTTAATTTAGTTTTAAATGTTCAAAGTTTCGGGTGTTATTTTTTTGGAAATATCTTTCTATTTCATTAAGTTGACTGTTTTCATATTTTCTTTCAGTTTATATAATTAGCATCGATGTTTCTTTTCTTACTTCCAAAAAGATGTTATAGTTTATTGCTGTTTTTTGACTGTTCCAATCTTTAAATGCTTTACTTCGGCTTAATACTGCTTGCTCGCAAACTTCATCCCACCACGGATGTTTTCTACGTTTTTGTAAAGGGACCAACTTTAAGGCTGTTTTAATAATTTTTTCTTTCAATTCTTGCCAGTTCTGTGCTGGTTGTTTATCAAGCTCTTCTGTTAGGGTTGGTTTTATTTTTGTTAGGTCGAACTTTGGTATTAGCAGTCTCTTTTGAATAAGTTTTCGAGGTTTTAAGCTAAGTTTGATTCTAGTCAAGTAGTGATCCGTGTCTATGTTAGCTCCTTTCCTGACTTGAACATTCAAAATCTCTTTATAATTGGGGTACGAAATGGCAATATGGTCAATTTGAAATTCACCCATGTACGTGTTTGGGCGCCTCCAGGTCTTTTTTTTGTTACTTTCTTCTTAAAATGGGTTGACATTGTTTTTAGATTAAACTGCGAACATAGTTCAACCAATCTTCTACCATTATGGTTAGTCTATTTATGAGCGGGAAAACTGCCGACTGTTTTCCTGTACTTTTTTTTCTTTCCCTAGTTGGACGTTGAAATCACCAAATAGGATTTTTACATGGTTAGAGGGAATTTTAGAGATAGTTTTTCCAGAATTTCCCAGGATTTATTTACTTTTTCAGAGTTAGATTTATTTTCTTCGTTAACTGGGAGGTGTGCATTGTTTAATGTATAGTTTTTGTTAGCACACCTGAGGGATAGTGTCATAAGTCGATTATTTACTGGCTGGACATTTATTATAGAACCAAGAATGTTTCTTGGAATAACGAAAGCAACACCGAGATGTGGTGTATTTTTGAGTATTCTTTTGTCCCTTTTACTTTTAAAAAGTCTGTAGTTGCCGAATTCCAAGGTGTTATCTTTTGTAAATCTGATTTCTTGCAAAGCTAAATTTTGGATTTTTTGCTGATTTAATGTTCGCCCCAATACGTGTAGTTTTCCTGGACGCAGGAGAGAATTGATATTTACAGTTCCAAAGAAAGATTTGTTTTCGGTTTCAGACGTTGGCCAGAGGTCTCCGACTTCCTCTGAAAGATTTTGCGTTTAAGCCCGGATTCATGGGGTAATTTTGTTATTACCAGAACGCTTCATTTTGTACTTTGAATTAAACGTTTGAACCATGACGGTTCAGAGATTAAGACTGGAGGGGTTAGTTCCAGGATTTAAATATCAGCCGCACTATTGGTGAACAGACGCTGACCACTCAACCGCTTTGATACATGTCAGACACTAAGTGGATTTAGTTTTTTTGCCTTGGTACGGGGCTGCTTATTTTGAGATATTCGCAGCTGTCCATTAATATCTAATGAAACTTTTACTATCCACCACCCGTGACCCGTCCAGTACCTTAGGCGAGGTAAACTGGACGAATATAAATATATATATATATATATATATATATATATATATATATATATATATATATATATATATATATATATATATATATATTTGGCCCCTATGTGGATCAGACCTTGACGTGGTAAAGGGGTTTGGTCAGGGTCAAGGCGGAGGCCTCAGACTAACATGATCCAAAATCTGACAGTACAACCTCAAACACGGCCCTTATTCCCCGGAGGCCAAGGGGCAACTACCTACGGCAGCGGGAAGACCTGCCCCAAGGCAGAGGGTGCTAAGAATCACCGAGTTAGATCAGGCTGCCATTGGACTTTTGTCATTGCAACGTTAAATATACGGACTATGAAAACAGAGGTCCGATTGCAAGAACTGTTAATCGAACTTGACAACATACATTGGGATATTATTGGACTCTGTGAAACACGAAGAAAGGGTGAAGAGTTAATTAAACTGGAACCAACTGGACACCTACTCTACACTCGAGATACGGGAAATGGCCGATGTGGCGGAATTGGATTCCTCATCAATCGAAAGCTGAAGGACAGTGTGGTAAAATTTGAAAGTACATCCGACCGATTAGCCCAATGCGTCATTCAGCTGAATAAAAAGTTTAGGCTTCAAATCGTCCAAGCTTATGCACCAACTATAAGCCATAAAGATGAGGAAATTGAGGAATTTTATGATGATGTGGCCCAGCTTTTATACAAGGAGAAATGTAGGTACAAAATCCTGATGGGTGATGTTAATGCCAGAATTGGAACAACAAGAACAGACGAAAATGCAACTGGCCCATATGGAACTGGTGAGCGAGACAATAGAGGTGACAGATTAGTTGATTTTGCTGAAGGACAAGAACTATATATTATGAATTCATTCTATAAGAAAAAATATCAGCAGAAAATGGACATGGAAAAGTCCATCTGGGCTCACAAGCGAAATTGACTACATCATGACCAACGATAAAAAAATATTTACCAATTGTACTGTCCTTAACAATTTTAATGTTGGAAGTGACCACCGAATGGTACGAGCAAGGGTTCGGATTGACTGTCGAAAAGAGCGCGAAAGAATAGTAAGATCAAAGAAGGGCAAGGTGGATTCTGGAAAACTGCTGGAGAGATGAAGCGATTTTGAGATTGCTTTGTCAAACCGGTTTGCTGCGTTACAAGATCCAGAGGAGGTGGAAATATCAGTTCAATATGAAGAAATCGCCAACAATGTACTTCAAACGGCTGCTTCAATAGCACCAGAAGAAAAATGTCTCAAACAAACAAAAATCTCCAGTGAGACCATTGATTTAATGAAGAAACGGCGAGCAATGAGAAATGCAGGTAGTCCTTTTGGCAGGGTCGAGTACACTGAGCTCTGCAAAACTATAAGAAAATGTATCAAAGAGGACACGCGCCGATTCAATATGCAGCTAGTGCAAAAAACCCTGGAAGAAAATAAAGGAATTAACAAAGCTAAACAGAAGCTGAGAAACAAAAGAACGCAAAAACATGATTTAAAGCGTGAGGATGGCACAGTGTGCAGGGCGCGTACCCAAATGTTAGAGATTGTCAGAAGGTTTTATTCCCAGTCATATGAAGATCAGAGTATGTCAGGGACAGCAATACCGACGGAAGAACAAATGCCAGATATCCTAGTGGAGGAAGTAACAAATGCTATAGAATTGATGAAGAACGGTAAGGCTCCAGGAAAGGATAGTGTAACTGTCGAAATGCTAAAAGCTGGTGGTCAGACGTTACATAAAACACTGGCAAAATTATACTCAAGATGCCTCAAAGAACAAAAAGTACCTGGCTTATGGAAAAATGCAGAAGTGATCCTTTTACATAAAAAAGAAGCACAGGAAGACTTAAAGAACTATCGTCCAATAAGCCTCCTATCAGTGATGTACAAAGTTTTCACTAAGATAATTTCTAAAAGAATATTAAAAAAACTGAATGACGCACAACCAAGAGAACAAGCAGGATTCAAAAGTGGATTCAGTACAATGGATCACATCCAGGTTGTACAGCAGGTCATAGAAAGGCACAACGAATACACCATGCCACTGTGCTTGGATTTTATCGACTACGAAAAAGCATTTGATTCCATCTCAAAGCATGCGATAATGGATGCACTGCTTAGCCAAGGTGTAGAGAGAGCCTATGTAAATCTATTAGAATCGATATATGATGGAGCTATAGCCACATGATATAGCCTTAGCCTTGATGATCTTGAAGTGGGAATTAATATAGAACGAGGTGTACGGCAGGGTGACGCAATATCACCTATTCTTTTCTCGGCTGGCCTTGAAGAAGTATTCCGTAAACTGGATTGGGAACAGGATGGTGTAAAGATCAATGGTGCAAACTTAAACCATCTTAGATTTGCAGATGATATTATTCTCATTTCACAAGACCCAGAGGAGCTGCAAAGACGCATACAGGAACTGCAAAGGGCTGGCGAACCATTTGGCTTGAAAATAAACCTGAAAAAGAGTCAGGTTATGTTCAATAACTTCGCTCAGGACAGAAGAATTTCAGTTTTAGGAAGGGATTTAGAGATTGTGGACAGCTTTATATATCTTGGGCAGAGGATTTCAATGGAGGGGAATACCGCCCGGGAGGTGGAACGGCGTGTTAAATGTGGCTGGCAGGCATTTGGTAGGCTCAACATAGTGTTTAAGAGTAGACTCCCACTTTGCCTGAAAAGAAAAGTCTTCGATCAGTGCGTTCTACCCGTTATGGCATACGGAAGTGAAACCTGGACACTCACATCGCAATCAATTCAAAAACTTCGGGTGGCACAGAGGGGAATGGAAAGATGTATGCTTGGCCTTACAAGACGAGACAGAAAGTCCTGCGCATGGATCAGGGAACAAACAAAAGTCTGTGACATCATTGGAAGAGTAAGACAATTGAAATGGAGATGGGCAGGTAATATAGCGAGGCGATGGGACGACAGATGGACCAAGGCAATCCTGGAGTGGATACCGCTTGATCGCAAACGTCCGCGAAGAAGACCGAAAGCACGATGGATTGATGACATCGTTAAGTATATTGGACCCGAGTGGCAGAGGAAAGCCCAGCACCGTGAAGGTTGGAAGCCTTCATTCAGGTTGCAGACTTCATTCTGCAGTGGATCGATGCGGGCTGATGATGATATATATATATATATATATATATATATATATATATATATATATATATATATATATATATATATATATATATATATATATATATTATATGTGTCAAACGTATCTTATATTTTTAATGTTATGTAACACAGCGGTTATAGCTGTTTTTAGTACAGTCACCTAAAAATCACAGAAACTTTTACCAAAATTTAATGCTACCACTAAAATAAAAGTGAAAACTTATCTGTCGAAGTAGAAAAAAAAACTTTGGTATCATATTGTAGGGAATTTTATATTTACAAGTGTCCAACAATGAGTTAACTTAAATCCTTTATTATCTTAACCACTTTTCTTTGAATTTAAATACTATTTTTATATCTTTAGAATACTTAATATCCTAATATTAAGATTCAATCATTCCGAATTTTTAGCTGTACAAATAACTTAGATGTCTGTGGTACGTTTTATCCTTGATTAAAATATTTAGAACAACGTTTTGTTCGGTAAACTAGGTCACCTGTGTATACTTTATAGTCGGCAAAATTCCGCACAGTAATACCGCAAACAATTCGAACTAAACAAACAAAATTGTCCTCAAATTACGTAAACTAAATGTGTTCCCGATTCTCTAATTTTGATGAATCTCGTGATTATATAATTAAGCATAAACATCGTTAAATTATTAATCTTCACTGATTTGCTTTAGCTTATTCAGGATAATTAAATAGAATTTAAGGAAGTAGTTCAAAAAGACGTGGGATGTTTTTGTATTCATATTTTATGTGTAATATAATAGATAACATATGGAACTTGCATCTCATAGTACAGAGCCTTCATTTAATCCCGGCTCCCACGTGACCTGTAAATGTAGATAACCAACACGACAAGTTGGTAATAATAAACACACGAAATTGCAAATTTTCTGAAACCACAGCGTACGTTTATTGTTTTTTTTTGTAATCTTTATAGTCTTTTCGTTTGAATTATATACCCAGTTTAAGTTTAAGTCTTCCTACATTTTTCTCTCTGGCCAAACGTTAACGGCTTCCAAACGTTAATTTTGTGTCTGAAACAGCCTCTATCCTGGATTTCACTTTTTGTAATGTTTGCTAATCTTAGGTCATTTTTAATTGCAGCAATCAGTTTAATTATTTCTACTTTAGCTCAACTCCTATTTTCATAAAATTCGACTATTTATCTAGCTAGCCTATTCGAATTCATCCATTTTATGTGTCCATAGAACCTAAGTCTTCTTTTCTCATATCGCTATGTATATCTGTGTATTGTTTGATTTTTTAGTTTTCTCGAAGTCGGTATGTTGTGCTATTTATTTGTTTGGGGCCTAAGATTTTTCTCTCCTTCTTTTCAATGTTCTCGATGTCTCTCTTTCTATTCAAAATGAGCGTTTCTGCTCCATATAGACATTCTGGCTTAATAACTGTGTTGTAATGTCTCAGTTTTGTGTTTTTAGATATGCATTTTTTGTTGTAAATATTTTATGTAAGTCTAAATGCCGTTTCCATTTTTTGACATCTACCCTACTTGGCCGCTTTTTCCAACCCATTTTCCATGATTATTTCACCCAAATATTTGAATTGAGAGACTCGTCTGATGTTACCATATGTTGTTTTTAGAAATAGGGTTCTTAGTTTGTTGCAAGTCCTGTAATGTGTCTTTTCAAAGGAAATTTGGAGTCCTACCTTTTCTGCTGTTTGTTTTAGGATTTCAATCTGTTTCTGTGTCGTTAATATATCTATATAGCCAAAATTGTTAGATCATCAGCAAACGCCAGACAATCAATTTTGATGTTGGTTCTCCCCAGTTTAATGGGCTGGTCAATATTCAGGGCCGACTTTTTTTTCACGCCACTCCTGTAATACTTTTTCTAGAACACAGTTAAATAAGAGTGGCGAGAGTCCATCTCCTTGTTTTACTCCAGGTTTAATTTCGAAGGGCCTTGAGATGTGACCCATGAATTTAACTTTTGACCTTGTGTTAGTTAATGTTGCTTTAATAATTGCCAGCGTTTTCAGATCTATTCGTTGCTCTTTCAAGATTTGGAATAAAGATTCGCGGTCAGTAGAATCATATGCTTTTTTGAAATCCACAAATATACAGTCGAGATTTTTAATTAGATTCGATGTTTCTTTCCTTACTTCCAAAAAGGTAATTTATTTCTATTTCTGTTTGACTGTTACAATATTTGAATGTTTTACTTCGGCTTAATACTGTTTTCTACGTTTTTGTAAAGGGACCAACTTTACGGCTGTTTTAATATTTTTTTGTTTCAATTCTTGCCAGTTCTGTGCTGGTTGTTTATCAAGTTCTTCTGTTACGGTTGGTTTTATTTTCGTAGGGTTGAACTTTGGTATTAGCAGTCTCTTTAGAATAAGTTTTCGAGGTTTTAAGCTAAGTTTTATTCTAGTCAAGAAATGATCCGTGTCTATGTTAGCTCCTTTCCTGACTTGAACATTCAAAATCTCTTAATAATTGGGGTACGAATTCACCCATGCGTGTTTGGGCACCTCCAGGTCTTTTGTTTTGGTATTTTCTTCTTAAAATGGGTTGACATAATTTTTAGATTAAACTGCGAACATAGTTCAGCCGATCTTCTACCATTATGGTTAATCTATTTATGAGCGGGAAAACTGCCGACCGTTTTCCTGTACTTTTTTTCTTTCCCTAGGTGGGCGTTGAAATCACTCAATAGGATTTTTACAAGGTTAGAGGGAATTTTAGAAATAGTCTTTTCCAGAATTTCCCAGGACTTATTTACTTTTTCAGGATTAGATTTATTTTCTTCGTTAACTGGGAGGTGTGCATTAATCAATGTATAGTTTTTATTAGCACACTTGAGGGATAGTGTCATAAATCGATTATTTACTGGCTGGACATTAGTTGTAGAACCAAGAATGTTTCTTGAGATAGTGAAGGCAACACCAATAATATATATATATATATATATATATATATATATATATATATATATATATATATATATATATGACATGGTGCGTATACGCACCGTTGGCTTAAACTAAAAATTAAATTTTTAATATAAACTTTGCATTTTATCACAAAGGTAAATAATATGATTTTTGCACTGTTTGCATCTCCGTCTTGCCTATTCAGGATGTTTTATTATCACATGTCTCACTCTGTGAAGCCTCACTTCATTCATAACAGGTTTTTTTGGATTATAGTAGATTTGTCTGCAAAAGCATCATCACTTTACAATCGCATCATCGCTTCATCAATTCTTTACATTATTTTGAAAAAAAAAAAGATTTTTAAAAACATATCCAAAATTAAACCATTTATTTTCGCCAATGGAAAATTCATTTGTATCATTGTCTACTTAAGGTATTACTAGTTATTTTTCACCTCTTAACAGAATACTTGATTCACGTCACGTCATTAAGATATACAAGATTAATTTTTTTATTAAATCAAATGTTTAAAATGTTTACTATTTGAGCCTACGCCCCTGCCTGGCTCCCTTCTAACCCATTGTTTTGAATACTTAAAAAAAGTCCTGGTGTATTTCTAATCTGGTTGGGAGCAGTTTCTCAGTGAATAAGAAGCATATCGTTATATTGACGCACAGAATACAATTTTGATTTTAAATGGAATTTAAATACACACACTGAAATAATTTTTGTCGACACCCTGGGTCGTGGGACTCGAATGGTGAATGCGACGTTGCCAGTTTTATTTTATTAGTTTATTTGTAGTTAATTCGTTAATTAATAATAAATTATTATTTAATATATATAATAAATTATTATCGGGGAAACCCTTAGATTTTTGAGTCTTGTTTTAAGGAACTTTGTTCTTTCAAATGACGTGAATAATCATTGATTAAATTTACGAAAGTTATTTCTCTTATACCCGGTATATCACAACTTCTCACTAAAATTTTAACATTGTATTTTCGCATCTGAAGAAGGAACTGTGTTCTCTACGGAGGAGGGTTCATAAAAATCAACTACAAAGGGGGATCGCGGGGGTGTAAAAGATAAATATACTCCCCTTCTTAAGATTCAAATTAGAAATAGTATAACTAATAAAATATACATTATTTATAAAAATATATGACGTATAATTCTAGTAAATATAAAATATAATAAAGAGAATATTTAGCTCAATTAATTTAAAAAATACAATGTATATCTTGGGAAATTTTCTACTCCACAATTTTGTCTTAGTATTTGGTATAATTATGGAATTCTAAAAGTAATTTTAATCATGAAAAAATCAATCATTACTAAAGTTTAATGTATGCCCAGCGAAGGCGGAAAATGTAAAATTACATAATATAGATAACTAGCGTAATTTGCGAAAATATATTAAAACGGTCTTTAAACTATTATATCACTGTCGCACTTTACAAAACCACACCCATAGTCTGACAGTTTTCGCTATCCCCAAAACACCGCAAAATTCAATTTGCTTCGAATTTTTAACAATACGAATAGTTTATACTCTACGCTACATTTCATCCCTGATTAAAACGTTGTTCCCGCTAAACTGGGTCACTTGTGTACACTTTATAATCTGTGGAATCCCACACAGTATTATACCACAAATAATAGGAACTAAATAAACAAAATTGTCCTTCAATTATACAAAACCGAATGAGGGCTCGACGGATATCATGCAATTTTGATAGCCAGATTCATAATAAGAGTTACATAATAAAGCAACGTTAATTTAATAATCTTTGGTGATTTGTATCATAGGAGTGAATCTAATTGAAGTATACCAGCAAAGTTTTTATTAAAATTTATTTGAAAAAAAGAGTAACAATAAATGAAATGTGCCTTGCTGACTGATTATGACAGTTCGACTTTTGTCAGAACTTCTGTAAAAGTTTTCGTGTTAATAACATAGCTGTAGTGTCGTACAATAGTAAACTAACTGAGCTCTTTGAAGTCCCCTCTGGTACCAGGCATGACTACGTTATGACCCCAGTTTTAGTCAACACCTTTATGACGGCATTGATGATCATCGTCGACAGGACTGATGGAGGCCTCTTCAATCTGTCGCGCCTTAAAGCCCAAACACGTTAATATCACACGATCCTGTTACAGTTCAATAAATTCTTAATACCTATATATTGGCGTATGAAGCATTGGGCTTTAAAATTATTCTAAGTAAAACTAAAATTCGCGATGTTCATGGCAATTCATCTCGTCACACCGACAAGATTTATGCACTTGTGTCTCTCCACTTGAGTGTATGGAATCTTTTAGTTACCCGGGTAGTCTCCTTAATTCCAGAGGAGATCTGGACTCGGAAATCCACAGCGAAATTAAAAGTGTTTCGAGAGCCTTTTAAAACCTTCGCAAAAAGTTTTTGGAAATCATGACCTGGCCTTGACGATAAAGGTGACTGCGTACCGAGCCCCAGTTTTATTCAACACCTTTATGACGGCATTGATGATCATCGTCGACAGGACTGATGCAGGCCTCTTCAACCTGTCGCGCCTTAAAGCCCAAACACGTTAATATCACACGATCCTGTTACAGTTCAATAAATTCTTAATACATATATATTGGCGTATGAAGCCTTGGGCTTTAAAATTATTCTAAGTAAAACTAAAATTCGCGATGTTCATGGTAATTCATCTCGTCACATCGACAAGATTTATGTACTTGTCTCTCCACTTGAATGTATGGAATCTTTTAGTTACCCGGGTAGTCTGCTTAATTCAAGAGGAGATCTGGTCTCGAAAATCCACAACCAAATTAGCAGTGCTTCGAGAGCCTCTTAAAACCTTCGCCAAAAGTTTTTGGAAATCATGACCTGGCCTTGACGATAAAGGTGACTGCGTACCGAGCCCCAGTTTTATTCAACACCTTTATGACGGCATTGATGATCATCGTCGACAGGACTGATGCAGGCCTCTTCAACCTGTCGCGCCTTAAAGCCCAAACACGTTAATATCACACGATCCTGTTACAGTTCAATAAATTCTTAATACATATATATTGGCGTATGAAGCCTTGGGCTTTAAAATTATTCTAAGTAAAACTAAAATTCGCGATGTTCATGGTAATTCATCTCGTCACATCGACAAGATTTATGTACTTGTCTCTCCACTTGAATGTATGGAATCTTTTAGTTACCCGGGTAGTCTGCTTAATTCAAGAGGAGATCTGGTCTCGGAAATCCACAACCAAATTAGCAGTGCTTCGAGAGCCTCTTAAAACCTTCGCCAAAAGTTTTTGGAAATCATGACCTGGCCTTGACGATAAAGGTGACTGCGTACCGAGCCCCAGTTTTATTCAACACCTTTATGACGGCATTGATGATCATCGTCGACAGGACTGATGCAGGCCTCTTCAACCTGTCGCGCCTTAAAGCCCAAACACGTTAATATCACACGATCCTGTTACAGTTCAATAAATTCTTAATACATATATATTGGCGTATGAAGCCTTGGGCTTTAAAATTATTCTAAGTAAAACTAAAATTCGCGATGTTCATGGTAATTCATCTCGTCACATCGACAAGATTTATGTACTTGTCTCTCCACTTGAATGTATGGAATCTTTTAGTTACCCGGGTAGTCTGCTTAATTCAAGAGGAGATCTGGTCTCGGAAATCCACAACCAAATTAGCAGTGCTTCGAGAGCCTCTTAAAACCTTCGCCAAAAGTTTTTGGAAATCATGACCTGGCCTTGACGATAAAGGTGACTGCGTACCGAGCCCCAGTTTTATTCAACACCTTTATGACGGCATTGATGATCATCGTCGACAGGACTGATGCAGGCCTCTTCAACCTGTCGCGCCTTAAAGCCCAAACACGTTAATATCACACGATCCTGTTACAGTTCAATAAATTCTTAATACATATATATTGGCGTATGAAGCCTTGGGCTTTAAAATTATTCTAAGTAAAACTAAAATTCGCGATGTTCATGGTAATTCATCTCGTCACATCGACAAGATTTATGTACTTGTCTCTCCACTTGAATGTATGGAATCTTTTAGTTACCCGGGTAGTCTGCTTAATTCAAGAGGAGATCTGGTCTCGGAAATCTACAACCAAATTAGCAGTGTTTCGAGAGCCTCTTAAAACCTTCGCCAAAAGTTTTTGGAAATCATGACCTGGCCTTGACGATAAAGGTGACTGCGTACCGAGCCCCAGTTTTATTCAACACCTTTATGACGGCATTGATGATCATCGTCGACAGGACTGATGCAGGCCTCTTCAACCTGTCGCGCCTTAAAGCCCAAACACGTTAATATCACACGATCCTGTTACAGTTCAATAAATTCTTAATACATATATATTGGCGTATGAAGCCTTCGGCTTTAAAATTATTCTAAGTAAAACTAAAATTCGCGATGTTCATGGTAATTCATCTCGTCACATCGACAAGATTTATGTACTTGTCTCTCCACTTGAATGTATGGAATCTTTTAGTTACCCGGGTAGTCTGCTTAATTCAAGAGGAGATCTGGTCTCGGAAATCCACAACCAAATTAGCAGTGTTTCGAGAGCCTTTTAAAACCTTCGCCAAAAGTTTTTGGAAATCATGACCTGGCCTTGACGATAAAGGTGACTGCGTACCGAGCCCCAGTTTTATTCAACACCTTTATGACAGCATTGATGATCATCGTCGACAGGACTGATGGAGGCCTCTTCAATCTGTCGCGCCTTAAAGCCCAAACACGTTAATATCACACGATCCTGTTACAGTTCAATAAATTTTTAATACATATATATTGGCGAATGAAGCCTTGGGCTTTAAAATTATTCTAAGTAAAACTAAAATTCGCGATGTTCATGGTAATTCATCTCGTCACACCGACAAGATTTATGCACTTGTCTCTCCACTTGAGTGTATAGAATCTTTTAGTTTCCTTAATTCCAGAGGAGATCTGGACTCGGAAATCTACAACCAAATTAAAAGTGTTTCGAGAGCCTTTTAAAACCTTCGCCAAAAGTTTTTGGAAATCATGACCTGGTCTTGACGATAAAGGTGACTTCGTACCGAGCTGCGAACGTGCCTTTGCTTATTTATGGATGTGAATCGTAGATGCCCTACAGAAAATACCTAAGGGTTCCAGACAGAACTGAGACAGATAATGGCAATCAAGCGGTACCATAAAAAATTAATTATAGTCAATGGAGGTTTTTGTGGAGAGAGGGTGTCCGTATTGGGCGGGACATTTGGCTAGTTTGGAAGACCATCCTCTAGAAATGTGTATGTTATACGGCGAACTGACTTTAGGAAATCGTAGGCAAGGAGATTAGAAATTTCTTTACAAGGATGCTCTCCGTGAAACGTTCAAGAGCGTTAATGTTCGTCCCCAGTGTGAGGTGACTGCCTTGAACAAAGTCCAAAGGAGACAGCTAGTACATCAGTATCAAGGACCGATGCCTAGAAACGTACATCCAGCCTTCTGGTCGGTTCGAATGTCGAGAGTGATCTCATCTAGAATAGGTTTCTTCAGCCATAGAAGAAAACGCACCCGCTAATCTTGGATGTTAAGAGAATAAACTCGGATGCGAATGTATGGCTATATTTCATATTTAAACTTAAAATCTTTTCTAAAAATTGCGTGACTAAGAGCGAATTAATTCCATCAAAATCAATTTTAGTAAATTTATTTCTAAGGAAACACTACTAATATCTTAAGCTCCAATTAATATCTCTTATTAATCCTTAGTGATATCTTATTATTATTATTAATTATTTTTATAGATATCTTATTATTAATTACATCTTAGATATTCCAAGTGTAAGAATTCCAATTCCTTAGACATTTCATTCTTAAGCAAACTTGTTTAGTAACAAACATTTTAGACGTTTTACAAAGTGAACGTTTGCTTATTACACAGTTCAACAAATTTAAACTTTTTTGATGTAACATTGATGAAAATAGATGTATATGAAGGATTAAATCCTAAAATGAGAAGCTAATTACTGTAGACGTACAGTTTTTTATGTTACAGAGGCTGGGTGTGGATGTTACAGAGGACTGTGGATTATGTGAATAAAAAATATATTACATGAGATGTCAGACAGTGACATAAATGTTCACTGCTTCCTCTTGTGTTCTATAACATTATCTCTTTTTAAAAACCAGCATTAGTCATCCAACATAGATAGGTTCCAGCGTCCTGATCTCCTGGTGAAACCTCTCTCCATGTTCGTCGCTTGCTGCATCTAAATTTTCCGAAAAAAATCCAAATGGGAATGTAAAAAATAAATTTTTAAGAACATGCGACCCCTTAGTATTTTTAAAGAGTATTTAAAGAGTTTATATTTGAGGTTTTTATAGTTTTAATATTTCTTGTTCTCCAGAAATCAATTCACTACACTTATAAAACACTTCCTAGCTCCCAATTTCAATGTAATGCTAATGCAAGTAGTAGACATGGCAAAAAATTGCTGTCCTGAAAATACTACATAATAAATATGACCACATAGTGTTTGATAAAAATTGTGACTGTTATAAACGAGCTGTTGAAAGAATGAAGAGCAAAACTAAGTATGCATAACAACCACTTGATTGCTTCAGTGATTCCACTGACAATATAGATATTTTGCACGTTAATATACAGGAAATGACGACTAACATGTTGCAGCTGAGGCAGTTTGTAGAAGATAGATACCCATGGGTCTTGAGTGTTACTGAAACACATGTAACACAAGATGTGGAAGAGAATGAAATTAGTATAACTGGATACACGGCTGTTGTCTGTTATTCGAATAGTCGTCATACGGGGGGTGCTATTAATTATATTAAATCGAGCTTAAAATATTGGGTGGTTTCTGTCCAGACACTTCTGACCAGTTATTGGGCCGTAACAGTTAAGATACAGATAAATAAGCTGTTTTTCTTAGTTGCGGCCTGCTATAGATCGCTTAGCGCCTCTATAGATGACTTAAACTATTTGGAAGACAACCTAAGTGACAATATATTTCAAAGAAATAAAACCTTTCTTCTGGGTGATATAAATATCGATTTATTGAAGAACAGCAGTGAGTCTAGAAGGTTGAAAGACATTATCAAGGGAGCAGGTTTCACACAGATTGTTACTACGGAAACCCACAATAATGGTGTCTCACAAACACTGATTGTTCATATAATTACCAATTATTTTGGAGCTGTGGAGCTTGTTAGACATTTTCCGATGATAAGTGATTACGAGATTATTGGTACCGAGTTTAAACTTCAGGGTATTGTATGTGAAACGCCTCGACGCACGTATGCTCGGAATCTGAACGAGCAAGCAGTCTCGAGGCTGATTACTGAGTTGATGGGGAATGATTGGGATTATAATTCCGTTGATGTTAATAAATTATATGCTAATTTAATGCAAAATCTACATGATGCTATTAATAGGACTCCCTTAAAATTAGTTAAACCTAGAAAGTTCCCTTGTGTGGGCAAAGAGATAAGAAATGCTCAAGTTGAGAGGGACAGAGCGTATAGAAAGCTTTCTTTCACAAATAATGAACAGGATTGGAGAATTTATAAACAGAAAAGAAATATTGTACTGTTCATGATGCGACTTGAAATGAACAGTTTCTTAATAATAATATCGATGCTTATAGTGGGGACAGGGGGAAGATGTGGAGAAAAATAAAAAAATTACTGGGCAATTGTAAGGGGCGTGTCGATTTTTCTCGAATCGACTTTGATGGCCACTACGGACCTACGGAGGAGAACTTCAATAACTTTTACTTCGATGGTTTGAATGAAGTAGTACAGAGTATCGAAGAGCGGGACTAAAGCTGTGATGTCAAAGTGTGCAAGACTCAGGATTTTTCTGAGTTTAAACATGTTACACTAAACAAATTAAGAAAAGTTGTGTTTAGCTTAAAAAGTCGCAGTATGAATGACAATGAAATTACGATAAGGTTAATGAAAAAAAAATTGTGTCATCGGTTATCCTTTATTGTACTTAATTAATACAAGTTTTGACACGAATACATTTCCTAAGGACTTGAAAACTTTCACTATCATGAAAATCTATTGTTGTCAATGTAAGTATCGTTGACATACACAAAAAATATATTTACTTTCACTCGTTACTTTATATATTTCAAATTAATATAATTTATTTTTTAGTTTAGTTTTGAAAACGGGGGGGAGAGGACCCTCCGAAACGTTAACGTTAAAAGTTTGTAAAATTTCTTATAACATTTTTATATCTTTAAAATTTTGTTCGTTAGGCAAATTTATTACAAAAAAGAATCACTGAGAAATTTGTCTCCGTTTGGTTTTTTGTTTTTACCCAGTGATTCTTTCTTTAAATAAGAATAGGTATTTTTTGAGTTTTACAGAATGGCGAAAAACCCAAATAAAGGAAAAAATATATGAACACACCACAATCATTCAGATATTACTTCAATTAATTTATTACCTGTTGTTGATAAAAACATTGAGAATGTTGTATGTACAGAGTTGAGAACTTATTTTGAACTTAATGAATTGTTATTTTCTGCTCAATCAGGGTTTAGGACAAAACATTCTTGTGAGACGGCTATTCAGTATGCATGCCTAACATGGAGCAACGATATAAAGAAAGGGAAAACAGTGCTTAGTGTGAACTGCTCGACGCACGTTTCGCTAACTATGTTAACATCATCAGGAGATGATTTAATCTGATTAAATCATCTCCTGATGATGCTAACATGGTTAGCGAAACGTGCGTCGAGCAGTTCAAAAAAGTGTTTTGGTGTTTAGTGGTAAATCTCTTCAAGTTTAGTGTTTCACACCAAAGGTTCCAATAGAAGAATGGAGTGCTTAGTGTGTTTATAGATTTAAAGCGAACATTCGAAATTATTAACCGGGATAAAATTATTAAGTTATGGTGTAAGATCAAGAGCCTTGAAATGGATCACGAGTTACTTAACAGACATACATCATAGGACGAGGGTTGAGGAAAAAGTATCGGCGAAGAGGGAAACTGCTTGGGGACTTCCTCAAAGTAGTGTTTTGGGCCCGTTGCTGTATTTAATATATGTGAATGATATTTCTACAATATTTAATAAACGCTTTATTAGTCTTTTTGCAGATGATACTCTCATATCTGTATCTGGGTATAATTTGCCTGAAATGGTTGAAACATAGAATAAAGAACTGGCAATACTATTTAGATGCCTATGTAAAAATAAACTTAAACCAAACGAACTGAAAACAAGGTGCATGGTGATAGGGTCTAAAGCAAACTGCAAAAGATTTAATGAGTTAGGGTTAAAAATAAATATAAATAATTGTGATATTGAAATTGTAAATGAAATTAAATACTTAGGAGTACTGTTGGATCCTCAGCTAACATTTTGTAATCATGTCAGTTATCTATGTAGAAAGACTGGGAAAAAAATAGGGTTCTTTAGTCGTATATCGTCACATTTATAACCATGGTCCAAGAGGCTTGTATATAATACTATAGTTTTACCCCATTTTACCTATTGTATGTCTGTGCTGATATCATGTAATAAGGAGAGTATTGGTAGACTTCAAATAAAGCAGAACAAGGCTATGCGTGTACTATTGAACTGTAATAGGTATACACCGATAGAGGTAATGTTGCGGTCATTGGATTGGTTTTCAGTTGCGCGGCCATTGAAGGGGCTAACATTCGATTGATATATAAAATAAAACATAATTTGTTGCCCGATTATTTGAATACTTTTTTGGTACAAAGAGTAAATATGCATTCTTACGATGTCCGTTCTAAGAACAATTATGATGTACCAATTGTGAGAACTACTGCTCTCCAGAAGACATTGTTTTGGGAGGGTGTTTGTCTCTTCAATGCTTTGCCCGCCCACATATAAGTGTGCCCGCCCAATAGAGTGTTTTATCATTTGAACAATGTTGATTATTGCCTTTTGATTGTATTTTCTTTTGTTAAGATTTTTTAGAATTTTTCTTACTTTTATTTTTTTTTGTATATTGATTTTGTTTTGTTACTATTAACTGCATATGCTAAATAAAATGTGTATTTATTTATTTATTTATTTTTTATTTGGGATCCTCTTTTTTCCATGATCTTCAGTTGTGACCGGCAAATTTTCATTTAAGTTTCGCTATTTGCGCTGAGTTACTGAGCACTTTTGTTCATTCTGTGATATTGAAATTGTAAATGAAATTAAATACCTAGGTATACTGTTAGATCCTCGGCTAACATTTTGTAATTATATCAGTTATCTATGTAGAAAGATTGCGAAAAAATAGGGTTCTGTAGTCGCATATCGTCACATTTATCATCCTGGTTGAAGAGGCTTGTATATAATAATATAGTTTTACCCCATTTTATACTTATTGTATGTCTGGGCTGATATCATGTAATAAGGAGAGTATTGGTAGCCTCCAAATACAGCAGAACAAGGCTATGCGTGTACTATTGAACTGTAACAGGTATACACCGATAGAGGTAATTATTGATTGATTTGTCCGTTACTTTGTGATAGTTAATTTTTTAAAAAAGAATAAAACAATTTTTGACTTTGTTATCTATCACTTTTATTTTTAAACAAAATTTGTATGACTATAGTTTCCTAAAACGACTTTACATTCTCAAACACTACTTTAAAACTTACAGCTGTTTATTCTATGTACCTAATTTTATACTTTTATTGGCGTTAATTTTTTACAACATTTTAAATAGTGGGGAATTTCGGAGATCCGTCTGATCGTTTAATAGCTAATAGTCTAGACGGATCTTTATTATATTTATAACTTTCAATAGCTTCTGAAATGTTTAATTTTTTGCTTTTGGGCACTGTATGTAAAATTTTCAAAGTTGTAATCTCGGGAAATATATATCCGGTATCTATGAAATGGTTCGCAAAATTAGTAACTAATAAACTAAACTAAAAATAAAAGTAACTAATTTCTTCTTCTTTGAAACCGTTATTTTGTGCTATTAGTTTTATTTTTTGCAGTTCTATTTTTCTATTATTTTCAGATAGTGGAATTGTGAAAGCTCGGTGGATCATAGACTTTTTTTGATAGAGGTAATGTTGGGGGCATTGGATCGGTTTTCAGTTGCACGGGCGGGTTGCAATTTGTTGCCCCATTATTTGAATACATTTTTGGTACAAAGAGTAAATATGCATTCTTACGATATCCGTTCTAAGAACAATTATGATGTACTAATTGTGAGATCTACTGGTCTCCAGAAGACATTGTTTTGGGTAGATGTTTGCCTCTTCAATGCCTTGCCCGCCCACATAAGGATCGCTCTTAATGTGGATGTTTTTAATAGACTGTTAATTTATTATATGAAGCAATAGAGAGTTTTATCATTTGAACAGAGTTAATTATTGCCTTTTGATTGTATTTTCTTTTGTTAAGATTTCTTAGATTTTTTTTACTTTTACTTTTTTCTTTGGTATATTGATTTTGCTTTGTTAGTGTAAGCTGCATATGATAAATAAAGTGGGTATTTATTTAATTCCTTTTCATTTAATTTTTCTTGCAAACGAAAATCACCTGAGGTTCACAAAATATACCTTCTTTTAGTGTTGCATCATTTAATCGAGGAAATATTTCTTTTAGGCACTTGAAACCATTATCTGCTTTGTCCATGGCTTTGACAAAGTTTTCATTACTCCAAGCTTAATATGGAGAGGCGGAATCTTTCTTACTGTAATGTTCTTTTACCCTACCCTACTGTCTCATAGATAAAAAAAACAGCTATACTTTGTACGAAAATAGAAGGTACAGTACAAAGTCAGGTATAAATAATTTCAATTAACCCATGATATAAAGGAGAAGCAGGTACTTCAAAATGGAACGTCCTAGGTCCTTCCTGTGAAAATGTGTTCATGTTCATCAATGTTACAAAAATCATGTCGATCTGTCTTATCAACGGCTGGAAAGGGCATATATCATAATATCATTGTATTTTGTGCCTTTTTCGTGATATTTGAGTTTTTCTGTTTGTTCTGACGACAATTTATCGGAACAGTTGCGAAGGACTGAAAATATTGCAATTATGAAGCAAAGTGTGGATGAGTCTTAAAAAATTGGAGTTGATTCAACAATGTTTTGCATAGATGAGAATTTCACCACGCAGTTTACGCCAAATTTTGAGAAAATTGCTCTAGTCTTCCTATAAGATTCAAATCGTTCGAGATTTGTTACCTACAGACAATAAGTGTCGTCATAAACTACTTTCATCAAATTAACATGTAAAATTAATAATAAGCTATGAAGCAAATTTTCATCTAAGTTGTCAGGTGAATCAATAGAATAGCTGTTTCTGGACAAGAGGTAATTCCAGATACATTCATCAAACGCTATAATGCTATAATGTATCCAGTTAAAGTTACAGAGTAGCTCAGACAAGTGTAATTGATCTTCAAAGCATGATTGGGTCACATTTTTTTGAAGATTGTAGTGGAAATGAAGTTACAATCAACACTATAGAAAAAAAATAGAAAAAAAAGTCTTGTTTCTTTTAAAAATTATAAATATGGTAGCATAAAACTCGCCTCATCCTGTAAAAGTTCTCAAAAATGTACACTCAAGTACTCGCAAGCAATCTCAATACACTAAAGGAATCAATTTTATATTATAAATATACAACTGACCATGCTTACCTTCATATAAATGAATAAGGACTACAATGTTATAACCATTAATAAACAAAATCAGAATTTACAGGATCTTTATTGAATTATTTAAATTGTCATAGATCATTGTAAAAATAAATCAGAATATTTTAAAGCTAATATTAATGAAAATAATTTTTCTTTTGATTTTATAGCAGAAATAAGATTAATCAAAAAACTGCTACGCTATAATTAAGCATAGTTAATTCGATGATTTAATTAGGGCTGATTTTGATTTCTATTGGATGGATCGTAACAACACATTGTAAAATCTAAATGAGATTGATTGCAAAATTGAGATTGAAAATGGGAAGGTCATGAAACTACTACGTAATTATTCATTATTGTTGCACGCCGTTAATTGTGCTCCTTTCAACTGACAACATTCATAGCAGAAAATTACTTATTAATCTGAACCGGTAATTTAGTCTTGATATAATGATGTATTGTGCAATTCGAGGTGCAGTAGAGTAGATCGAGCGTATTATTTAAGTGGACAAAATATTATTATTATTTTCTCAATCCTAAGTTAAACTGGTTTTTAAATAAAGTGGAGATCTTAACCGATATAACTTTCTTATATATTGGTGGCTTAAATTTACGCGCCTAATCATTAGTTAATATTAATTATGATTAATTGTAATTAAAAGTAGAATGTGGAATACAGCAGTTGGGGTGTACTGTGTGTCATACTTGCATAGAGTCAAACAGTGTCAAGTTATTAATAAATTCTATACTTATAAAACGCAATGATACATTTCTTCCTTCTCCTACGTTGACTGTCTCATTGGATGCTGTCCAAAGAAATCTAAAACTACATCCGATGAGCCGTCGGCGAAAGTATGTGTTGTCCCTGCCTTGGGTCTTCCTATACTTGACGAGAGAGTATATATGTCGGTGCTCTGATGAGTCTATCTACTAACAGACGAAACATGTGCCCTCCAATGTGAAGGATGAATGGTGTTCACTCCCGGTCAGACAACTAACAGTATGCTCACAAATATTTATATTTACTCACAGTTAGTTTGTGTTTGTTTTAATTTATTTTCTTTCTTTTTGTACTTATATCCAAATTTTAATGTATGTTTATTGCAGGCTTTCTTTTATTGTATAATATATATATATATATATATATATATATATATATATATATATATATATATATATATATATATATATATATATACATATATATATATATATATATAATATATACATATATATATATATATATATATATATATATATATATATATATATATATATATATATATATATATAAAGAACAGGAACTGATCCCATTGAAAAAGAACACAAAACACCCTTGGTGGGACTCGGAATTCGAAAGTGCATTGCAGCGACACAAACGAACATTTTAGGAGTACACAACTAAAAAATCTCCAGAAACTCAACAGCTTTTTGACGTGACTAGAAAACATACCGCAAAGGTTATCAAACTAAGAGGAAATACATGAAGGAACAACTAGACTCTATGGGGGAGAATTTCCGCAATTATAACACGAGAGACTTTTATAAGACTTTTGCAAGACAAATCCGTGGATACACACCACAAAATCTTTGCTTCAGAAAGCGGAATGAGAGATTAACGCAAACCAATCAGGAGAATTGTCAGGAGCTGGCACACTATTTCTCTGATCTCCTCAATTGCCCCGAAGGCGATACAAGATTCCACAAGGAAAATTGTATCCATACCCACTCAGAATCACCACCACCAACACAGGATTAAATCCACAGGCACATACCCAAACTAAAGAATAACAGGTCATCCGGTGGAGATGGTATCACCGCGGAACTATTAAAAAACCTCGGACCAAATTCACTGCAGGAACTTACGCAAATTATCACGTACATTTACCAAACAGAAAAATTATCAGATGAATGGAAATGTGTCCTTATCCACCCGCTGCACAAGAGAACAGATGTGAACCACTACAGAGGAATCTCCTTACTACAAGTCACTTACAAAATCCCCTCAGCATGCCTTCTCCAGAGAACATAAGAACAATTAGAACACAAAATTGGCGAGTACCAGGCAGGCTTTCGCCCTGGTCGCTCATACACTGAACAAATATTTAACTTAAAAACGATACTGAAATACAAAGCTATCAGAAACGTCCCAATCATCTGCACGTTCGTGAGCTTCAAGAAAACATACGACTGCATCGACCGAAAATCTTTGTTCAATATCCTAGAAGAACAAATACTCGACCCCAAAACACTACGATTCATCAAGCAGACACTGACACAACCTCTAAAGTGAAATTTATGGGAGATATTTCCGAACCCTTCCTGATTAAAACTGGAGTACGCTAAGGAGATGGGTTTTTCCCACTCCTCTTCAACCTGGTCCTGGACAAAGTCATAAGGAAATGGAAAAAAGGACTGAAAAATCAAGGACACTGGAAACCAATACGACTCGGACGATCCAAAAACAACAGAGAAATATCATGTCTGGCCTTCGCAGACGACCTAGCCATACTCGCAGACAATGAAAAATGGGCAACCAAACAGATCGAAGTCCTCAAGGAATGTGCAGAGAAAGTCAGCCTACAAATCTCCTCTCAAAAAAATCGAATTATTCTGCTCAAAATTAGATGTCCAAAATTTGAACACCAAATACGGGAAAATAAATAGGGTTACTCATTTCAAATACCTGGGCGAGATCCTCGAACCCACAGGAGGAGAGAATATGATACAGAAGACTCGATTACAGAAAATGAAGAGGGCATACGGCAAGATACACAATATCTACAATAAGAAATGCCTATCCACAAACGCAAAAATAAGACACTACAACACAGTAATCAAATCAGAAGTACTATACGCAAGCGAGGCACTTACAATTCATACAA
The DNA here is from genome assembly GCA_031761425.1 of Cosmopolites sordidus. NCBI lineage: Eukaryota > Metazoa > Arthropoda > Insecta > Coleoptera > Curculionidae > Cosmopolites > Cosmopolites sordidus. The sequence continues at coordinate 712,608 of JARFXV010000459.1, read as the reverse complement.
AAAGCGGCATAGAAAACATGTTAAAAGAAGAACGCAAAATTATGAGGAAAATTCTCGGCCCAAAATTGACAGAGGAAGGATACAGACTACATTCTAGAAAGACCACAGAGAGAATGTCCAACGTAGCAGCGGACATAAGAAAAAGAAGGTTGTAACTCTATGGATATATCAGTAGACTCCCACCGACAAGACTCACCAACAGAATTCTTGCATATATATAAGGAGTCAAGTTAACAGTACCATGGATCACACAAGTCAGAGCTAATCTGGGAAAGGCACAAATGGGTCTGACAGAGATTGAGGATAGAAGAACGTACAGAAATAAAATACATATGTAAAACGTTGCATCAGAGAGCGAAGTTTTGAGGAGATCGAGAACAAACTGGACGGAGGAAAGAGAATCCACGGAGAAAGGATGAGAGAGGTGTGGAGGATCAGAAAGGACACCCGAAAATGAGTCAAAATGCTTTGCGTGATCCAACTGGGATCGTTGACTAGGCGTGATCCACCTAATAATATAAATATAATAAAAAATTTGAGCAATACACATTCTAGAAGGGAATTGAATTCTCTACAATAAAATGTCTCATAAATTTACGTCAAACAAGCCATTTCCATGTAATCGTGCCTTGAACATTGATCTGTTTATACAATTTTACTTTTCAAATTTGAAATTTTGTAACTAATGAACGAATCAATATTTGAAAAAATGCAATACATATTCTTAAAGGAAATTGAATGCGCTACAAAAAAAGTATTTTAACATTTTTCGTTAAATTCACTCCTCCCAAAGTTATTCAACTGTGTATCGTCATCGATAAAATAACTTTAACCAAAATTTCAAATTTGAAAAGTAAAATTGTAAAAACAGATGTTCAAGGTACGATTACATGGAAACGGTTTGTTTGACGTAAATTTATAATGAGACTTTTTTTGTCGAGAATTCAATTCCCTTTAAGAATATGTATCGCTCAAATTTTTCAAATTGACGGTTTAGGAGTTTCGGACGAAAGATGTGATTGCTATTAAAAAAACGAAAGTCGCAATGATACACATCTCTAACTCTAACTTTACACAATAATTTTTTTCGTCATCATAAATAATATTAAAAAGAAAGGTATCCCCTTAAAAAAAAATTTCGATTTTTTTGGCTCAGTTTAATATATTGTATTGGAGAATTGTATTTTGTCAAAGGAAGATTTTAAATCCGACAGAGAATTGCCCGTTTGTAACCCCTGCAATAAGGCTGAGTAAAAACAGCTGCCCTCTTTTCTAATGCTGACTTCGAGTTATTTGGTTGGCTTCTCAATGGAATAAAAAAAGTTAAGCTTTTGAGAATAAAAGTTAAACGTTACATCAATATATACCTTGACGCTCTCAATAGCAAATTGTTTACTTTGGATTTTTTATAAGCTAATTCTAATTTGTCGAAGAAGGCATTCTTAGACAAATTCTTAGAGATACTATATGATCTTTATTACAAATCGATTGACCCGTTTTATTGCATATAAATAGTATCAAAAATGGGGTCTATTCTTTAACCTTTTATTTTTATAGTTTTTGGGTTTTTATTGCCATAATAATAGCTGACATAAATAGCCCATTAAACGTATTTGTTCGATTTTGACACTAATATTAAAATATCGGTGGCAGTTATGGCAAAACCAGAACATAAAATCTGTAAAAAAACTGACTGTTTTTATCGGCAATAATAAATTTAACAGTTTGAATTTCCATTTTATAGTTGGCCGAAATATCAAAATATATATAAATTTCCAGTGGCTTCGAAAATGGACAGAAATTTTATTCGGTATATATAAATATTTGATAACCTATGACTTTGTTTCAACATGATACCTTTCAATTTGTCACTAAAACGACGCTTATTTTATTATTACATCCAAATTTACTTATTTGAAATATCTCTGAATATATACTGTCCGCCAAAATTTAAATTTTTAAAGAAATAATTTTATAAGAAAAATAGTCAATGCAGGCTGCAGAAAAAGGACGTATAAAAAAAAACAGAAATATTTACTTTTTCGCCAAAAATAATTATTTTTATTTAAAATTGTCTCCTTGCGGGCCAACCAACAGAATACTTTACACGGTCAATTATGTTGACGAATGAATTTTTGAGCTGGGTCAAAGATATGTTCTTCAGAATGGCGGTTGACGCCTTTTGAATGGTTTCAATGTCGGCATAACGCTGTCCTTTCATCGCCAACTGAAGTTTTTCGAAGATGTAGAAGTCGCAGGGGGTCAAATCAGGTGAATACAGTAAATTATTGATGGCAAAAATGTTATTTTTGGTAAAAAATTAGTGATCATTGTCGAAGGATGGGACGGCATATTATCATACAGAAAGTGCCAACTGCCTTGTTGACGGTATTGTAGCCGCACACGACAAATACACAGCATTGATCGTTTGACCAGGTGGGATAAACTCCTTGTGCACAATTCCCTCCGAATTGTTAAAAACAAATCAACATTGTTTTGATTTTTTACTTCTCGACATGGCTATTCTTTGAATTTGGCCCGCTCGGGTCCTTCCATTCGCTACTTTGACGCTTGGTTTCTGCATCATATTAATACAACCACGTATCGACACCAGTAACAATGCTGTACTTGAAGTTTTCACCCTTTTTCGACTATTTAATCAAGTCCTTGCATTGTTGGTTTAGGAACAATTTTTAGAAACAAACTTTCTGAAGTCCAAAATGATTGTCCAAAACACGATCAATTGATTTTTGATGTATAGCAACGAAGATTTTGACTGATCAAAAAAGTCACGAATAATTTCAATGTTACTTTGACTAATCAAGGAATTTTTCGGACCAGATCATTCGTCGTCCTTGATATCTTCACGACCTTCTTTGAATTGTTTAAAACACTCATGGATTTTGCTACGGGATAAAAAATTCTTACCATACAGTTGTTTCATTAACTGAAACGTGTTGATTAATAGAATGTTTCACCAAGTTTAAAACAAAACTTAATATATGCTCTTCGATCGATGGTAGAAACACATTGACAGTTTTAAGACGATAACTTGGCTACTAGTGATCCGAATATCATAAAAATTTGTTAGAACGTCAGCAAAAGATGGCACCATTAGAACACCACTTTTACATTAGATATTTTTTTAACGCTTATAAACTAAAATCTTCTTCTGTTTTGCTTTTTTGTATTCGTATTTTCGAAAGAGTCGGGACCTAAAATGACACAAAAAAGATATCTGAAATAATATAAAAAACTCAGTCTACACATTGTACTGAAAACAAATTTTTTATAGATATAAACAATTTTCAATTATTACAATCAGAAAAGAAAAGTAAAAAGATTAGACCTACTAGAAATATTGAAAATAAAAAAAATCCTTAAGATATAGTCATATAGTAACCACGAATGACCAGTTAAATTTGCAAAACACCCCGGTAATATCAAATCTTCTGTTGGAACCTTTGGTGTGAAATACTAAACTTGAAGAGATTTACCACTAAACACAGAAGATAAAAACATCAAGAGATGATTTAATCTTTCAGATTCAATCATCTCCTGATGATGCTAATATTGTTAACGAAACGTGCGTCCAGCAGTTTAAAAAAGCGTTTTGGTGTTTAGTTTTGTGAAATATATTGTGTGTTAACATATATTGTGTGTTAACATTTCTATATCTGTTGGTACATTTACTTCAAAGTAATATTAACAATACAATGTACGTGCACGTAAGAAAAATACGAATAAGAATGTTATATGGAAATACGGTATTAAATCTTTGACACGTTACGCGGAAAGACGTTGCCGTATGAAACATTCTTTCTATTCGAAAATGAAACTATTCCGCACACGAAATTCACTGTCGGAACTTTCCTTAAATCGAACGAGACCCAATTCCGTTTCGCTATCAAACTTACAAAGGAGAAAACCAAAGAGAACAGGAAGACGTCAGGCGCAGCAGTGGAAAAGTTCATTATAAAACAATTTGGAGTCAGTAATGTTTTAAAGGGATCCTCCTGGAAGATGGCATATGAAAAGGATCGGGCAGGCCATCGATCGTTGTCGTTTCACTTCCGGCCAATAAGTCAATTACGAAAATTGGACAATGGCATTTGGCGAAGTTTCAAAACGACTTAACTATATGATTTATCTCCGTGTAGATAAGAAACGCTACACTGGGCGAATTATTTTAAATTGCCGTACATAGAATGCTACAGAAACAATTTATTAATAATAACGTCTCGGCATGTAGAATAATTGCTTTTATTATTAATTTATTTTATAAAGTAATGAGACTGATGGCCATGCGTTTGACCTTGCAACACTGTAGGCTTCCCTTTTGGAGGAATAACAGGCTAACATTTGATGCATTTCCAGTATGGGTTTGAACTCCCCAGGGTAACTTGGTAGTCCCTAGCAGTTCTTTTCGTTAACTAAATTTTTCAAGTATATTTTGAAAATGAGTGACAGCAATTTCGATTTTCGATTTAATTCAATCGACTTGATTTTGTTATATACCCTTCAAATTGATTACAAAAAAGAAACAAAATATATAATTTCAAGCTTTTTTTTAAACGTGGTTATGTTGAGGGATTGGAATATATAGTACGTCCCATTAGTACTAGTTGTGGGAACATAAAACAAAGCAAATATTCAAAAACTCTTTTATTTTTCATATATTAGGTGTGATAAGCAGTAAAACTGCGTTTGCAGAGTAATAGATTACAAGCTACTCAAATTGTTTTTGTTGTAGCTTTTCTAAAAGCAAAATTGTTCTTAAATGTATTAACTTAAAGTGCCTATGATTGAATACGAGGGTTGCTATTTTTGATTTGTTTTAATATTTTTTTGTTTCAGTTCTTGCCAGTTCTGTGCTGGTTGTTTATCAAGCTCTTCTGTAAAGGCTGGTTTTACTTTGGTCGAACTTTGGTGTGTATATATATATATATATATATATATATATATATATATATATATATATATATATATATACATACTTGACAAGAATCAAACTTAGCTTAAAACCTCGAAAAGTTATTCACAAGATACTGCTAATACCAAAGTTCGACCAGCCAAAGTTCGACCAAAGTAAAACCAGCCTTTACAGAAGAGCTTGACAAACAACCAGCACAGAACTAGCAAGAACTGAAACAAAAAAAAAATATTAAAACAGCCTTTACAAAAAAGTAGAAAACATCCGTGGTGGGATGAAGTTTGCGAGCAAGCAGTATTAAGCCGAAGTAAAGCATTCGAAGATCGTGGCAGTCAAAAAACAGCAATAAACTATAACATGTTTTTGGAAGTAAGAAAAGAAACATCGAAGCTAATTAGACAAACTAACAGAAAATATGAAAACAATCGACTTAATGAAATAGAAAAAGACTTCCAAAAAATAACACCCGAAACTTTTACAAAACATTTAAAACTAAATTAACAGGCTATCAACCCCAAAGTCTTTGCTTCCAAAAGGAAAACAGACAATTAGCTCTAAATAACCAAGACAATTGCAAATAACTTGCGAAATATTTTGAACAAATACTAAGCTGTCCTGAGCCCTTAAACAAATTACCAACACTAAACCCTAAACAAACAAATCCAGATTCATTACCACCGAATGAAGATGAAATAATGGAAATGGAAGGAATAATTAGGAAGATCATTAGGGAATCATTGCTGAACTTCTGAAATCCGCTGGTCCAGGTACAATCAAGGAAATAACCAAAATTCTAGAAGAAGTTTGGCGAACCGAACCGATTCCGGAAGATTGGAAAGATGCTCTAATCCATCCACTACATAAGAAAGGAGATAGAACGGATGTAAACAACTATAGAGGGATATCTTTTCTCCCAGTTTATTACAAAGATTATATCTCAATGTCTACTAGACAGTTAGAACCTAAAATTGGGGTGAATATCAAGCAGGTTTTCGACCTGATCCTAAGACATCAAAAACTGTACAATAAAAATCTCGTTTGTACATTTGTGGATTTCAAAAAAACATATGATTCTACTGACCGCGAATCTATATTTCAAATTGAAATAACAACGCTAGATCTGAAAACGCTGGCAATTATTAAAGCAACATTTACTAATATAAAGTCAAAAGTTAAATTCCAGGGTGGCATTTCAGAGCCCTTCGAAATTAAAACTCGAGTGGGTCAAGGGGATGGATTCTCGCCACTCTGATTTAACAGTGTTCTAGAAAAAGTAATACAGGAGTGGCGTGAAAAAAGTCTGCCCTGAATATTGACCAGCCCATTAAACTGAAGAGAACCAACATCAAAATTGATTGTCTGGTGTTTGCTGATGATCTAGCAATTTTGGCTCAAGATGTGTTAACGACACAGAAACAGATTGAAATCCTAAAAGAAACAGCAGCAAAGGTAGGACTCCAAATTTCCTTTGAAAAGGCACAATACTTGACCTGCAACAGACTAAGAACACCATTTCTAAAAACAAAATATGGTAACGTCAGACGTCAGACGAGAGAAGATGGGTTGGAAAAAGCGGCCAATAAGGGTAGATATCAAAAAATAGAAACGGCATTGAGACTTACACAAAATATATACAACTATATATACAACAAAAAATACCTATCTAAAAACACAAAACACATTACAACACACTTATTAAGCCAGAATGTCTATATGGGGTAGAAACGCTTATTTTGAATAGAAACACAGAGACATTGAATAGAGATATCGAGGACATTGAAAAGAAGAAAAGAAAAATAATAAGAAAAATCATAAGAAAAATCTTGGGCCCCAAACAAATAAATCGCTCAACATACCGACTTCGAGAAAACCAAGAAATCAAACAATACACAGATATACATAGGATGAATCCGAGTAGGCTAACTAGACAAATAGTCGAGTTTTATGAAAATAGGAGTAGAGCTAAAGTAAAAATAATTAAATGGATTGCTGCAATTAAAGAGGACCTAAGATCAGCAAATATTACACAAAGTGAAATTCAGGACAGACGCTGTTTCAGACACAAGGCTGACGGTTGGAAAGTTGGCCAGAGAGAAAAATGTAGGAAGATTGGAACAACTTGGTCTGACGAAAGGAAAAAAGCTCATTGCGAAATAATTAAATTAGTATGGGCGCAAAGGAAGGCTAACAACAACAAACGCCTCTAACTGTACTTCGCGCGGTCCACTGGGGCCAATACGTGAATAATAATAATAATATACCCCAATATATAATAATAATGACCCCAAGATATTCATATCTTGGGGTCATTTTTTGCATATATTGAAGAGTATATTCTGTCGCCATCCGGCTGGGCAATTTGTGTACATGCTGGAGGTCACAATTTTCATCTGAAATCAATTTTTCAAAAAATGTACTTTTTTTTTTATAAGTGTATCTTTTATTTAAACCCCACTTCCTACAAAAAAAAAACGAAAATAAATATTTTTTGAGGAATGTGAAAATTTATTGTGATTTTTTACCATGTTTTGTACTCTTTTTTTACAATAAAAAAAGCGTTAAAATAAAGATATTGTTTACGATTCAAATAAAGGTTCAAATAAAGGGTATTTATATAAAGAAGCTGAGTTTGATAACGATTGATCAAACACTGTAGGAGATAGAGTGTACACAAATACGAAAAAAGTATTTTCGAGCAAAACGCGTTCTATTTCCCCCTTAATATTTGCCCGGTTAAAATATCGAATGGATGGGTCATCCACCGTACAGTCCTGATTTGGCACCGACTGATTTCTTTTTGTTCCCTTCCGTGAAAAATAAACTACGTGGTCAACACAGATGGTATCATCAACAAAGATGGTAGAAGGGAACCAGGCTCCCATCCATAAGGTACTGATGAGAGAAGAGGTAGTGACCAATCATAAGACTGTTAAGTATAATTTGAGATTTTTTGGAGAGAGGGACATTGTATTCAGAGAAAAAGTCTTTTTTAATCTTCCATAATTTGTTGTTTCCATCTATAAGATCCCCCTCAAGCTGGATGATTTTAGAAACTTTATCAGATATTATTGGATAATAATCTCTGAGAGCAGGGAGTAAGTAAATGGGAGATCCACAGGATATAGCATATTTTACCAAATGATCCGCTCTTTCATTTCCCTCAATACCCAGATATATCCAGGGATCCATATTAGTGAAGTTTTGTAGGATAAGGAATCTAAGGATAAAAGGAGATCCCAAATTTTGAGGATTGAGGGATGAGTTGAATTTAGGTTATTGATTAATTTAAGGGAATTGGGAGAATCAGTGCAAATCAACCATAAAGAGTTTTCCTCAGAGGATATGTTTTTAAGAGCTTCATGTATTACAAAGGGCTAGGCTAGTAGTATGGAGGTTAAAAAGGGGAAGACTATATTTGTTGGAAAAATAAAGAAAATGAATGGCAGCACCAACACCTGAGGAGGATTTAGAGCCATCAGTGAAGATCAAATTACAAGTTGGAAGTTCTCTAAGTATATTAGGAAAATGAGGCTGGAGGATAGAAAGCTTTATCGAATTTGGATAAAGAGAAGATTATATTTAGGGGCGGCATGAGCCAAGGGGGATGAGCGGCTAGAGTGACATAAATTTTGACCTAAATTTTAAAGATTCTTTGGCATTGAAGACTCTTTGTGGGACTAGATTTAAAGACTAAGCCTAAGAGCTCTAGTTTCTAATGATTTCAAGTAAGTAGAGCAAGCTGAGTTGTAGAAAGTGATGGAAGAGGCTTTGAGTAGCGGCAAAAAACGATTCGACTAATTCTTCACAAGGATTTGGATGAAACAAAAGTTTGTGTAAAGTTGCAAGACACACATCTTTAATTACGCGTCAATTTTTAGCCCAAAACTAAGTCTGTGTGATCAACAACCCACTAGATTAACCAGATTTAGCCCCTTGTGGTTCTCATTGTTCTCAAAATTGAAAGGGACTTTTTTGAAGATATTCAGAGCGACGACGCGTACTTTGGAGGCTGTTCTACAAAATTACCTGCAGCATGCATTTGAATCACTATTAGATCGATTTGACAAATGTATCGAAGCGAAAGGAGAATACTTCGAACAATAATCCATAAAAAATGCCAGGTTTTTCGTTTTAATCACATTTTCCGGACCAGTACTGATATTTAATGGATGCACTGTGAATATGCCTCTCGATAGAGAAGCGTTTTGGTGTAAGGTTTAGTTAATAATTTTGTTCTTTCTAAAACTCTAAAGGAAACAGAAACCTATAATTAATGGCTTTGGATTGAAACATACAAATAAAAGAAAAGCAAAATTTTATCTACTTGATCGTGCTAATTATCAATATATAATAATTAATTGTAATTTTAAAAACAGGTACAAGAGGAGCCACATTAGCTGTGGTGTCTAAGACATCAGTCTTACGTTACAGCAGTTAATGTGGAGTGGGTTCGAATCCCGTACTAGGCAAACAAGTTTTTTCTAAAATTCTTGTGAATGTTTCTAGGTAAGAGTGTAAAATCTGACAAGGAATCACCCCTCAGTCACGTCAGTTCGAAGCTGGATAAGGCCGGATGCCTTCTGAGAGGTTTTCTACGTCACTCATCACTCGTTTAGTGAATTCAATCGCGGCCGTCATTCGCTCACAGACAAATTTAAAGAAGGTCATCCAAAATCGTTGGTGTGCCCGAAACAACCAGTGATGCAGGATCATTATTCACCAGAACAACGCGAACCCTCAAACATCGGACCGAATAACTCAATAGTTGACCGGTTAAAATATCAAATTGATGGGTCATCCGCCGTACAGTCCTGATTTGACACCCAATGATTTATTTTTGTTCTCATCCGCGAAGAATAAATTATGTCGTCAACGATTTTCGACCCCAGAAGAAGCGGTTGATGCGTTATTAATGTTTTGGAATGTGCGAATTAATGTTTTGGAAATACCTCCATCGGAATGGATAAAGTGTTATGAAAATTAGTTCAAACATGTGCAAAAGTATATCGATCATGGCGAAGAATATTTTGAAAAACAATAAAACCGTTTTCAATGATAAATATTTGTTTTTTATTTATAATAATAATAATAATAATAATAATAAGTTTATTTGCTGTATCAATGTTTGAATACAATAACTAAATTATACAATAATACAATTATAATTATAACAAAATACAAATCCGTCTTTATTATGCACTAACACCTACTAATGATACGCAAAATGGAACTGGAAGCAATTAAAAAAGATCTAGTCCAGTTCCAGATTTCTTTTTTAATTCGACATATTAGAAATAACCGAGTATACATAATTTGCCTATAATTTTTACAATATATTGATCAATGTAGTACCAATAAATGAGTAAACAATAACAGTAACAGAGATAAAAGAAAAAAAAAACACCATCTGCTCACAATCAATAAAAAAAAAAAAGAAGCCAAACAATCAATTTCTCCATTTCTAGCCCTTTATACTCTTTAATTTTTGATGCTGGAGGATACATTATCCGATGTTCATTTTATAGTGATATTTAAACGAATCTGGCGATAATTTCTTTAGTTTGCGCGAAATGTTGTTATAAAGTTTATAAATATTATACGTAAACGATCTCTTAAAAATTTGTAATCGATGCGAAGGAGGCGATATGAGGCCCCCAAACCTAAGATTCAAATTATGGACATCGGTTCGGAACGTTAATCTGTCAATGAGATACGGAGGGCATTTGTTATAAATTATTTTATGAAATAGAACGACCGTATGCACTCTTCGTCTCTTTGCCATAGATATCCAGTTAGCTTCTTTTAATTTGTATGTTATCGGAGAGAACTTTCTGATACCATATATATACCTAAGACAAGAATTCTGCACTCTCTGTATACGAGCAATATCTCCTTGATCAAGACACGGATCATACACTGCATCAGCGTAGTTAAAACATGAAAGAACCAGAGAGTCCGTCAACTTGATTTTTAATGTAGTAGACAAAAAGTGTCGATGTGGATATAGCATCTTTAAATTAGTATAGGCCTGCCTAACACACTTAATGATCTGTGGCCGAAACCTCAAATCTCTGTCAAAAATTAAGCCCAAATTTTTAGCTATGTCAACTCTTTTTAGAATATTATTATCTATCGATAATACAATATTATTTAAAACTGGATCTGCAATTCTGGAAAAAAGCATATAACAGGACTTGGCAATGTTAATTTCAAGTTGGTGTTTATGTGAAAATTCACACAATCTTTCCAAATCATCATTAACAGACCTCACAGCCTTATCAATATCATTGGGGTAAAAAGAGTACAAAAGTTGGGTATCATCAGCGTACAGTTGTATAGAACAGTTACTGATCCAGTCAGAAACCCTGCAAGTATACATACTAAATAGAAGCGGCCCCAGTACAGATCCTTGTGGTATACCATTAATAATCTCTTTGTTACGTGATTTCCCTTTATCAGTAACAACATATTGCTTTCGATTCTTTAAGTAACTATGTAATAATTTAATTGATTGCTTAGAAAAGCCCAGATGATGAAAGATAGAAATTAAGATATCATGATTTATTTTATCGAAAGCTTTCGTATAATCCAATAATATCATAACTGAAATTTTACCTACATCAAGTGCCCCAAAAATGTCGTCTGTTATATTCAATAATGAAGTTGTACAACTAAATCCTTTACGAAATCCGGATTGATTATTTGGTAGTAAGTTGTATTGGTCTAAGTACTCCTTAATTTGATAATTCATTATCTTTTCCAAGACCTTAGAAAGTACAGGAAGTATACTTATAGGTCTAATATCATTAAATGATTTAGGACTTGATAGTTTAGGCAACGGCAATATTTTAGCAATTTTCCATTTTTCAGGAAACTCAGAATCTAATAGGCAAGAATTTATTATATTTGTAATGAAAGGAAGTATTTCATTCATGCACAATAACACCATATCCAAACCAATCCCATCCGCCCCAATTGCATTAGATTTAATTTCCAAAATATAATCCTTTACAATCCCCTCGGACACTGAATGAAAATCAAACACAACCTCAACATCCGAGTGCAAGTTTTGCCTATAGTACGCTAAAATGTCAGTGTCAACTCCAGACTGATTTTTTGAATGTTCCAGTAAGTTGTCATTAATTTTATTTGGTTCATTCAGTTTTTCTGGAATAGTCCAATTAGATACCTTATTATAAATATTAAGCTTTCTTAAGCCATTACACAATATTCTAGAATTATTACCATTTTGGCCAATCAAAGTTTCTAAATATATTTTTTTCTCATTACGTATAGCGATATTGGCTTGATTCCTTAATTGACAATAATAATCCCAATGTGACCTGCTCCGAGTTTCCCCGAATTTTTTATATGCTTTATTTTTTAATTTAACTATAATTCTAATCGTGTCAGTAAACCATGGCATATTCTGTTTGTTTACCTTCCTATCCCTCTCGGGGGCTAGAACGTCAAAGATATTCAATAAAGTTTTATTGAGAAATTCTATCTTCTGGTTGACATTAGACATATAAACAATCGATGTAAAATCTGTCATATTTAAAAAATGATTTAATAAATCTTTATCGATAGATTTTAAATTTCGATACAACATATTTATTCTTCTCCTGTCCACTACAAAATTAAGCATACAACACACAATTACATGATCAGATTATGATTCCGGATACATAAATAGTAACCTCGTATATATTTAAAAAAGGTAAACAAAACTAATTAGTGACCTTTAATATCTTTGATAAATTCAGTTTATAAAGCTAGTGAGTTGGAACAATTTTATATGGCTTCTTTTGAAAGACGGAATATCAAAATGACTAGACAGACTGTCGATCGATGCGTTTCACTTCCGGCCAATAAGTCAATTACGGAAACGAGACCGTGGCAGTTGGCAAAGTTTCAAGACAATCCAACTATATGATTTATCCCAGAGGAGATAAGACGAATTGCTGCGCGTGAATTCAGTTTAAATTTCGATATCTGTGTTTTGAAGGTGGATGGTCGATTTTATTGAATCTGTCTCCGGTGTATGTGGTCTATTTTCGTCTTTCAAACAGACATAAATCTATTTATCTAACTGATAATTTGAGAGGTTTTTTTGATTGAAAAATGTGAATAGTACACAGCAAAGGAGGAGATAGAACTAGGAGAAAAATTCATCCACATCTTAAGAGTATTTCCTTCGAGTAATCATCGAACGAAACATAATTCATCTAGTCGTACTACGAGGGTTGCTATTTATGTATCAGGAATAAAATTCTCCGCGATGATCGATACACTTTTGCAGATGTATAAAGCAATTTTCATAGAACTTTTTCCTTCCACATCTCAGTATCTCCAAAACAGGCATTTTTGAACGTATCCACCGCTTCTTCTGGCGTCGAAACTCGTTGACCACGTAGTTTATTTCTCATGGACGGGAACAAAAAGAAATCAGTGGGTGCCAAATCAGGACTGTACGGTGGATGACCTATCAATTCGATGTTTTGACCGGTCAAAGATTGAGTTATTCGGTCCGATGTTTGAGGGATCGCGTTGTCCTGGTAAATAATAATCCTCCATCACTGGTTGTTTCGGGCACACCAACGATTTTGGCTGACCTTTTTTAAATTTGTCTGTGAGCGAACGACGGCCGCGATTGATTTCACTAAACGAGTGATATACAGTGATTTTTGATGGTGTTTCATCGTCAAAAGTCGAAGTTAGTTGATCGATGCACTGTGAGACAATCCACGTGGGAAATCGTAGTAAATCATACCACGAAAATTCTGACGAGTTTTTTGACTGAGATGAAATTTTCAAATTTTCACTTTACGGTGTATATGTCAGACGGCGCCTAAGAAACCATTGTTGTCAATTCCGGTTACATAAATAGCAACTCTCGTACTTGTTTTTAAAAATACAGTTAATTATTATATATTGATAATTAGCACGATCAAGTAGACAACATTTTGCTTTTCTTTTATTTGTATGTTTCAATCCAAAGCCATTAATTATAGGTTTCTGTTTCCCTTAGAGTTTTAGAAATACCTTTACCTTTGTTTTACCCAAATCCTTGTGAAGAATTAGTCGAATCGTTTTTTTTTGCCGATATTCAAAGCCTCTCCATCACTTTCTACAACTCAGCTTGCTCTACTTAATTGAGATCACTAGAAACTAGAGCTCTTAGACCTAGATTTAAAGGCTCTAGGAGCCTTTAAATCTAGTCCCACAAAAAGTCGCCAATGCCAAAGAACCTTTGATATTTAGAAGGACTAAATTCCTACTCAGGGTTGCAGCACGAGCAAGTTCAAATCCATTATCATCGGTAGGTAAAAAGTTATTCAGGCCTCTCAATTCTCCCATCCCAATCCATCAATATAAAGCTCATGGATCATCTTGGACTCTAGCTGAATTATCAAAATCCCTTTCCTTTTTCTTTTCTGCCTCTCTCCCTTCCAGTCCAATCCTTCATCCCCCGTGGCTCATGCCGCCCCTAAATATAATCTTCTCTTTATCCAAATTTGATAAAGTATTCTATCCTCCAGTCTTCTTCAGGGCTCATTTTCGTAATATAGAGAATTTCCAACTTTAAATTTGATCTTCACTGATGGCTCTAAATCCTCCTCAGGTGTTGGTGCTGCCATACATTCTCTTCTTAGTCTTCCCTCTATAACCTCCATACTATCAGCCGAGCTCTTTACAATACATGAGGCCCTTAAAAACATACACTGATTCTCCCAATTTCCTTAGACCCCGGGGGGGTCTTCTCCAGAAATTTTATTTAAAAAATTCGAAGTATTTTTAGTATATAAATTTGTTCTACCCGAAAGTGGATTTAAAATGTTTAATAAAAGTGGTGCTAGTTTATAACATGGGGAATCTGTACTACCAACTATTGAGCGAAGTGGTATATTAGTTTTGTGTATTTTTGGAAGACCACAGATATGAGGAGGTTCAACTTCGATAAAATTATTACTATCAAAGTCATTGAATAAATTACAGTGAAATAATACATTTGAAAACGATATCCACAATGATGGTCTAAATTGTTAGTAACAATTTCATCATATTTGTCCTCAATAATAAATTGAATGCATTAAACGTAACGGACATTTAAACTAGCAACTATTTCTGAAATTAGATTTATGGGTTCGCGTCACCGACATGTTAGTGACGTGTTGCGTCTGACTGGGTACGCCAATTGCGTTTTAAATATGTTTAAAATTAAATTGTGTTTTAGATAATCAATATTTTAATTGTTTAATTGTAGAATCACTATGCAGTACAGGAGTAAGTACTTAATATGCTAGAAAAATGAATAACAAAAACAAAGCTTCTATTTTCGAATATTATTTATTTTTCTAATATTTAATCTCTGTAATATTTCGTGCAATGGATATCTCATAGTGGCTTAAGAATTATCTTACTAACGTGGAAAAACAGATTTCTATTTATTCGATAGTATTTTTGTCGCGATTTTAGAATTAAAAATTCAATAAAATTTTATAATACATTTAATGTCTCATAATTATTGTTTATTGGTTTAAATTGTCAGAAATGAAATACGTGTTTTGTTATTTTTTTGCAAAATTATTATTTATAAACTTATATCATTTAATTTCACCATTAGAACTTTACAAAAATGTATTGTATTCGATTCTACGTGAAATAAAAAGTTATACATTTTTAAATTATACATTTAAAGAATAATTAATTTAAAAATTAAAAAAACACAGTTATTTCAAAGTTTGAACTTTTCACTTCTGTAGGCAGTCACCATGATTGCCTTCAATTGAAGCGTTTTCTTAACAAAAACTGTCAATGTCACAATCAGATGGATTTTCAAAAAGGCCAAAAAAACGTTTTTATTTACTCGTCTTAAACATTGTATTTGTATATAAACCTTTTGTATTTGGGATGACGAGTAACCCAAGGTAAGCAGTGACTGTAATTTAATTTTATTTAAAAAATCAGATATAACGTAATTTTTTAGATGGCTGTCCGACTGGATGATCCAAATTTTGAGCAAACTTTATTACAATGGAGTGATGAACCGGATAATGAACCTGATTCGGTTAATAGCGGCACTGACTTTGAAGACAATGTTTCAATCCACCCGAGAGAGCACCTACTCAGCAGCAGAAGAAAGTGGAGAAAAGTATGAGAGAGAACAACAGCTTCCAGGAAAAGTAATAAAAAGGAAAATCGGCATATTTGGGATACTGATCTTTCATGTCGTACTTGGACACCTAAACGAAACATTGATTAACGTGTTCCAGGACCAAAAAATGCGGGTAAAAATATTATAACCGAGTTAGAGGCATGGAAATTATTCTTTAGCACGGATATTATAGACATTATTATCTTGTATGCTAATATGGAAATACAACGACAAAAGCAGCAATATGTTGCTAATTGTGGATTAGCAACATATTAGTTTATCGACTGAGTTCATCAGAAAATAGACTGTTTAAATACAGTGTCTCCCATTAAAGGTAAAAATAATAAAAAAATGAATCACAGGAGAATTATGTCCAAAATATTTTTTATATTACGAACCTGTTAATGATGGCAGTATTTTTTGAATAGCATTACATTTAGAATTTGATTATCTTGTATACTAACATGGAAATATAACGACAAGGATATAGATATCGACGAGATTTTGGCTTTCATTGGATTGCTTTATATAGCAGAATGTAGAAAAGATAACCATTTCACTATATAAGAGATGTGGTCAAAACATGGAACGCAATTATATCAATGCATAATGAGTGAATCAAGATTTAGATTTCTGGTGAGTTGCTTCAGATTTGATGATAAAACCGTATGAAACCGATTAGATAAATTTTCTCCGATACCTTGAATATGGGAGATATTCGGATTACGAGACAATTAGTTCACTTCTATCCCCTTGGCTGACAAAATGCTTGCTGATTACAACTTGACTATAGTAAGTACTCTCAGAAAAAATAAAGGAATATTCCACCATCATTTTTTCCAAATAAACGAAAAATAAATTATATTATCTCATGGAAATACACAGTAGGCAAGTGGAGGATATAAAAAATAAAAAAAATAAGGACACACTTTTTTCGTATGCTCCACGTAAAATTCTCAATACTTCAGTCGCAATCAAAGGCCAACAAGCATCTCCCGAGACCGGTTTCTGGCCCTAAGCCGTCATCAGTTTCCTTGTTTCCTTGTTTTTTGAATATTTTTATATATCTCAGTTTGGAATGGACTATCAAAAAACGTTATTGTCCTTCACCACTAAGAAAATCAAATCTGTGCTACTTTTGTCGACAATACATACTGGTAGTACAATAGATGAAAACAAAAAACCCGAAATAACATATGTGGATTATTTAAAGAAATAAATTATGTAGAGTGATGATTAAAATTTCTGAATTTATAATGTTGCGTTAGAATATTATGTGAATCGATGCACCAATCAGGTAATAATTTTGCGATGCCGTTATATTCGTCGCAATCTAATGATTTATTACCTATTTCGTCTCTATAAATCAACCCAGCTCTAGTTATTATGGCAATGTTAATGCATGGTAGCGGGTTTTAGCTTCCAAGCAGCCTTTACATTAAATCTTTACTCATAAAATAGGTGAGCTTTTATGATAATGTTGATATTGCTAGGTTTGTAATATTTAATATAATTATTATAGTGTTAATATAAATGCATGGAGAATATTTGATAATGCCTCAGAGAATGTTTTGAAAGGAAATACATACATTTTTTATGAGCTATTTTTGCAAATTCTAACTATAAAAACATTTCTTTCAAAGACTAATATAATTCATTTAATTTTTTTATACTGGCTTAAATCTACATCCATAAATCTACATGGTCTTCAGCATGTTGGTCATTTAAGGTCAGGAGAATTTCGAATTTTTAAACGTGGTCGAGAATGTTTGGCTTTTCGCTCCTGTTTTTTCGGCTGCGGCATTTGGGCTAATATTTTTCTCATGGACCTGTACAGTTCTGTATGTCTCTTCTAGCTATTGATTCTGTTGTTTGTCGTCTTTTCCTATTCAGACACTCTTGACATGGAGTTCTTTACAGATGATTCTATGACTTCTTTCTATTCTCTTTTGGACGTCCAAAGTTACGTTTCTTGTTCTTTAATTCATCATGGAGGATCTGCTTTGGCATCCTAGTGTTCTGTATCTGTTGTCAATTACCTGACCATCTCAGCTGAGATTTTATAATCTGGGATTCAACACTCAAACTGTTGGCTCTTCCAAGTACCTCCACAATAATCTGATAGTATTTCCATTTGATTCTTAAGATTTGCCGGAGGCAGCCTTGATGAAATTTCTAGAGTTGTTTTATTTTGCTTCCGATAGAGGACTCAGCTCTATATAGAAGAGTGGGAATTATGACGGAATTGTAAATACTAATTTTAATGTGTTTCTTTAAGTCTCTGTTACTAAACACCTTTCTCATTAGACGTCTAAAATTAACCACGATACACTTTATTCCATTATAATCTCTTTTTGCATATCGGCAAAATAGAAAATTTGACTACCCAAATACGGAAGCATGCTACTTTTTCCAGAAGTGGACTATTCACAAGAATATCAGCTGTCTTCCTCTCCTTATTAGGAGCAATTTGTAGCAATATAGCTCACCAATAATAATTACTTCATAATATTTACAACAGATGCCAATGATATTCCTAAACAGAACACAGTTATCAAACATAATAAAAGGACCTACCAGGACTGGTGGTTAATAATTCTTTTTTTTTTAACAGGTGGCGGAGCAAAGGTCGGTTCACAGTCTAATCTCTTATGTCATTTTGTTGCTACGGTAGTAGCTTTCAAAATGTTATTGATGTTTAACCGATTTCAAGTTAGCGTTATTTTTTTTCTTATGGCAAATATGTCGAATTTGGAGAAAAATAAAGATCATTTGCGGCACGTAATGTTTTTCTTGTTCAATCAAAAGAAAAACGCGAGTGAAAGCCGTCGTATACTTGTGGAAACTTACGGTGACAATGTCTTATCAGAGGTCTCCAAACTTTCCAACCTTAGGTCCATACTGTTTACTCCAGTAAGTTCCAAGCACCAAAACCATCATAATTTTCCTGCATTTATCTATAATTTATAAACTGCTCGCCGAGTACGCGCCCTAAACGAGCTACGCTTGCTAAACTCGCTAGTCGCGGGCCGGATTGATGACACTGGCGGGCCGTAGTTTGGAGACCCCTGGTTTAGACGATTCAAAAGTGGTGATTTTTAACTTAAAGGACAAAAAACGCCCAGGTCAACCGAAAAAAATTGAAGATGACGAAGTGCAAACATTGTGAGAAGAAGACGATATACAAACTCAAAGACAAATGGCAGAGGGGTTAAATGTTAGTCACCGAAACATTTGTGATCGTTTGCATGCCATGGGATCATCAACTCAATGACAGACGGAGCGAAGTTTTGCTTTCTCAGCATGAAAGAAACACTTTTTTTCATCGGATCGTGACTGAAGACAAAAAAATGATATATTTCGAGAACACAGAACGAAGAAAATCAAGCGTTGATCCAGGACAACCATCAACATCGACTGCAAAACCGAATTCCTGTGGAAAGAAGACAATGCTGTGTATTTAGTTGGATCAGGGATCAGAAGGGTGTCGTGTATCATCAGCTTCTGAAACTAGATGAAACAGTTAATAAAAAACTTGATGAACTTGATAGGTTGTACTACTGTCTGAAACCGTTCGGACCCAAACCCAGGCCCTACATTCAGGTACCAGATATGCAATGAAAATACACAGTGGCCTAATGGAGAATAATTAAAATATTTAAAATTTAATTAAAAATGTTTAAAATATTAAAATATTTTTAAATTAATTTCGTAATCATACTAGTTACGGGGATACTTTCTGAGAGGGATTTATATTGAGTTGATTTTAACCATACCTTAAGCAGTAACTTCTTAATTGCTTATAACATCAGCCATTCACTAAATCTAATAATTACTAAAAAGATTAGTTGATTTTGTTAAATATTTTAATGAAATATTCCAACATAATGAAGATCCCTTAATCATCCGGAAGTCATTTAATATATATAATAAATCTATTTGCACAGGTTAATTCTTAACATTTGCTTTAGTTTTTAATATTTAATACCATCCAACCAAAAACTTGATGAACTTGATAGGTTGACGCGCCGAACATTGACAAAGTTCCGATGCCTGCATCCAAACTCATCTACCAAAAGACTATATATCCCAAGAAAGTTGGGGGGTAGAGGCCTTGTAAACGTAAAAAAATCTCTGTCTCAATCAAGAAAATAGAATGAGAAAATACTTCATTGATTCAAACAGTATGTTAATGAAATTGTGTCAATTGTGTCATTCCATTGTCCAAAATATTACAACACTTGATTTACTTTAATTTATTGATTAGTTGTGATCAGCGGAATATGCACAAAGACTGCGAATATCGGCATTCAATGGCGCAGCCGCCAGATCAGGTCTAAATGGAGATAAAAAATGAACAAGTTGGGTATCATCAGCAAAGGATTGAATAACTGAATGACTGATACAGGAAGGGAGATCAGCCGTGTATATTAGAAATAACAACGGTCCCAAGACAGACCTCTGCGGTACCGTATTATATCTGAAATGGTCGCAGGCCCAACAAGTGTAAAATCAAGGGTAGGCTTATCTACATCCAACCTATTACTGTAATAGAAGTTTAAAATGTCTTGGTTAACATTTGCAGTATGAAAAACAGACATAAAGTAGTCGTTAATCAAAGATGGATCACGAATGCCTGATGGAAGTTCAGACGTAGGACCAACGTTTTCTTGAATCTTTATTTTGTTCAAGATAAGCCAGATAAGCTTTTTTTCTATTCGAATCGAAGAGAGAGTCAAATTACGAATACCTTGATAATACCTATACTTCTCTGGTGACGGACTTAGTCTGTGATTAGAATATGCTCTCCTTCTCTCCTTAATCATCTCTTTAATAGGATAAGTCAGCCAAGGTGCCCTGGGCTTACTTACACGTACTGACTTAAAAGGAGCATGAATATTGAACAACGAAATTATTTTATTTGAAAGGTATTCCACTTTATCGTCTATAGAATATTATATATCTGATCTAAATTACTTGATAATAACTCCGACAGGAACAGATCTACATCAAAATCGAAAGTTATTACTTTCTGCTTAAATATACGATTTAGAATCTCCAATTTACAAGTGATCATTTTAGGATCGGTAATATTTGGAGCATTCAACACAAGTATTTCACTAAACAGCTCAGGCGTATTTGTAAAAATAGGATCTAACAGAGCTGATGAAGTACTAGTAATCCTAGTAGGCTGTCTAACTCTAAACAATGCGTCAGTAAATTATTTTCTAATAGAAGATTGACATTTACATCACCAAGAATGACGTTTTTATGTTCACTTAAAATCAACGGAAGAATATTTTCGAAAATCTTAATCGCCTCAGACAGACTCTGCAAAGGCGGTCGATATAAAACACCTAAAATAAATCAATCATTAAGCCATAAGAACTCCAAAGCCGGTGAACTAAATTGAGTAAAATCCAACACTTCTGCCAAGTGAAAGGATTTTTATATAAAATCCACCGCATTTCTTATAGGTAATTTGGCTATTAATTTAATGTCATTTATAGAAGAGAAACTGCTGAAGTTGCTAAGAGCAAATAATACCTCGACAATAGCACTATTATCACCACATTTATCATCGAGAATAACATTTTTTATTTTTATTTTTAATCTCTGATTATGTTTTCGCGCAGGATTAACATTTAGTTTACTGCCAAACTTAGTATCTAACACATTTTTCAACTTATTCAAATTATCCGAATCCTTCCAGTAAACAGCAACACCATTCTTGTTTTTGTCGTCCCATCCACACAGATGTTTTGCCGTACCAAACTTACTGAACTCGTTATAGTTTTCACGACGTCTTCATCGGAATTAACACTAGTAGATTTAACAATCAAAACAGGTGAATTATTTAAATTCTTTCTCAGCGATTTACTGTACGTTAATGCACTTTTATTAACGGCATGTGTTGGCTGACTTGCCGATTGATTTTTTACAACCGAACAGTTCTCCAAATCACGCACTTTATATTTTAGAACATTATTCGAACAGTCCATGTCGTCGATCAAATTCTCCATTAATTATTTATCTATTAAGCTCATCCTTCAAATTAACACAGAAAGGGTGGAATTTTTTTTGACAAAGTTTACACTGTATGCTTTTAGAATTAACAATAAGGTTATCGGGGCCACGCTCACATACGTTCACGTCGCACGACATACTGGGTCTTAGCTACTTAATACAGAACTTATCGAAAATGTTGTTCTTACAAAATAAAAATGATTGCAATATATATACGAATAATGGCTACAATAGACGAAAAACTGATTTTGTAGCACGACAACGCCCCATCACACATAACGAAAGCGGCCACAAACACCATTTCTGCACTTGGCTGGGAACTTTTGCCCCACCCGCCGTACTCACCAGACGTAGCCCCTTCTGACCACCACTTGTTTTTATCGATATCTCACGCACTTTTCATGAAACACCTCAACAATTACTACAATGCGGCTGCGGTAAAAATTGCCAGAGAGATGAAAATAATGTGCAGCTAGCACTGGGAAATTCTTTAAATAAACCATTTTTTACCATTCTCCCAAATTAAAAGTGTTTTCTTTTTAAATATGAATTGCTAACCGTCATACGTGGTATTTTATGAACCGACCTCACAGTTTTTGAATTGGGTCAATATCGGAATATTTTAAGTTGTTAAAATAGAACCAGAATAATTTAAGTTAAATTAGATCTGACAGGCACATACCCTGTACCCTAAAAATTCACCACCTACACCATCCGGATGTCTAATATAATTATTAAAGGAATTACGGCCGACGAATCAAACACAATACCCTTTTAATCTCGTCTTATTAAATTTTAAGCTTAAAATACCGCAAGTAGATAAGGATAGTGTTAACGAATAGTTTCCTTCCAGGAAGGAGCAGGCAGTCGTCCTTTATGACCAACGTCTTACCTAATCAGGGCACCGAATCGGGTATTCGACAAATATTAGAGCCAAAATATCTCGAGGTTATTTTCAGTGCTGTATCGTCGGAAACTCCAAACTCGCAGATTTACTTAATAAACGAAGAAGCGAATTGAACGTCAACAGGAAACGGAAATATGAAAAATAAAACTTTTTAGGAAAAAATGGAAAGTATTACGACAGGACACATGATATGTTTGGGTGAACTTTTGTGAATTTTATGTTATTGAATATACTGATTGAATCTAACAACTTAAGACTGACATCACAAAAATAAACAGTAAGGGAGAGGGGGGCACATTTAATTATAAACAAAAAAAAAGAGTTTTTCAAACGCGAATTTCAAATTTAAGGGAACAGCATACCTGTCAAGTTAAAGGCTAATAGATCTAAGATTTAATTATAAACAAAATCTGCATGATGACAAAAATTGTAAATGAAATAAATATTAATTTATGTCGTGATTTTACAAATTGTTCCAAAGTGCATGCCCCTTGGAACAAAATTTTTTTTTTTATTGAAAAGATAATTTCATCTAATCACTTTTTTTAATTAACTAAGGTGAATGTGTGTGTGTGCGTTTATATATATATATATATATATATATATATATATATATATATATATATATATATATATAATAATTTGATATGTTTCTCGACCGTGCAATTTATAGTTTTTTTTCTTGGGGAAATTGGTTGTTTTCGGGCTTGCGGTCAGCAGTAAAACAAGTGTTTAATCGTCTCAATATTTCGTCATTGTTTTGATGACTTCATCAGGAGACTAATTAATGACTATGGTTTAAAACGTGTGTATCTAAATAACGTTCTTGAACGATACGTTCCTGGTTGGGCCCGTATAATGTCCGTTTGCCTAAACCGATTTCCTCAATTTGGATTCATTTAAAAGGCACTTGCTGGGACAATCAGATAATCTGGGGGATAAATTATTTAGTTTATAAATAAAACCGCGAGGTGGCGTTACATTCAACAATAGTTTTTTTGAAGTTTTGTTCAGTTTTATCAAATGGAATGGTATAGCTTTTACTACATGGCAAGAAAGGTCAATTAAAAACGAATCGTCCAGTGAAAACCCGAAATCGATATCTCTGATATGTCAAGAGATATTTCGATTTTTCTGAAAAAAATCAGTTAGTTTTATTTTTACCGTAATATTAAGTTAAAAATTGGTCTTAATATTTAGGTCGTAATCGCAACCGCAACAATTTAATTTAAAAAATAAAATTATCTATTCAGTATCAATCATCATAAATGTTCTAATCCGGACCTTCTCCGGAATAATATTTTCTAATTTAATTACATAAGCGGAAAAAATGCCTTTCCCCAATTGTTGCATTTTCTCTTTTGTGATGTTTAAATACTACTTGACAGAATATTGAAATCACTCATTAATAAATATACCTACTCTTTCTTTTAAACTAAATGAATGGATGAATGAAATTATGCGTTTTCGGGTTTCCAAATAAACGCATGCAATCTTTAGGTACATTACACAAAGAGTGTAAGAAAAGAACCATGGAAACAAACAAAAACAGTCAAATTAACTTGTCAGTTTGAAATGCATTACATTTTCAACATTGCATTTATTGATTATTAATAATTATTATAATAATATCTAACAATGCCTTTTACGAATAACAATACCTATGACATGTTGGCGGTGTATTTCCAATGTTTTGAAAATGCATGTATTGCAGAGCGGCAATATGCAAATAAGCAATATCCCGAAAGAAGGCATTATTCGAAGAAGGTGTTTACACGTCTAGCAAGACGCTTACGAGAAACTGGAATTGTGCATCCAGATCCAGTCCGCACCAGGTTACGTTCGATTCGTAATGAAGATAATGTCGTAAATGTTCTGGCTTATGTTGAAACCAACCCCCATTTAAGTATCAGACAAATATCTGAAGAATTAGGTGTTAGGAAGACACCCGTTCATCGAATCTTAAGAGATAACAAGCTGCACCCCTATCATGTTGTCTTACGCCAAGCCCTTTTGGATAACGATTTCGACAGACGGTTAGACTATTGTCACTGGTTAAAAAATATGTGTAGTGGAAATAAACAATTCTTAAAACGCATACTATGGACTGATGAAGCTACTTTTAGCAGTGATGGAGGCGTTAACTTACATAATATGCACTACTGGGCAGTTGCTAATCCACACTGGATGTTAGAAATCAACCCCGAAAATAGATGGAGTGTGAACGTATGGTGTGGTGTTTTGGGAGACAATATTATTGGTACCTTTATTTTTAATGGATATTTGAATAGTGAAACATATTTAAATTTTTTCAAAATGGACTGCCAGAACTAATGGAAGATGTTACGTTGGAAACAAGAAGACAAGTGTGGTACCAGCATGATGGATGCCCTGCCCACTTCTCGCAGGTGGTTCGAAACTTCTTGGATGCTTCGTTTCCAAATCGTTGGATAGGACGGGGTAGTTTATTTTCGTGGCCGGCGCGCTCACCGGATTTGACAGTCCTCGATTTTTACTTGTGGGGAAGACTAAAAGATCTTGTTTTTTAAACTCGTCCTACCACACGAGAAAACATGATTGAAAGAATTCAAAATTCAATAACCAGCATTTCAAGAGTGGAAATTGAAGCTGCCGTTTTTAGTACTCGTCGAAAAATAAATATTTGCATTTCTAAGGATGGAAGGCATTTTGAACATTTAGAAAGGCGTTAAAGTTCAGATTCTGTTAATTATTAGACTGTTGTGCTGTTAATTTTATTTGACTGTTGTTATTGTTATTATCTTCGTTGTTGGCCCGTTGGCCTTTAAACACGCTCCAAATTAATATGGCACGAACAATTTGGACCAGTCCTAAGCCTGGGTAAAGTGTGAAGGAAGGCAAATATTAGGTTAATATTTTTTTAACTTAAGGCAGGCAGTAGTGAAATAATAACTGATTTTTTCAGAAAATATCGAAATATCTCTTGACATGTCAGAGATATCGATTTTGGGTTTTCACTGGATGATTCCTCTTTAAATTGATTTTCTAGCCATGTAATAAAAGCTGTACCATTCCATTTGAAAAAACTGAACAAAACTTCAAAAAAACTATTGTTGAATGTAACGCCAGCTCGCGGTTTCATTTATAAACTCAATAATTTATCTCCCAGATTATCTGACTGTCCCAGCAATTGCCTTTTAAATGAAGCCAAATTGAGGAAAATCGGTTTAGGCAAACGGACATTAGACGACTTTTTATCTAAATAGGTAAAAGTCCCCCCTACTTCTTTATTCGCGAAGTTACGACAAAATGTCATAAAACAAAGTTGTAGGAGACAGTTTGCTAATTATAACTGAGAATTTTTCTTACTCGGTTAACACTTGAAAATACACACAAAAAAAAAGATTTTTAAAAATGTTTAGCTCGTCACGCCCTCTTGCGATCGTTTTAGAACCTTAAAAATATTTTTGGTGAATTTCTCATGATCATTTTTAGTACAATTTTTTTCCCCAAAGCTGTGGGATAAATAGTTTTCAAGATACGGCCGCGATCCATCCTTAATGGGACACCTGGTATATGCCAGATGGCGTCTAGTAACACCATTTGAAGCTCGAGCTGTGAACACGCAAACTCAGCGGGCAAAACCAATAGAACACAGCCCTCACCCTACATATTTTTACAGCTAAAATTTCGATGGCTACGAAACGCTATATATTTATTCTCACATAACTCTTCACTCCACATATTGTCCTGTAACCACGTCTCTGTTATAGCAATAACATGAAAACTGTCTGCACATATAACTTCATAGAATTCATTCAATCTAGTTTTGAGGTTGTGCACGTTTCGATAATAGAATTTTATGGTTTTTAAAGTGCTAGTTCCATTACTACTCTCAAGTTTGTTGCTTTAAATTAGTGGATATATTTACATATTTTATTCTCTAATATACTGTGAATGGTCTTTTTCGATTCCATTGTTCTTTGGAGCTGCGGTTTTACCTTTTCGAATGATTCAAATTGAGACGGAGTTTTGTTACGTATAATTGCAGGTTTTGTTACACATTATTGTGGTATATATCCATCTTTAAATACTATAGAGCGAGACAGCCTCATGGAGATGGCTCTTTTAGCATATCTTTCTGGCGCGCTTATATTCAGTATTTTTTTCATAGTTGAGCTGCTGGTGGTTGGGTATTGACCTACTTTGGATAGTCCTGTCTATTAATTAGCTCCTTAAGTCTTCGGTTAGAGGTAAATTTGTGGTTCTACAACTTCGTTGTTCCAGGACTTTAGAATCTCAGATATATCATTGTTAATCGATAGTTATTTTTGATAAGCCGCATGAATTTGACAAGTTTTATAATGATACATGTAATAAATAAAGTAATATTGAATCTATTTGGAAGATAAGACCCACCCTTTTAGTAATTATTGCAGCAAATCCAGCACAGAATCGTCTAATTCAAAAGCCCATTCTGCAATATTTAACAGATATTTTCTCACTTGAGAGAAACTGTTAATGCAGATTTTTGCCCATTTTTGGAGCGTAGAAATTAATGGTTATGTTATCATAACTATTAATGTCCTTAAAATCTTTTCTATATATGTGTTTATTATTGTATACATATATATTTTGGTATTAATAATAAACATTTGATAGTTACCATGGAGGAAATTTATACTGAATTTGCTATTTGAATAGTTAAGTAGGAAAATTTATGGTAATTTACAGGTTTTTTAATGTTAATTATTTAATTCTTTATTTGAAAAATTCCAAAAGTCAGCATTGAAACTTGAATCAATAAAAAAGTTATTGGCATAGCCCCCAAATTATTTTTTTATTTTAATGTGTAATGTTGTATTGGATATGCAAGACAAAATTGGAAATCAGCGAATTGGACCACATTACTTACTTGATCGTCTCAACAGGGATAATTACCTTGAGTTCCTGCAAAACGACTTACCCGAATTGTTAGCTGAGGTTCCAAAATTTAATGAAGACAGGAGTATTGTGTTGCAAAATGACGGTTGTCCTGCTCACTGGAGCTTAACGGTCAGGGAGTATTTAAATAATGTTTTCCCAAATTCGTGGATTGGGAGAGATGACCCTATTTCATGGTCTCCACGGTCCCCAGACCTAACTCAATTCGATTTTTACACCTAGAAAAGTTAGTACCCTATATCAGAAAAAAATTGTAGCCAGACTTACTGCGCAAGAGTGAGATAGCATTTTCTACCTACTTAGCGTATATTATTTACTCAAATAAGTAATATCGAATATCAGCCTAATGCGTATATACAAAGTTTGCAAATTAGTGAAGTTAGTAAAACGTTTTAATGATATGAAAATATTTTTATGATACGTTTTTAGAAAGAGGATAAACCAGAGATTCTTTTTAAATAATTCGAAGACCATGATCGCTTTTAGTTTTTTTTTAATATGCAATTCCAAACTGAGCTTTAAATGTATTTTTACTACTTCCAAAAGCTTTGCTAGTCCATAAAAAACCAAGATGTCGCATGTAATTTTGATTTTCATAGAACCCTACAATATTACACGTTAAAATAAAACAATAATTTGGAGGATATACCAAAAACTTTTTTTAAATTCAAGTTTCAAAGCTGACTTTAGGAATTTTTCAAGAAAAGATCATCATCAACCCGCATCAATCCACTGCAGGATGAAGGCCTCTTCAGCATGCTTCCAACTCTCGCGGTTCTGAGCTCTCCTCTGCCATTCGGGTCCAATATACTTAATAATGTCATCAGTCCCTCGAGTTTTCGATCTTCTCCGTGGACGTTTGCGATCAAGCGGTATCCAGTCCAGGACCGAGATGGTCCTTCTTTCGTCCCATCGTCTCGCTATATGGCCTGCCAACTTCCATTTCAATTGCTTTATTCTTCCAACGATGTCACTCACTTTCGTTTGTTCTCTGATCCATGTGCAGGTCTTTCTATCCCGTCTAGTAATGCCAAAAATACATCTTTCCCCTCTGTGCTACTTGAAGTTTTTGAACTGACTGTCATGTGAGTGTCCAGCTCTCACTTCCGTATGTCATAACGGGCAGGACATACTGATCAAAGACTTTCCTTTTCAGGCAAATATATATATATATATATATATATATATATATATATATATATATATATATATATATATATATATATATATATATATATATATATATATATATGATGATGATGAGCTAAGAAAGTTCACCCTTGCTCCACGTCGTGCTTTGCCATTCCTTCATCCGCCATCCAAAGCGCAGGCAAGCATCTCCCAAGATCGGTTTCTGGCCTAAAGCTGTCATCAATTGGGCTCAAGCTGGACACGTGATGAGCGGATGAAGGAACGACTAAAGCCATGACCATTTAAATTGGCCAAGTCGAATGGAGGCTGCAATCACATACAGCCACGCCATCCTGCGGTAAACGGTCGCAGCAGTCAGGCTGTGTGAAACTGTTCGTGACCCGTCTAACCTCGGGTAAGTACCAGGTATGATCGAAACATTGTGAACTGTCTGTGAAAATTGTTAACTTTCTCCACGGGCTCAGTTCTCCAAAAGGCCTTCATCTAGCAGTGGATCGACACGGGCTGCTGATGATGATAATCAACTAAATTCTCTTAATGTCAACGTCGAATATCTTAATAAATAGGAGTCAAAAGGTCGATATTTTGCAAATCTTAAACGCGGTTCTACCTGAGAATCTAGTAATTCTAACAGTATCAATCTTGGAAGCCTTTTCAAACATTCTCTATTATCCGTACCACTGTATCAGAATATCAACCTACTGTAGTTCTGTATGTCTGAAATAATCTACTTTAAACTATGATATAGTTAATAGTTCAATTTTTTTCTTTCTTGTTATCAAAATAACGGCCATTAAAAAGTTTTGGATATTTTTGCTTGAACTAATAACTAACTCAACTAAAATAAAAAAAAAATAAGTAAAAACTAAAATTTGAATAAAATTTTTAAATCAAATTTATGAACCTCAACCGCAGGTAAACAATAAAATCACGTAAAAAATTCGACCAAATTGAAATCCCATTCAAAACGTATGTAACAAAATTTTAAATTAACGTGGCTCGACTCATTGTGATTCGGCCGGGAGCGACAACAACATTCAAACACTCCACACATAGAAGTTTCGTGTCCTCTAAAACTTTGAATAGTCTATTGAATGACGGGTGTTTATAAATGGACTGGGTCGACGTATAATTAAAAGAAAAATTCTATTTAGAGTTGAAAATAGTAGCCGAGACCTTTTTGAAAACGATGTTGGTCTTTTGATTTTAGCTGGTTGATAATTACTTTTGACCTGGAAAAGGCCGAATTCTTTACTCCAAGGCCAATTAGGGGATTGTTGGATTTACTTGAGGCGGAAATATTTTATGAAAATGTTGGAGATTTATATAAAACAGTAAATAATATTTTTAGTTATGTTAATGACTTGAAAATTAATTATTTTAGAGTAGTTTGAGTATTACTGACCCTAGAACAGAAAAACGTTTGACAGGACTTTACGTTATAACGTAATCTCCTAAAAGTTTAATATATTTGCTGTAACGAGTGGATTCGTTCTAGGAAAATTTATCAAATATTCGATATTCGATAAATTCGAAAAAGCCAGAGGAGTATATAGTCCGTTCCAAGATATTTCGAAGATAATTGATTATCTCAGCCTAGGCTGGTCGGATTTACAATGCCAAGATGAAAAAGCAGTTCAGCTCCTCCCATTCAGCTTAGTACCTTACGAACAATGTGGTAAGTTTGTAAGCGAACTGCCCGTTGTCCTATTGTGATAATCGATTTTGAAACACCAAGAATGTCCAGGTTTTTGGAAAAGGTTTTGCTTACTAGGCCTTCGGCGGATATAACAAAAGGTAACACGTCCACTTTCTGGACTTTCCATTGAGTTTTTAGTCAAAGATTTTAAGCAAGATTTTCGTACTTTGTGACCTTTTCTATTTCAGTTTTTCTGATGTCGTGAGAGAGTGGCATCGCAATGTCAATTATAAAAGCTCTCATCTGCTTTTTGTTAATTAGAACAATATCCGGCCTATTATAGTCAACTGAAAGATCTGTTGTAATTGGTCTATCCCAGTAAAGAATGGTATCGGCTGACTCAAGTACGGGGGAACGCGTGTACTTGTAATATGGTGGAGATATCTTATCAAATAGCGAGTGCTTTAAAGAGAATTGATGATGTATAATTTTCGCCAGCTGATTATGCCTGCCTAGGTAAGCATTAGGAGCGAGGACCGGACACTCCAATAAGATGTTTAATTGTTTCTCCCACACCACCGCACGTCCTGACTTGTCAACAACATTCACGTGTAGTAAATATCTTTCATAATTTTTTGTCCTTACTACCTTATCTTGAATAGCTGTCGCGAAGCCTTCTGTTTCTGGATATAATAGTCCATCGATAAGCCACTTTAGAGACCAATGTTTATCAATGGAGTCATCTTCAAGTGATTTAGGATATCTCCTAT
The DNA here is from genome assembly GCA_031761425.1 of Cosmopolites sordidus. Classification (NCBI taxonomy): domain Eukaryota; kingdom Metazoa; phylum Arthropoda; class Insecta; order Coleoptera; family Curculionidae; genus Cosmopolites; species Cosmopolites sordidus. The sequence continues at coordinate 681,099 of JARFXV010000459.1, read as the reverse complement.
GTTGTTTGCATTCTTGAACGATGTCTTTCAGTGCTGTTCTACTAACCCTGATCCTTCTTAATAACCAGTTTAATTAGTGTGTTATGTGAACTAATGAAGCACTCTATCATCCTATTCTCCTGGTTGACACAAAGATTCTTGACATTCACAATCCCTCTGCCTCCCAACTTTCTTGGAATATATAGCCTTTTTATAGACGAACTGAAATGTAAACATCGCAACTTTGTCAACGTTTTTCGTGTCAATCTATCCAGTTCATCAAGATCTGCTTCAGACCATTTAAAAATGCCAAAAGAATATGTTATAGTTGGCACCGCCCAGCCATTGATCGCTTTAATGAGGTTTTCACCGTTCAGTTTGGAATTTAGGAGTTTTGTTAGACGTTTTTGGTACAAACTGGAAAAATTCATCTTTAATAGGTTATGATCTAAATATTTGTATGAGTTTTCTGATGCTAGTTCTTGTATATCGCAGAATGTTGAATGTTGTTCTATTATTATTCTCTTTTGTATGCTGATAGTAGAGCATTTCTCGAGTCCGAATGACATTTTGATATCCCTACTAAATATTTCGACTGTTTCTATTAATGAATTTAGTTTCTCTGTTATTTTTCCATAGAATTTTAAGTCAACCATATATAGCAAATGAGATAGTTTTCTGGAATTTCTCATGTCAAGTTAGTAGCCAATATTGCTATTGTTAAGTAATGTGGACATCGGATTCAACGCTAGACAAAACCAAACAGGGGAAAATGAATCTCCCTGAAATATTCCTCTCTCGATATTTGTTGTTCCAATGTACTGTTGGTGGACAAATAAATTAGTCTTCCATTTACTCGTGAGATACCTTAAAGAGTTTCTAATCTGCGGACAAATTTTGTAAATGTTCAAAACCTCCAATAACCAGTCATGTGGGACACTGTCGAAAGCCTTCTTGTAATCTATATAGCACATATTCAAATTGCGCTTTTTGTCCGGGCTTGCGCAAGAACTACAGCATCAATCGTCCAGTTGCTCCTTGCATCCCATACTTGCCCTAATACACCCTTTCTGCTCAACTTCTAATATGTTATTATAGTCACAATGTTGGTAAATTTTTTCATTGAGCAGGACTGTGAATAATTTATACAACACGGTTAAACATGTTATCGGTCTATAGTTACAGGGTTGGTTAGCATCACCCTTTTTATATAACAAACATGTATTTCCCTCCATCAGAAAGTCGGGGAAAGTATCAGGATTCACCATTATTTCTTTAAATGCATCAGCAAGTACCTGGTAAACAGCTGTGAAGTTTTTGATCCAGAAGTTGTGTAATCCATCTGGCCCAGGTGTCTTCCAGTTTTGAGTTTTCTTGATAGCAGTGCAGAGGTCAATCGCTTCAAGACCGTTGAATTCCATTTGTGGAAGTGCATCAGTCTGTTTTCGAATTGTTGCAACCCACGGGGCCATTTTTTCATAACCATCAGATCTTTTCCAGACAGATTTCCAGTATTTCTCAAAGGTAGATACATTCACATTTTCATGTTTTGACTGGTTACCCTGAGCTTCTAGTTCTCTATAAAACTTCTTCTGGCTATTTTGAAACATTGCATTTTGGTGTTTTCGTATTTCTGTCTCATTGTATCTGGCTAGTCTGGCTCCCTTCGTTTTAGCCTTCTGTCTAAATCGATCTTTCAGGTCTAATAATTTCTCGCGAAAGTTTGACTCTTCAAATCCAATGCCAGATTTTTTAGCAATTATTTTCGCTTTTTTTCGTCACTTTGCTAGATGTATTTCCAGCAAGATACTCAGAAATAATGTCAACCTTCGCTCGAAAATCATTGATATCAGTTTCCAGGCGCTTTTTCCAGGCAGGTGTATCTTTTTGGATATTACGCCTTGTCGCATTGAGGGTGTAAGTTTTTTGACCTGAAACCTCGATTACAGTTACTGCTGCACAGTACAACGCAGGATGTATGTCACTAAGGTTCATTATCCCCGATAAATGCGATTCCAAAACTTTATTGACCTGCATTATAGTAAAGCGAGATTTTGCAATGTTGCGCAGAATCGGTATTTTTGGCCTATTTCGTGGATTTGAGCCAGTAAAATGAGCCAATAGACTGTAAAATCTTTTTCGTATGTTAAAAAAGTTTCCATTCATGACTGTTTCTTCATTTTGAGTTGATGATACTTCTGTTGTTAGGATTGGAGTTTGTACTACCGGTTGGTTCTCAGTGTTCAAGTTAAGGATATCCATGTTATTTTCTTGGGGTGGGTCATATGTAATGCTTTGGTGTAATTTATTACCGACTTCTCTCTTGATGTTCATTAATTCTGTTTCGGTAAGATATTTTTTTCTTAATATAAGATTTTTACGGTCTGCTAAGTTTTGTTCCGATAACTGTGTTTCAGCAAACCTCTTCTTATATTCTTATTATTATATTTATAATTATTTATTATATTTATTCTATATTATTTATTATATATTATTTATTATTATCACAAACATGATTCATCGATCATCTCAGCCTAGGCTGGTCGGGTTTACAATGCCAGAATGAGAAAGCAGTTCAGCTCCCCCCAGTACCTTACGAACAATGTGGCAAGTTTGTAAGAGAACTGCTCGTTGTCCTACTGTGGTAATCGATTTTGAAACACCAAGAATTTCCAGATTTTTGGAAAAGGTTTTGCTTACTAGGCCTTCGGCGGATATAACAAAAGGTAACACCTCCACTTTCTGGAGCCTCCATTGATTTTTCAGATCAATTGCAAGATTTTCGTACTTCGTGACCTTTTCCATTTCAGTTTTTCTGATGTTATGAGAGAGTGGTATCGCAATATCAATTATGAAAGCTCTCCTCTGCTTTTTGTTAATTAGAACAATATCCGGCCTATTATAGTCAACCGTCCGATCTGTTGTAATTGGTCTATCCCAGTAAAGAATTGTATCGACTGACTCAAGTACGGGAAAAGGCGTGTACTTGTAATATGGTGGAGGCATCTTATCAAATAGCGAGTGCTTTAAAGCGATTTGCTGGTGTATAATTTTCGCCAGCTGATTATGCCTGCCTAGGTAAGCATTAGGGGCAAGGACTGGACACCCTCCAACAAGGTGTTCAATTGTTTCTCCTACACCACCGCACTTCCTGCACTTGTCGACAACATCCATGTGTAGAATATGTCTTTCATAATTTTTTGTCCTTACTACCTTATCTTGAATATCTGTTATTATTATATTATTATTATTATTACTGTTATTATTATTATTATTATGTATGACTAAAACATTGTTTCTTGGTTTGTGTATTTGAATTTATTAGTACAAAGAAATAAATAAATAAATAAATACATTTACCTATTAGTACAATAAAAATTATAACATAAATTTAATTATACATTTAATTCGGTTTCGCTCTCACTGTCACTTTGATATACATTAATAATAAGTAAAGGAAAGTTTTAGGGTTAGAGGCGCATCAGCAACTGAGAAGGCTATTTAGCGATTGGACCTACAGCTTAACGTGGGTTCCGAATCACGGTCATTGACTACCGAAAAGCCCGGTCAACACTCCTCTCGGACTATCAACATAATAATAAGTGGCTCTATATTATTAATAAATGATACATAGGAATATTCGATTTTAATAACATGGTTAATCGAATTTATCCAACTTTTTCTTTGGGAATACTATCTACAACCTTCCTAATTAATATTGCAGCACTTGCACTTAGAGTCGGAGAAATGTTTTCTGCTCTAACATTGGATTTTACCTGATGCCACATATGCTCAATTGGATTAAAAACACAGTAATACGGGGGAAGGCGTAAAACCATATTCGTTTTTAATATTAAATGTCTTTAATATATTTTGTATCGTAAGTATGTATCGTTTTTTAACATAATTAACATTGTCCATTACAATTACGCTTTCCTTAGGCACATTAGGCAAAAGGCAATTTATAAACCATTCTTCAAAAAGTTCTACTATGGGGTCGTCATGGCAGTCCAAAAATGAATGTTTAATATTTTAACAACTGTCAACAATTTGGAACCCATCCATCCTCGGAATCAGCATCTACAGTTGTAATCATTTCATCATGTACAGTTGTAATCAATCTACAGTTGCATCTACAGTTGTAATCAATCATCTACAGTTGTAATCCCTTGTTCTCTGGGGCTTTGGTTTGGCATTTTCTTGATGTATCTACCCATCCTTTTGCTGGCGTCTCATGTGTATCGAACCATGTTTCATCAAGGTAAATAATCGGACCATTTTCAAATCTGTATTTTTTTATAGAGTTTAAGTAGTCAAACCGCCATCATCGCAATCGTTGTGATTCCATTAATATTTGTTTTTTATTAATGGTCTGATATGAAAAATCTGTATGAGATAATATTCTCCGGAGGCTAGTTCTTCTGCAAAAAATGTTGGTTTCATCTTTCCTTAGTCGCTGTTGCAATGAATGCAATACAGGCACAGTTTGCTCTTCATACATAGCATACATTTTGTTTCGAATTACGTCTTTGTCGCTTTCGTCAAAACATTTGCTCTTACAAGAATTTCTACGGACTTTTTTGGCTTTAATTGACTTCATTACAATATTTTTAACTGTAGACAACGGAGTTTTCGTTAATGAAGACGTTTCTGCTGCAGCTGCATGTACATTAAGCCCCCTATTCAAAAAATAATCATACACATTTTTAATAATTTGCTTAATTTTAAAATAGCACTACCGGAGGCACAATAATCATTATCTTGCCAAGAACGCCACATTTCTAGCACGTTTGGAATAACAAAAAAATACGATCGAAATTATAGAACAGCACTATTTAAAAAAATATTTTATTTTTTTACCTGTTATTTTATTAGGCCCGGCCCTGTTTCCGTTCCTTGCAACTTTGCCTGATTTCGTTACGACAGGAGTTGTTAAGAGTTTATTGGAGCTAATCGGTCAACGATATATCTTAAACTGCACTATACCTCTATTTTTTTGATAATCGAAAGGCGTTTGACATAATAAAATGGGATAAAGTATGACACATTCTACAGGAAATGTGAGTATCAGATCACCTGGTTTAATTTGTCATCCATACGAAAAACACAGATGTGAAAAGTATGAGTGATGAAAATTGAAAATCGAATCTCCGAAGAGTTTGGCGTCAATAAAGGGACCAGACAGGACTGCATCCTGTCGCCAATTCTATTTAACATTTATGGTGAAGATACACAACTTGGCTCCCGCCGTTTTCCTATAGATGGCGTTAGCGGAAAGTAGTCGAAATAAATTCATTATAAACTTTTGGGCATCTTGTAAACATAACCCCATCGCAACATTAGTCGATTTGCCAGTTTATGAGCAAAATTGCCATAAAAATGCCACTTTATGAGCAAAATTCTCGTCATTTGCGGGAGGTGTTAATTTATTTCACAGACAGACATGTGTGACAGACCACAGTAAATGGTTTCAACGCATCAAGAGCGGTGATTTTCACGTCGAAGACTGGTATAGCGGTGGAAGAGCGAAAGGTTTTGAACATGAAGAATTAGAGGCATTGCTTAATGAAGACTCGTGTCAAAGTCAAGGAGAGTTGGCAAGATCATTGGGAATGGCTCAGCAAGCAATTTCAAAACGCCTCAAAGACCTTGAAATGACCCAGAAGGGTGCCCTAGGAGTTGAAACCGAGAGATGTTGAACGCCGCTTGTTTGCTTGTGAATAGTTGCTTGAAAGGCAAAAGTAGAAGCGATTTCTGCATCGCATTGTGACTGAGGATGAAAAAATGGGTTAATTAAGATAACCTCAAGTGTCGAAAATCATGGGGATATCCCAGCCATGCTTCCACACCGATGACCAAACCGAATATTCACGGCTCCAATGTCATGCTGTGCATTTGGTGGGACCAGCTCGGTGTAGTGAATAATAGGGGATCGTTATCGAATGCAAATAATGCGTTTGAGTAGAGCATTGAGAGGCAAACGGCCGCAATAGAGCAAAAGACACGATAAAGTGATTTTGCAACATCACAATGCACGGCCCCATGTTGCGAAAGTGGCCAAAAGATACTTGGAAACATTGAAATAGGAAGTCTTACTCCACCCGCCGTATTCTGCAGACGTTGCTCCCTCTGACTAGCACCTGTTTCAATCGATGGCACACGACCTGGCTGACCAGCACTTCCGGTCTCATGAAGAAGTTAAAAATTGGATTGATTCGTGGATCGCTTCAAAAGATAACCAGTTTTTTCAACCCGGGATTGGAATACTGCCTGAAAGATAGTAGAAAGTACTTTGAATCATAAATCTATAATCAGTTTTTTACAATAAAGCCTGGAATTTTGAAAAAAAAACCGGCGGAAGCAAAGTTGTATACCTTTTATCATCCGCAGAGCTCTCGAGAATTGGACGGTCGAGAAATTATGCAAACGGAATGAGTTTCCATAAGTCAGGACTCTTTAGAAGAGTACAGGGAAGAAGTGAAGAAGAAAATATTTATTGGTCAGTCTAGCTATTTCAGTTTTAGTAAAACTAAACTTTTGTTGAATTAAGCTTTTAAATATTGAATATAAACAGCTTTTCTAAAACATATCCATATGTTAAATTTATAAATAAAACCTGTCAGAACTTATTAAAACATTGAGATAATCAGATTGACGTTGAAAAAATGCATTGAGAGTAACTTTCTTTGGTATTGAATTGTAAATACCGTTTGTTTGTGACAGTTAGTGGTGTATAGACGACTTGCAATAACAAACCATTGAAGTTACCTTTGGTTTTGGTAATAGGGTAGTTTACACCCTTTTGTTGAGAATACTTGATCCCAATAGTGAGCAACGAACCTGATGAATTTACGGAAATGTCACGCAAATTACCGTTGTTAATTTCTCATTCACATTCATCTAGGGTGTTAATAGTAATTATTGTGTGTGGAGACAATAGTCCCTCATTTACATTAATGGAAATTTTCTTGAGATTACCGACCGTGGAAAATTAATAATATTAACTGACATTTTAACCTTACGGGCTCTTATTTTACTCAAAAAACAATATAGCACTGTTTTGTTAGAGAAAATGACTTTCGAAAAAAGTTTTTGGTATTAATTTCTAAAGTTCCAAATAATGATGATGTTTGTCTATTCGTAGAGAAGACAAACCTTTTTTTTAAGTGAAAAATCTTAGCTTTCTCTCAGAAATGTTAGCACCTCATATACGAGAAGTATACCTATACCTGATCATCAGCTGGAGTTTTCGACAACACTGTTCCACTGTTGAGCAAGTCCAGAGAATTACATCGATTACCGATTTTTGAATCAGGCGACATAACACTCGTTCCGTTTCGCCATTATTTGTGTTCGGCTTACAGCATGCCCGAACATATTTCGCGTGCATTCGATGCACGTTTGCAAATTGTTTTATTTATTATATCATTTAAAAAACACTGTCATCTAAACGAAGTAAAATTGATTCTTCTGCATCAAATAAGAAAAGAAAACATTATCTTTGGATCGTAAACTAAACATTATCCAGGATATCGATCCAAAACTAAAAGTTTGTGAATCGGCAAACAAGTTTGTTCTATCAGAATCGACAGTCAGAACAATTATACAAAAAAAAAGGTGGATATAGCAGTCAAACAGTATTGTATGTGGATGAAACTGAACTGTTCTGGAAGAAGATTCCAAAAGTAACTTTCATCGCGCGTGAAGAAAAACCTTTCTAGGTTTAAAGGCCTACAAAGATCAATTGACAGTGATGGTTGGTGGGAATGCAGCTAGTGACTGTATGTTAAAACCTCTCTTAGTTTATCGCTCAGAAAATCCAAGAGCGTTAAAAAATAAATCTAAAGCTGGTTTGTCAGTGCTTTGGAATTCAAATCCTAAAACTTGGCTGACAGCCTATTTGAAGATTGGTTTGGTAATCACTTCATACCCGAAGTCGAACGTTATTGCCAATCACAGCAAACCCCGTTTAAGGTGATGATATCATTCGACTAATCACTAATTTCGATCTACGTGCGAAAGTTGTTTTTTTTCAACCAAATACAATCAATTTTGTTCAACCGATGGAGCAGGGCGTCATCTCCATGAACCAATAAGCTCGATGTTATAGATTTTTGGAAACAATTTAATGTGTTTGATGCCGTGGACCTCATTTCTGGAAAATCTTGGAATGAAATTTCACAAAAAAACTTTAAAGACGTCTGGAAAAAACGGTGTCCATTTTTTATTTCGAGTGCAACAGCATCAGAGCCTGATCAAATAGAACATGATCAATTTGATCACGTTATTGACGTTGCCGATCTTGCTAGGTAATTAAATTTAGAAGTGGATGGTGAGGATGTACTAGAACTGCTAGGTTTACATAATCAGGAGCTAAAATCTAAAATGTGTGAGCAAAACATTGAAGAATCTAATTATTTTGACTCAGTCGAATGCGCACTGGAAGCCTCAATTAAGAAGGGCTATAAATTTTAGAAAACATTTTACAGATTCATTTTTAGACTCCAATGTATAGCACGTTTCAGTTACAAAAAAGGGAGTAAAAACAATATTACCTAGCTATGAAGAAATTTTGTTTAGGAATACAAAATCTTTGACCCGTCAGAAGAATTTGTTTGATGTTATGAAGCTTTCTGTATGAATATAACTTTGATTTATGTTTGTGCATTAAAATATTATTATAATTTGTTTAATTACCTAAGATTTAAATAAACAATTTTCTTCTAAATTATTGTTTTCTTTAGTCTTTGGTCCCAGTTAAACAAAATGTGTATACTTTTATAAGCGAAATTTTAATTCGCGTAAGGGGGGTTACACGAATTCAACTTACACAGTTGCCGTTCGGTCCCACCTATCGCGTAAGTTCGAGGTATTACTGTATATATGTATGTGTATATATATATATATATATATATATATATATATATATATATATATATATATATATATATATATATATATATATATATATATATATATATATATATATATATATATCAGCTTTCGATTGCTGAGAAATCCAATTCCACCAGATCGTCCATTCTCCGTACCTTGGGTGTAGAGTTCGTGACCAGTTGGTTCTAATTTGATTAACTCTTAGCCCTTTCTTCGTGTCTCACAGAGACCAATAATATCCCAATGTATGTTGTCATGTTCGATTAACAGTTCTTGCAGTCGGGTCTCTGTTCTCATTGTCCGTATATTAAGCGTAGCAATGTCAAAATTCCAATGGTAGCCTGAGCTAAACCGGTGATTCTTATCACTCTCTGCCTTGGGGCAGATCTTCCCGCTGCCGTATGTAGTTGCCCTTTGGCCTCCGGGGAACGAGGGCCGTGTTTGAAGCTGTACTGTCATGTTGAAGGCATCGACCGTAATCTGCGGTCCAATGCAGGTTGGTAGATTTTGGATCATGTTAGTCTGAGACCTCTGCCTCGATCTGTCTGCCAGGGGTGACCCTCCCAAGGAACTTACGCTCCAGACGGCATAGCTCAAAGCTTCATTGTCCTACTCAAACCCCTTTACCACGTCAAGGTCTGATCCATAAAGGGAAATATATATAGGATAAAGACCTTTTAGTAGCGGATTTACACCGGCTGATGATAATGATTTCGACATTTTTCTGTATTTTTCAAGTTAATAATTAATATCTTAATATTTGTGTGATTATAAGGTTATAAGTATAATTTGACTTACCATTATTTTATAAATATTATTTTATTTTATAAATTTTACACTTACTTCATATTGGCAACGCACCATTTGGGTTTAACGACCCATATTTATAGGCATAAGGCTAAATGACTATAAATACGAGAAAAAAACAAATACAATGTTTCCTCAACTCTTAAAAGTTTAGAACCCATGATACCTTTCAAGCTCCTTGGATCACCATAGATTCCTCGATATAGATATCACGACTATAGATATAACAATGTCGGACCACCATCTATTTCGCTCAATTGATATGAAAGAAGAGATGAAAAACAATCTTTATATCTTTTTTGGCAACAAAAATGCTTAGAAAATTGTATAATAGGCTCGTATAATATTAAATATATTCGAAAACTAAAGGAAATATTTCTTATGCTTCACATAAAATTGCACATTCAATCAGTTACCATTAAACGTCACGCTGTCTGTCGTAACAGTACTACTGTCTAAAACCGTTCGTGACCCAATCCAAGCCCTATTCAGGTACCAGGTATGCATGAAAAAATACACAGTGGACTCGTAGAGAATATGAAAGTATTCAAAAAAACAAAGAAAATTAAGGCAGAATTAACGGCTTAAGGCTAGGAACTGGTTTGGGGAGACGCTTGTTGACGTTTGATGGTGGCTGAAGCATTCGGCCATAAAAGTATATGTACATCTTTATCTGACATTTTTAGGTTCATGTTAAGACAAATCTCGTATTACTTTAAGGGGGTATTCTAGTCCAGATATTTGAAAAAAGTCGATTTTCATATTTCGATAGTTTAGATATTCAAGAATATCTCCTTAAAAGGATTTTTCAAAATTCGAATTATTTTTAAAGCTATTGTGATTTTAGTGACGTAGCACCAAGACCGGTTTGGGTGGAGCGGCTGTAACAATAAGCGACTGAAGGCTGCAGCTTCCTGAAGATGAATAACTCTCTCTCATGTTTTTCATTATACGCTGAAAATCAGCAATATGGAGTAGAAGGCCGGATGTATGGGGCTGGGATGGCTGATTAAGAAAATGTAAGTTATATGTACGCATCTATCAGTTACACTGCCTGACGTAAAACTTTAAACGCGTTTTTCTCGAAACTACTTTTTTCGATGCGGTTGACATAATATCTCAAGTTCTGGTCGACCGATTTACTTAAAATTTGACATGAATATTCTTTATATATTCCACTATTGTATGAACCAATAAAAACTTAAGATTTTTTATTTTTAAGATTTTTAAAAAATTCGGGAATGTTAAAAAATGAGTGGGAAAATCGATCTCAATTTTGCCTCCACCATTTTTCGAAAAAAAAAAATTTGACACTTTTTCTGGTTCATACGATACTGGCATTTATACTGATAAAAAATTATCCATAATTTTATTTTTCAAATGACCAGGAGGGTAGATATCATGACGACCGGGACACGGCTCTCCCCCGCCTTACTTCAACGACGCATAACTTCCTGAAATGTTTATCTTTTTTTAAATTTTTTTATGTACTCTCAAAATATGAATAAATAAGTCATAAAAAACTGATAGTAAAAATATCAATTGCTTTTTTTTATGAATCCTTAAAAAACGCTCGAAATTCGGGCTTCTAGACTAGAATACCCCCTTAAGGAATATACAATTTTGTTAATTATAGTGTAAATTACGCAGTAACATTCGAGAGAGTATTTATTATGAATTATTCCACTAAACGAAACATCATGTTCATAAAAGTTCAATGGAAAAATGTTACAGGAAAGTTTCGGTTGAAGTAAAACAAACCAGACTTTCTGCTTTTCGATATTAACGTTATTTCGGACTCCGTAAAAGTGTTCAAACTTTTCGATCGATGTAAAAGGTATAGGATACATACGAGTTTTTCCGAGTAGGTTGAAAAAAGCGAGCAATGATGCTTGTGGGTTCGAATTCTTTAACAAGGTCTTTGGAGAATCAGTTTGCTGAACTTGTGGAGAATATATAAGCAGATATATTCCCTGAATAACAAAGCAGGAAGTTCAAACAGGAGGTAGGTGATAAATAACGAAAATAATCAAAACGTGAGCATTTTTCAAAGTTACCAAAATATTGAAAATATTTCTTGCCTGTCGAAGAGTCACATAAAATACAATGGAATTTGATTCAAAACGATCTAACGTTTTTTAATATCCAAATATAGTATTAAGCAAAGAGTAATTACGAATAAGCATACTACTACCTTGCAACCATTGAACGAATAAACTATTTATTGCAACTTCATTACGGGATTAATTTTGTTTCAGACAAAAATTACTGTTTATGCTCACAAACGGATACATTTTTGTTAATGGGACTGCAAGAACTATTTGGGTGAAAGAAATTTGCTTTTTTTATAATTGTATTATTATTATTCACGTGGGCCCTGGTGGACAACGCGAAGTAAAATTATTGGCGTTTGTTGTTGTTAGCCTTCCTTTGCGCCCATACTAATTTAATGCTTTCGCTATGTGCTTTTTTTCTTTCGTCAGACCAAGTTGTTCCAGTGTTCCTACATTTTTCTTTCTGGCCAACCTTCCAAACGTCAACGTTGTGTCTGAAACAGCCTCCATCTTGAATTTCACTTTGTGTAATATTTGCTGATTTTAGGTCCTCTTTAATTGCAGCAATCCATTTAATATTTCTACTTTAGCTCTACTCCTATTTTCATAAAATTCGACTATTTGCCTAGTTACCCTTCTCGGATTCATCCGTTTTATGTGTCCGTAAAACTTAAGTTTTCTTTTTCTCATATCGCTATGTATATCTGTGTATTGTTTGATTTCTTGGTTTTCTCGAAGTCAGTAGGTTGTGCTATTTGTGTCTGGGGTCTAGGATTTTTCTTATGAGTTTTCTTTCCTCCTTTTCAATGTCCTCGATGTCTCTCTTCCTATTCAAAATGAGCGTTTCTGCCTCATATAGATATTCTGACTTAATAACTGTGTTGTAATGTCTTAGTTTTGTGTTCTTAGATAGGCATTTTTTGTTGTAAATATTTTGTGTAAGTTTCCATTTTTTGAGATCTACCCTTACTGGCCGCTTTTTCCAACCATGATTATTTCACCCAAATATTTGGATTGAGAGACTCGTCTGATGTTACCATATTTTGTTTTTAGAAATGGTGTTCTTAGTCTGTTGCATGTCATGTATTGTGTCTTTTCAAAGGAAATTTGGAGCCCTACCTTTTCTGCTGTTTCTTTTAGGATTTCAATCTGTTTCTGTGCCGTTAATACATCTTGGCCAAATGAATTTAACTTTTGACCTTGTGTCAGTTAATGTCGCTTTAATAATTGTCAGCGTTTTCAGATCTAGTCCTTGTTCTTTCAGAATTCGGAATAAAGATTCGCGGTCAATAGAATCATATGCTTTTTTGAAATCCACAAATGTACAGGCGAGATTTTTATTGTACAGTTTTTGATGTCTTAGGATCAACTTTAGATTCAGGATCTGTTCAGGGCAGGATCTGCCCGGTCGAAAACCTGCTTAATATTCACCAATTTTAGGTTCTAACTGTCCCTGTGCTCTGTCTAGTAGACATTGAGATAAAATCTTGCAACAAACTGGGAGAAGAAATATCCCTCTATAGCTGTTTAGATCCGTTCTATCTTCTTTCTTGTGTAGTGGATGGATTAGAGCATCTTTCCAATCATCCGGAATCCATTCGGTTCGCCAAACTTCTTGTAGAATTTTGGTTATTTCCTTGATTGTACCTGGACCAGCGGATTTCAAAAGTTCAGCAGTGATTCCATCTTCACTAGAAGGCTTGTTATTTTTAAGCTGCTTGATATGCCTAATTATTTCATCTTAATTCGGTGGTAATGAATCAGGGTTTGATTGTTTAGGGTTTAGTGTTGGTAATTTGTTTAAGGGCTCAGGACAGTTTAGTAGTTGTTCAAAATATTTCGCAAGTTCTTTGCAATTGTCTTGGTTATTTAGAGCTAATTGTCCATTTTCCTTTTGAAAGCAAATACTTTGCGGTTGATAGCCTGTTAATTTAGTTTTAAATGTTTTGTAAAAGTTTCGGGTGTTGGGGTTTCGGGTTTTGGAAAACTTTTTCTGTTTCATTAAGTTGATTGTTTTCATATTTTCTTTTAGTTTGTCTAATTAGCTTCGATGTTTCTTTCCTTACTTCCAAAAAATGTTATAGTTTATTGCTGTTTTTTGACTGTTCCAATCTTTGAATGCTTTACTTCGGCTTAATACTACTTGCTCGCAAACTTCATCCCACCACGGATGTTTTCTACGTTTTTGTAAAGGAACCAACTTTAAGGCTGTTTTAATAATTTTTTCTTTCAATTCTTGACAGTTCTGTGCTGGTTGCTTATCAAGCTCTTCTGTAAGGGCTGGTTTTACATTCGTTGGATCAAACTTTGGTATTAGCAGTGTATTTTGAATAAGTTTTTGAGGTTTTAAGCTAAGTTTGATTCTAGTGAAGTAGTGATCCGTGTCTATGTTAGCTCCTTTCCTGACTTGAACATTCAAAATCTCTTTATAATTGGGGTACGAAATGGCAACATGGTCAATTTGAAATTCACTCATGTACGTGTTTGTGCACCTCCAGGTCTTTTGTTTTGTTATTTTCTTCATAAAATGGGTTGACATTATTTTTAGATTAAACTGCGAACATAGTTCAACCAATCTTCTACCATTATGGTTAGTCCATTTATGAGCGGGAAAACTGCCGACTGTTTTTCTGTACTTTTTTTCTTTCCCTAGTTGGGCGTTGAAATCACCCAATATGATTTTTACATGGTTAGAGGGAATTTTAGAGATAGTCTTTTCCAGAATTTCCCAGGACTTATTTACTTTTTCAGGATTAGATTTATTTTCTTCGTTAACTGGGAGGTGTGCATTGTTTAATGTATATTTTTTGTTAGCACACTTGAGGGATAGTGTCATAAGTCGATTATCTACTGGCTGGACATTTGTTATAGAACCAAGAATGTTTCTTGAGACAGAGAAAGCAACACCGGGATGTGGTGTATTTTTGAGTATTTTTTTATCCGTTTTACTTTTAAAAAGTCTATAGTTGTCGAATACCAAGGTGTTATCATCTGTCAATCTGGTTTCTTGCAAAGCTAAAATTTGGATTTTTTGCTGATTTAATGTTTGCCCCAATTCGTGTAGTTTTCCTGGACGCAGGAGAGAATTGATATTTACCGTTTCAAAAAAAGTTTTTGTTTTCGGTTTCAGACGTTGGCTAGAGGTCTCCGACTCCCTCTGAAAGATTTTGCGTTTAAGCCCGGACGCCCCAGAATCCGAAAGTCCGGTTGTAGAAGCAAAGCTGGCCGAGGATTGTCTACCTCCTGGGGTAATTTTGTAATTACTAGAACGCTTCATCTTGTACTTTGAATTAAAGGTTTGAACCATGACGGTTCAGAGGGTAAGACTGGAGGGGTTAGTTCCAGAATTTAAATATCAGCCGCACCACTGGTGAACAGACGCTGACCACTCAACCGCTTGATACAAGTCAGATGCTAACTTTGCTTTTTTTGCCTTGGTTCGGGGCTGCTTATTTTGAGATATTCGCAGCTGTCCATTAATATCTAATGGAACTTTCCCTATCTACCACCCGTGACCCGTGATTTTTATAATTTTAATATAGATGTTTTGCAAAAATTAAATCACTTTTAAAATAAGCTACTTAAATATATATGAAAAACAAAAACAATACAATTATTGTATGAAATGTATAAATAAATTAATGAAGCTAAGTGTACCATTGTTTCAATTTGATAGATCCTTTATCTATAAGGTAAAATAGCTGTTCCTGATAAAATTAAAATCCCAAAATATGATGATGGCTAACCTAACTTAACCAAATAGTTTCTTCTGTTAATCTCTCCAATCTGGATTTAAAATATTAGAAATATTCGATTTTATAAACTGAGACGTGCCTGTGCAAAGATAAAAGGAAAAAATTGAGAAATGAACCCGACTTACAATCAATGATACAGGTTTTTGTATAATTATATTGCAAAGTGCGCTAATTAATTAGATCTAAAATAAAATAATCACTATTCATACAAAGCCTTCATTTGATCCCAGAACCCACGTGACGTATAAATATAGGTAACCAACTCGACAAGTTGGTAATGATTAACACAAAATCGCGAATTTTCTTAAATACGACATACAAAATAATAAATAAATAATGCTAAAACAACTCCATTAGAGCAGAAGCTACGGAACGAAAAAGGCGAGAAACACATGTGGTAGATTTTTGATGGGAAATGAATTGTAAATAACGAAAAGTGTTTACAACGTTACTATTGTTCGTTGCTTAATAAACTGAAAACACAGATTTAAAGGAAACACACTGTTAAAATTGTTGGTAAACTCGAAGAAATTTTACCAATAAACATAAAATCATTTTTTTTAACTTCTTGACGCAGATTTCGCTAACCATGTTAGCATCATCAGGAGATGATTCAATCTTGATTTAAGATTGCTATTATTTGAACTTTTATATTTAGAAAATTTTAACATTTTTATTATGATTGGATTAGAGTCAGTATTTTAACTGTTTATTGAGGATTTAATATCGTTTGTTTTCCAAGTTGAGAAAAACTTTATGAAGTTTGTTTTTTACCTTTTTGTTTCAAGAATTCATGTCTAGCCATTACCAGGTATTATTTACCCAAAAATTCCAGATTTTCCAAGCGGATTGCTAAAAGTTTGATAGTAAAGTAAATAGCTACCTTGTTAAGTAAGTTTGGATTAAAGCGAAAAAGTTTGTTTTTATTCCTAGTTGGAAGAAAACACGAAGCAAGAAAGTATAAACTCTTTCGGTCTGTAAAAAGTAAAATTTTAGTTTTCTGTTTTTTCCGAGTTTTCGCTCTGATTATCTATGCATAGTTTAATTAATAATTAGAAGTAATCATTGTATTTTTCTAAGAGTGTATTCTTGTTACTTTGTAACTAAGTTTTACTTGCGACAATTGTCAAACAATGTTGAGTTTTGCCTGTTGCAATCAGTATTTAATTTTATATCATTTCAAAAGATTTCACTTAAGATATACAGAATAGTTCATCATAAGGCTATACATTGATAAAAAGTTACAAAATACTGAATAATAGATAAGACTTTTAATTAATAAATATGCTTATTTCAAAGCAGCATAAACAGTTTAGCTTATATCATGGATAACAAAATATTTATAACACACGAATTTGTGACATGCGTATAAATTTAGAGAAAAAGCGGTTCATACTCAACAGACGTTCATCAGATACTGGATATATACCAGGTGTCCCATTAAGGATGGATCGCGGCCGTATCTTGAAAACTATTTATCCCACAGCTTTGGGGAAAAAAAATTGTACTAAAAATGATCATGAGAAATTCACCAAAAATATGTTTAAGCTTCTAAAATGACCGCAAGAGGGTGTGACGAGCTAAACATTTTTAAAAATCATTTTTTGTGTGTATTTTCAAGTGTTAACCGAGTAAGAAAAATTCTCAGTTATAATTAGCAAACTGTCTCCTACAACTTTGTTTTATGACATTTTGAATACGAATAGACGGGGGGGGGTACCTATTGAGATAAAAAGTCGTCTAATGTCCGTTTGCCTTAACCGATTTTCCTCAATTTGGATTCATTTAAAAGGCAATTGCTGGGACAATCAGATAATCTGGGAGATAAATTATTTAGTTTATAAATGAAACCGCGAGGTGGCGTTACATTCAACAATAGTTTTTTGAAGTTTTGTTCGGTTTTTTTCAAATGGAATGGTACAGCTTTTATTACATGGCTAGAAAGGTAATTTAAAGAGGAATCATCTAGTGAAAACCCGAAATCGATATCTCTGACATGTCAAGAGATATTTCGATTTTTCTGAAAAAATCAGTTATTATTTCACTACTACCTGCATTAAGTTAAAAAAATATTAACCTAATGTTTGCCTTCCTTCACACTTTACTCAGGCTTAGGACTGGTCCAAATTCTTCGTGCCATATTAATTTGGAGCGTGTTTAAAGGCCAACGGGCCAACAACGAAGATAATAATAATAACAACAGTCAAATAAAATTAACAGCACAACAGTCTAATAATTAACAGAATCTGAACTTTAACGCCGTTCTAAATGTTCAAAATGCCTTCCATCTTTAGAAATGCAAAGATTTATTTTTCGACGAGTACTAAAAACGGCAGCTTCAATTTCCGCTCTTGAAATGCTGGTTATTGAATTTTGAATTCTTTCAATCATGTTTTCTCGTGTGGTAGGACGAGTTTGAAAAACGAGGTCTTTTAGTCTTCCCCACAAGTAAAAATTGAGGACTGTCAAATCCGGTGAGCGCGCCGGCCACGAAAATACCCCGTCCTATCGAACGATTTGGAAACGAAGCATCCAAGAAGTTTCGAACCACCTGCGAGAAGTGGGCAGGGCATCCATCATGCTGGTACCACATTTGTCTCCTTGTTTCCAACGAAAAATCTTCCATTAGTTCTGGCAGTCCATTTTGTAAAAAATTTAAATATGTTTCACTATTCAAATGTCCATTAAAAATAAAGGAACCAATAATTTTGTCTCATAAAACACCACACCATACGTTCACACTCCATCTATTTTGGTGGTTGATTTCTGTGGTGAAGGCATTTTGAACATTTAGAAAGGCGTTAAAGTTCAGATTCTGTTAATTATTAGACTGTTGTGCTATTAGTTTTATTTGACTGTTGTTATTATTATCTTCGTTGTTGGCCCGTTGGCCTTTAAACACGCTTCAAATTAATATGGAACGAAGAATTTGGACCAGTCCTAAGCCTGGGTAAAGTGTGAAGGAAGGCAAACATTAGGTTAATATTTTTTTAACTTAATGCAGGTAGTAGTGAAATAATAACTGATTTTTTCAGAAAAATTGAAATATCTCTTAACATGTCAGAGATATCGATTTCGAGTTTACACTGGATGATTCCTCTTTAAATTA